>JANUWF010001193.1:600000-1200000 GCA_026120185.1 Voacanga thouarsii
CATTGGCTTGTCCACTTTTGGATTGTCCCCCGTTTTATTCCCATTCTCGGCTGGATGGTTTCCCATGAAGCGTCCAACATTTTGCACTTACAACTCGTGTTTGGGAGGTTGACATGGTAAAAAAAAAATATTTTACAGCAATTAAGGCTGCCTGAATAGGAAAAATAAAGAGAAAATGACAGCAATGAAGACAGCTCGGTACAAATCAGTTTCAAAACAATTGGAAACAACACCAGCAATAAAGGCCGGCTATACAGCACCTATGAGGAAGAAAAATAGAGGAGAAATACCAGCAATTAAGGCTGGTTGGTTGTAGGAATTAGAATGAACGAAACACCACCAGTAATTAAGGCCGGCCGGTAGAAGAAGAAGAAGCAAAGAATAGGCGCAAGCAGAAAAATTAGAAGCAATTCAGGATGAACAGCTCTGATGCCATGTAAAAAATTGAGAGAGAATAATCTCTTTTCATATATCACTCAAAGATTATAATGAGCTAATTATATACAAGCTGCCTAAGGCACAAATATAGCAACTACCCTAATAAATTGATTCAAAATCAATCCCCTAATTACTGCCCACAAAATTCCCTAATCACTGATTACAAAATCCCCTAATTTAAGGGTCAAACTTCCCTAATTCTAGTGTTACAATATTTACAGCCATACTTTCCTAAAATATACCCTTTAGCCATATTTTCCCACAGTTTTAATTGCTGACTGGTGTCCCTGCATTTTTCATATTGATACATTGTGTTGCATTTTGTGGGGTTTTGTATTATGTCTTATGTAGAACATGTCTCAGTCACTCTTCTTCCCTGCCATCTCCCCTATGGGTTTGAGGCTCTTTTCGAAGGTTCCAAACAGTCTTAGTATGTTTCATGGTGTCTAATTAGCACAATGTCCTTTTTACGATACATATATAATCTACCTTTTACCTTTAATAATTTATTTGCAGGAATTGGCAAAGCTGTCTCAAAAGTTTGACGACAATGTTCTAGATGCCACAAAAAAATTTGAAAAGTTAATTACAGATAAGAAAGACATTGAAGGGTTGCCAAGTACAGCTCTTGGATTAGCTGCCCAAACAGCTGTATCTAAGGTAAGTTCATTACTTCTATCTGATAATTATTCTTGTTGGCTTCTTTGGTTGTGTGTCTCATACACCCCTTTTGAATCTTATAGGGACATGAAAATGCTACGGCTGAAAATGGGCCCTGGGTTATTACATTGGATGCTCCAAGTTTTACGGCTGTCGTGCAACATGCTAGAAATCGAACCTTGAGGGAGGAAGTCTACCGTGCTTATGTAACACGTGCTTCAAGTGGAGATCTGGATAACACAGGAATAATTGATCAAATCCTTAGGCTAAGATTAGAAAAGGCCAAGCTTCTTGGGTACAACAACTATGCTGAGGTCTGACTTGTGTATTTGTTAATTTTACAACCACTTTATGCAGGCTTATGGAGTTGTATTTGTGAACATTTCTAGGTAAGCATGGCAACCAAGATGGCAACTGTTGATAAAGCACTAGAGCTCCTTGAGAAGCTCCGCTCTGCATCTTGGAATGCTGCAGTTCAAGGTGTTTTCTTGAATAGGTTCTCATGATGATTGCTACATCCTCAAATCTCTTTAGTAAAAGAACCTTTAGGATAATAAAAAAAAAGCATGGTGGTTTATCACCTTCTATATTCTTTCTCACAATCTTAATTGTTTTTCTCCCACTTAATGGCCAATGCCTCCCTTGTGGTTTATCTATTCTTTTTCTTCATTGTTGTTTTCTTCTGATAAAGTTAACACCTTTTGATCCAGATGATGCTAACTGATAGCTATACTATTTTGTGTTTTTCTAGACATGGAGGATCTTGTAAAATTTGCTAAAGGTCAAAATGCTCCGGAAGCTGATAATTTGAACCACTGGGATATCAGCTTTTGGAGTGAGAGGCTACGTGAATCAAAATATGAAATAAATGAGGTTCATCCATTCTCTCTCTTTCTCTCTCTCTCACACACACACAAACATACACAAACATGCATACATGTGTGCAATAGTCAAATATGGTCTTGGTTTTAAGCTTGAATTTCGTAAGTTGTTACTTTGGACAATCCGTAAAATAATTTGTGCATTATGTTGCTAAGGACTGCAATAAAAGAGATTTATGCTTTTACTGCTTTTCAGTTTCTTTAACAAGTTCTCAGTTTGTCTTCTTGTTAATATTTCTAGGAAGAACTACGTCCCTACTTTTCGTTGCCTAAAGTTATGGACGGTCTTTTTAAACTTGTTAAGATGCTCTTTGGAATTGTTGTCGAGCCAGCTGATGGTTTAGCTCCGGTGATATACTTGTTTCCTTGCTTTTCATCCTTCCCTTTGTTGATAAATTATCAATGTGGCAGATGATTCTGTTTTCTAATAGTACTGTTACACCTAGGTCTGGAACAATGATGTTAAGTTTTACCGTGTCAATGACTCCTCTGGCAGTCCCATAGCATACTTTTACTTTGATCCGTATTCCCGTCCATCTGAAAAGCGGGGAGGTGCTTGGATGAATGAAGTTGTTGGTCGAAGTCGTTTATTGTCACAAGATGGCACCTCTGTTAGGTTGCCCGTTGCTCACATGATCTGCAATCAAATGCCTCCTGTAGGGGACAAGCCAAGCCTTATGACCTTTCGTGAGGTGAGCAATTGGTTTATATTCAAAAAAACTATATCTAAACATCCTTAAATAGCTGGACTTCTGAATTCAGGAAGCTATTCTTTCCCTGTTCTATAAAAGGAAGCATTATTTGCCAACAGTCAACTATTATTAGGTTCTAACATTCGGTTTATTGATTACTTTTGGTTTCGATTATAATTTTAGGTTGAGACTGTCTTCCATGAATTTGGTCATGCCCTTCAGCATATGCTCACTAAACAAGATGAGGGGTTGGTTGCTGGTATTCGAGGCATTGAGTGGGATGCTGTGGAATTACCCTCTCAGTTTATGGAAAATTGGTGCTACCACAGGTGACATAATTCTGTGCCATTGTGCTTTAAAATTTTATTTCTTTTATACTCAGAGAAAGTTGGAGGGATTTTTTATTTTTTTGGTTGGAATGTTTCTAATAAGTTTCTCAGAGAGATTATGCGTTGTTCAAAGACAATTTGTGCAAGATTTAGGGACATATGGTTTAATTCAATTATTTTTATACTGCCTTATCATTTTATTGACACTTTATACTTTAAGCCTGCTGGTTTTTAGTCTGTTGTGTAATTTACATATTTATGTCCATCCTTTGTCATTGCTTAGTTGAAGCTTTATCATGATTATTTCAGGGATACTCTGATGAGCATTGCCAAGCATTTTGAAACTGGAGAGGTTCTCCCTGAAGACATATATAAGAAACTTCTTGCTGCTAGGACTTTCCGTGCTGGCTCTTTATGCCTTCGTCAGGTTAGTTTATGCTTCTGTTTCATCCTAGTTACTTAGATTGAATTGCCGTCTATATTAATTTTTTCAATTTTGCCTACCACTTTAGTTTTGGCTTTTGGTTCACGAGAGCATACTCAGGCGCTCTCAAGGTGTATTCCTGGGTATCCATACTCATGGAACTGTTGTTTGTAGCTATATCCTCTCAAAGGATAAACGTGGTTTTACATTTGCAGTTAAGATTTGCAACTGTGGATCTTGAGTTGCATACCAAGTATGTTCCTGGCGGTCCAGAATCCATCTATGATGTTGACCAGAAGGTCTCTGAAAAAACTCAAGTGCTTCCTCCACTTCAAGAAGATAGATTTCTATGTGGTTTCAGTCATATATTTGCAGGTGGATATGCAGCAGGATATTACAGTTATAAGGTAGTGATTTTATGAATAATGCATCTGTCAAGAAGCTTGTAAGTTCTTTAACATTAAGCTTGCTATATTAGAAAATTATACTTATAATTTTCTTTAAATTATAATGGGAATTTGGAGATATGCTTATTTCACTATTTAACTTGCTTTAATGTCCAAATTTCTGCAGTGGGCTGAGGTGTTGTCTGCAGATGCTTTCTCTGCATTTGAAGATGCTAGACTAGAGGATGAAAAGGTACCCTTTTCTGCTTGGCAAATAATCTGAAATTTCAGTTGTTTTGAAAGCGATTCATACGCTTTCTCTATGGTCTAGATTTTCTTTGCAATTGCATCCTGTGTTGGCATTGCTACACTGTATCAAGGTGTTTGGGAGTTCATTAATAGAATGATTTGTATATACAGGCTGTGAAAGAAATTGGGCACAAGTTCCGAGAAACCATTCTTGCTCTTGGAGGTGGAAAAGCTCCACTGGAGGTTAGACTACTGGGAACATTGAACATCATTTCGTGCATTTCTTGGGAAACCCAGAACCTATAAACTGCAATGTTTGGCCATGCTTGAATGGCACTTACTGACATTCAGTGCAAGTAGTTTGATTAGCACTAATACGATGATTTTTGCTAATTGTGCTGTGATGCCTACTCAGGTATTTGTAGCATTCCGAGGCCGGGAACCTTCTCCAGAGGCACTGCTCAGGCACAACGGCCTGTTGTCGGCTGCAGCCTCTGTATGAGCTGGCTGCAGCCTCTGTATGAGCTGATTGTCTCAAACGCACAACATATACAGTGATTTGAAGTGATATGGGCTTTTGAGAAAAAGAAAAAATCTGGGCTGGGGGTTGCTTGAATGTACAACTGCTTCATCCTACTTAGCAATTGAACCGTTAGGGTTCAACATTGAAATCCTTTTCCCTTGAATGGAATATATGACCTGGACTGTATTGCTTTATTTCCCCCTTCAGAATGGAAAGGAAAGACTAAGCACTGCCCTCAATAGAATTCTTGGTAGTTATATTATATTCTTCACATGCATTTGCTTTTTCTCAAATTCTTTCAGATTTGCAACTGCAATAAAGCCATATCTTAAGGAGCTTGCATGGAGTGGTTGGATTTGGATTTGTATTTTGCCTTTGCTTTTGCCAATAAATAGGCACATCACTCTCTTGACAAGTGGCACTCAAGAAATGATCAAAATTCTCCTATTAGCAGGGTGCTATCCAGGTGGTAATCTCCCCTCCCCTTTCAGTACTTGGCATAAAGAAATAAGGAGTTTAATATTTGGATGTCCTTTCCTTCGAGTAGCAAAATGAAAGGCGACAGGGTAGTAGCTAAATATTCTTTATCAGATCATAAGTTGTTATTCAATTCCTAGTAAACTATTGTAATTGCATAAGTACAAAATAATTATAGTAATTGAATTTTGTTCCTTTTAAATGCTTGTATTATTAGTGTGCTGTCTGGACTTGCATCATCAAAATCTTAGCTTCAAAGTTAAGATTGATCTTGAAGTATTGAATTTATTTTCTCATCTTAGCTCCAAAGGTCTTTTCGAAAACAAGAAGGGTAAAAAAAAAAAAAAAAGAAGGAAATCCAAAAACTAGCATATGCTCTATAATAAGATTTAAAAAAAATATTTGCATTATGTATATAAATTTATAAATTTTGTCATTTACACTCAAATCAATCCCACCCGACCTGTAAAACAAAATAAACAGTGAAACAAAAGGTATTTAGCAATTTTAACCCTCTAAAAGTAGTATTTATTTGATAATTACTATGTTTTCTTTCTTATTCTTTAAATATAGAATTAATGTGAATATTACTCTTTAAATATAAATATTATAATTATTACTCTACCATTATGGTGTTGAGAGATTTTTTATTTATTTGTCATAGTTAATTACTTCACATAGTTTAAGAAAATTTAGTTAGTATCTTAAATTCATATAATTTTATTTATACATTTAAAAAATACATTTGAATTTAATATTCTCCATAACTTTTTTTTTTTTTTTTGCTCAACTCTCTCTCTAAAGTTATTATACTTTCATTTTTTAAAGTTATTTAATGTAAGGGTATAGTGATAAAATTAATATTAATAGCATTTAAATTTTTTTAATGGGATAGATAAAAAGTGATATTAAAATTTTTTGATTGTGACCGATAAATGGGGACAATATTAAAAATATTACAACATTTAGAAGAATAAAATTAATAATTTTATAAATAAAAGTTATAATTGCAAATAAGTGGAGTTGCATTGAAAATGAGTTTTGTAAAAACACATCACTTTAAATTTGACAAAGATCAGTAAAAAAAAAGAAAAAAAAATCCACCAACTTCAGCTACCGTTGTACGACCGGTCACGTCGAGAAGTGGAGGATCCAGTAACTGATTCCAGCTCAGTTCAGTTGCCGTCTTCCCCATCAAGAAGAGAGAAGAAGCTCATCTCTAATCAATCTTTTAGCGGTTGTCGATGGCGAGAGCCGGTGGAATAACAAATGCGGTGAACGTCGGAATAGCAGTGCAAGCCGATTGGGAGAATCGGGAATTCATTTCTCACATCTCTCTCAATGTCCGTCGCCTTTTCGATTTCCTTGTCCAATTCGGTACTGAATGTTCCCGATACCACCTCGCATCATTCCAATTTCCTCTGTTTTTGGATTTGCTTTCATTGGAAAACCCTTTGAAAGTTCGTTTCTTGCTCACAGTTCTAATTTGATTTACGTTTATTTGTTCAGAGGCGACAACTAAAAGCAAATTAGCAAAATTGAATGAGAAGCTTGACACGCTGGAGCGTCGTCTGGAGTTGCTCGAAGTTCAAGTTGGTAGCGCCACTGCCAATCCAGCTCTCTTTACCACTACTTGAACTTTACGCGTATGCGTATATAGATTCCTTGTGTATGTAAGCAACTTTTATGCAATGTGGACTATGGAATAGGCTTACTAGTTCGACTCTAGTCTTCTACTATGTATGCAAATAGCAATGTGTTTGTTGTTCTTTATTCAGTTTCTTCCATCTTTCCCATTGTTTTTGTGTAGCTCAATTCAAAAAGAGTATAGTGGAATATTTCATTTTGATGCACTAGATTTTATATAGATAGTGTTGTTATGGCATTTGAGTTTTGATTCATTATATTATCGACTTTGCAAAGTAAAATACCTGAAGATTGATTGCATATTCTAGCTAATATGTCTGATATTTAGTCATTGAGATTGATGAGATGACTTGATATCAGTGAAATTTATTCTTCATTTGAAATGTAGCTAAATGTCTCATCTGGTCCCTTGCTGGAGGTGGTTTGCATTCTGTTTGTTAGCACTATTTTGGAACCACTTCTAGATGGTATGGTTTGATTGACTCTAATTGTGTGGAAGCGCGTTATGGTCTCTGGGTTCTGAATGGTACTCGTTCAGAGATGAACACAGAGTTAGGTATTTGTAAACTAGTTTCTGCCATATGATTTTATGGCCATCTGAGAATGCAATAGATGCGATCTATATGGTGAAGTTCTTATGTTTTCTGTAACTTGAATGCTTGTTATACCAAATTCTTGGATTGCTCTTGAATATCAATTGGTTAATTCTTTTCAAAAGAAGGTATTAAAGGTTACCAATTTTTAGATGTTTTGCAGATCAAAATATTAAACTAAAGTTGATTGAAAGTAGCTTGGTTGGTCCAAGCTCCAAATTTATATAGCACCCCGAAGGACAAATAGTTTTATAACCAGTTATAGTCGTAAATTATTATACAAAGTTGCTGATTTCTTTCTTTTCCTCACCTGGCCACCTGCAAAATCTTTCGGTCAATGGACTATCTATCTCTATATCCTGATTCGGCATTCTTTAGCTGGCTATTCTATTTTTTTTGCTTGTAAGTTTGAGTTGAAGAAACCATATTGTTGGCTGCCTACTTTATTTGGCTCCTGGCTTCTCTAATGGTTGTAGAAAAATATTACCCAATCACGTGAATCAACTCTAGTTTTAGCCCTCTGGAATCTACTCTTTGATTTACATCTCAATCTAGCTCATTTTGATTGTCATTTCAGCATTTTAATATCAGATGCACTTTTAGAGTTGTTTACTACAGCTTATGTTTACAGGGAGATGGCTTATGCTTTGTGTATCATACCAAGAGGTTAATCATTTTAATATTTTTGATGATCTGAATGAATCAAAGTTTGCACAAATAGTCTTTTGAGTTTCAATAAAACTTGGCGATCTTATAAGCATTTTTTTCCCCGTGAAATGACATTCTTTATGGTTTTGTAAATCATTCTTGCTGGATAGATGTAAAGGGGCTTCTAACTTTTTTCTTTTCAAGAGTTTATCTGGGAAACATTATTATTTGCAAAAAGTTGTCCAGGAAAGATTTGGGTGCCAGATGTAGATCTCCATTTTCTTCTCAAAAGAATGTTAGTTAAATAGCAGAATGGCATCTATGGTAATTGTATAATTTTGGGTTGGTGTGGCCCTCAAGTAAAAGCATTTTTTCCTTATCTGATATCTCTCTTTCATCTCTTGGTTCAAAGTAGCTTATTGGTATTTAAGCTACCATCTTTGATGACTAGAAGAGGAAGATTGCTGTTTATTGGCTTCTTCTCTTTCATATTCTGGAATTGATTGCATAAAAATTTAATAGAACAGCAAAAAGTAAAACAATATTTGTTCCAAGAGTGAACTTTTACAGAGTTTCAGGATGGGTTCTTAGGGCTGTTGGCATGGACACTAACTGTGCACATTGATGCATGGTCTGCCATCTGCTTTTCAGCAACTAAAAGACTAGTCGTTGATATTGACAAAGAATAATAACTGCACTAGCCAACTGACCTAGTAGAGATTTCATACCACTAACAGTTACTGCAGCTTAGTGCCTACAATTCACTCTGTGGGAAGTGTTACCAAATTTTAGATTTGTCTGGCTTTTAGGAAAATGTGATGAAGACTGAGTTGCACATCCTCATGAAAGACATTTTGGGACTCAACCTCCACTTTCTTTGTTATGGTGTGACAATCTGGGGAAATGACTTCAGTGGTCACAACTCTTGTTTTAACTGTCCTGTTTACGCAAAAAATCATCTTGGTTGTGGAGGAGGTGGTTGTAATTGGACTGGAGATGGCTCTGATGGTGCTGGAGTGGGTAGAATAATGATTGGCCTCTCTATTGAATACCGATTGGAACCTCCAAAGCTATCAATAGACTTCATATATTCAGATGCATTGTTTTCTATGATCAAAGCATCCTCAAGCTCCCTGACAATATCAGCCATGCATGGTCGATAGGCAGAGTAGGTCTCTATACATGCCAAAGCCACCTCCACCACTCTCCACATAGCTTCTGCATGGTATCCTCCCTTTATGCTGGGATCTACAATTTCTTCAATTCTTGAGTTCCTTATTCGGGGTTTGGCCTGTAGTCAATAAGATTCTCTTGGTAATCAGAACTAAATAGACCATGAGAAAAGATGCTAAATGTTTAACTACTAACTTTTTCAGTAAATTTTAGGGTCCTCAAATCAGTTTGAGATGTCATGTGAATCTGCTCCTAAATCAGTGACCACAATTAAGATAAGTATCTATTTGAGTGTCTTCTGATGGTGGAATATGTGCTTTCCTTAGTTTGGTAGAACTCATCCTTCTCTACGATATTACTTGATCCCCTGTAATTCTGTAAAATTTCTTGGCATATTTAGCAACCTTATACTGAGCCATGATGGTTTAATAGCTGAAAATCTGAAATTTGTATATAGTGTGTATTATTCCTATCTAGACCTTTTGTAGTCTTCAACTTGTTAGATGAGTAGATCTAAGATGTGATGCCTGGAGAGACTATGCCAGTGATTTATGGTGAAAATAGAAAGTTGGAATCTGAGCTGTACCCATTCAACCAAGCTCCACTCATTTTGTGGCCTTTTTATATTGAGGGGTTCGCGACCGCTTACAATTTCTAGTAGTACAACCCCGAAGCTGAATACGTCACTCTTTGCAGACAGATGCTGGGTTGAATAGTACCTGATAAACATATGTTGAAACTCATGAGTTAATGATAAATCAAAATAATGCAGAGCCAAATTAGGGAGGTGATAGGATAATTTGAATGCTCCGGTGGGCATAATGGATGCATACCCTACTGATGTAATGTTTTACCCTTTCAGGAACAAATTTTGGATGTAATATCCTTCTATTGTTGTCCCCTAAGATACATACCTGAGAGAGTTTCGAAAAAAAAAAAAAAAAGATCCATTCTGCTGTACTTACTCAGGGTCCAAGTATCCAGCTGTACCCCTCACTTCTAAAGAAGTGCCGCTGTCACCATCTTGAGATGCATATTTTGAAAAACCAAAATCTGCAACCTTGGCAGTCATGCTTTGATCCAGGAGTATGTTGCTTGATTTCACATCTCTATGTATTACACAACGTTCTGAGAATGTATGGAGATATGTCAAACCTGAAGAGAAAGAGCTACTTCTCAGACATTTTGGTGTGTGTGTGTGTGTGTATATATTGTAGTATGATTTTTCATTGAGCAGTGTAATTAGGTGATGTAGTAATATTGCTATGAAGATATTTATGGAATTACTTAGTGTATCCCTGACTGACAAGTGAAAGTACCAAAATAGACCAGAATGAAAAGGTTTTGTGTTAAACAATACTGCATAATGTATGTGTTGTATGTATGTCTGTGTGTAATGTGCACCATTCATAAGCTTGTTTATATCTCTGTGGTTGCAGTGTCCTTGACCGTAACAGCAGACCACATGAAAAAATCTGGGAATAGCCAATGGTTCTTTTAGGGGGTATTTTTCTTTAAATCAATAATGTTTTAAGCCTGTCAGAATGTCGTATTAGATACTGTGAATTAGATTGTCAATCAACAGTATTATGATTTTGGCTGGTAATGTTGAATCTATTGAGACATGGATACAGTTTGGGCCTCATGTGGATATATGGTTATTTGAGTTTAAGGCTTATTCTCTTCACTACACATGAAAAGTTGTTTCCTCTGTTTATTCTGTTTCCTTTATAAAAGCTCATAAATGCTAGCTTCATTCTACTCGCCTCGTGCTGCTCCCAGGGCAATGGATAGTCTGGTGGGCCAGTCTAGAGTCTTTCTCTTTGCTGCTTCTCCTGTTTAAAATTAGTAAAGAAGTCAGGAAGAAACTATTGATCTTAAGAAAGATGAACTTTTAGAGAATTCAAGTATAGGTAGTACCATATAAACGATCTTGTAGGGAGCCATTGGACATAAAGGGATAAACAAGAATTTGTTGGTCATTTTCGCAGCAGTAGCCGAGAAGTGGAACCAGGTTCTCATGACGGATGGCTGAGAGGAGGTTCAGCTGTAGAAATTTTTCATTGGAAACTGTAAGATGGCATCTAACAGAAATTCAAGGCTAGATGAATGCTCATTTTAACTGGCATTTGAAGTCTGAACAAATGAGTTTAGAAAGAGGAAAGGCTGAAGTCCTGATACAAAATCAGTTTATGAATGGATAAGCATATAAAGTTGAAGAGGGGATAAAAGTTGTATATTGGTGCGACCATACCAGTTAGAGGAATGATCTTGAAAATTCGAAATGAAATGATCTCCCTATTTCACTTTTGCTGATATTCTTGGATTTCTTTTTATTTGCAAGTGAGAATCATCAATGTTAGGGGAGGCCATCCTTTATATAGACTATCACCTCATTGTCAAATTCACGTGTTCCTTGTGTCGACGTGGCTGATCGGACCTTCACAGCCACTTCTTGTCCATCAGGAAGGGTACCTACGTAAACAGACCCAAACCCACCTTCACCTATTTGTGTTTTGTACTTCTGTGTAGCTGCTTCTATGTACTGCAGGTTAAAATTCTGGATGGATATTGACTTTAGCACAATTTCTGAACTGGGTATTGAATAGATTGCATCTGCAATTTCAAAAGCTTAGTTAGTCTTGTAGAAGGAAACACATTGCTTGTTGAACCTAGTGCTATTTTATCTATTAATTCAAAAAAATTGGGAATTGAGATTTTTTTTAAACAAAAAAATCTGATGTTTGTAGTTTGGACTTCAGGTGATAGGTAGCAGATGATGAACATCAACGCCAGCTAAAAATACTTACTCTTTGTCATTGGGTACTCTTTTGTGCCAAACTTTATCCCAGACAGCAGTTTTCTTTTATAAATGCAAGTCAAGGATATCCCAACTGCTAGGGCTACCAAGAGACAACCTCCTGCAGTTGTGCCAATGATAATTCCTCGCACCGAATGTGTGGATGCTTGACTGGTGCACATCCCTTTTCTGAAATTTAGTACACAAAAGATGAATCAGATTCCCACCCTCTTTTTCAAGCACACACATAAGCAACCACCTAAGACATGCACATCCATGACGGTAAAATATTTTGGGATTTTGTATTAGCTTATTCTAGCTATGAGGTGAGGTGTAAATTCATACTCTGTGGTAAGTGTTTTTCTGTTAAGATTGACTGGAAGTCCACCGCTGAGTCCAGGATTGCATCCAAAATATCTGAGGAAAGGAGGGAGAAGAATATCATAAAATTAGGTAGAAGGTAACTCAAAATACTCGCTACATAAAAGAGTACATGAACAAATGTGTTTTTAGAGCACTTACAACATAGTCAAATTTGGTAGTGAGTTTAACAACTCTCTAACGTCTCCTATGAGATTGTTGTGGCTTATATCCCTTAAAATTCAAAAGTACTAGTCAGATATTCAACAAAAAAAAAAGGATTATGCAACAAATGTACATATTGCTCTTCGGACATAAGGGGAACTTGGAAAAGATAGCAGATGGTGAAACAACATAATTATACATGGACTTAAGATTTTCTGTGAAAAGCTGGTTCAATCTGAAAATGTGAAGTGCACAGTGATTGGTGGATTTTGGAAATGTAATGAATTTGAATGTGTTCTTAAAATGAAGATAAATTACATGGACGTTAAGGAGGATGATGTTGAGAATCCCGGGATAGCACCAGTGAAGTAATTGTTGCTCATATTCCTAAAAACCAAAATTGTAGTGTCAGAAGTAGAATCCTTGCGTACACCAATTAAATAAACATCATAACTTGACTGAGGAGTTTGATTCATACAACTCCTTGAGATGAGTCAGCTTAGTGATGCTGGCAGGAAGTTGCCCAGCAAACCTAGAGAAGGAAATGTCTCTGCAGCAGAAATTTTGAAGAACAGAATGATTAATGTTAATAAACAAATCATAGGAGAAGGTCAAATCACTCATTGTTAAGTGTGCTGCAGATGAAAGATTAAACAGTTACATAGTAGTGATGACTGGGGAACCATTAGCAGGTTGACAAAGCAATCTGGGCCAGGAAACAGGAAGACAAGGGTCCCCGGACCAGCTCCTTAGCACTTCATTGTCTGGATTGCTCTGCAGTAATTCATTCTTCACATCTATAATGGCATTCACTGAAAGACATGGGAGTGGAGATTCAGGTACTTTCTCCAAAACTCAGGTACTTGTCAATTATGTTCCATGTATAGTTCTCCAAAATGATAAATTTTGTACATCTTTACCTTCCTCTTGAGATGTCTCTTGAATGAGTATGGGATGAACCTGTAAAATCTCGTAAGCATTGATCATGGGTCCGAAGAGGGTTCCATTTGAGGCCTTGACCATGGTCAGATTGAGATGCCCGTTTGCTGTGATATTCAGAATAGCTGCATTGCTACGGGAACCTCTGGACACTATATCAACCTCAAGTATCTTTTCGTCGTTGACATATACATCAAATACCCTTTGCCCAACTTGAACAGAATCATTGAATTCAAGAAAATAGAGGAACAGATCATAACTATAGTACCCAGGATCCAGGTTCCCGTATAAGAACTCCAAACGCTCAGGATGACTCAGGGCTGTTTGTAAAACTTGGATTGGAGGAAATGTCAGGTTGGTTGCATTGCCAGAAATGTTGCCAGTAAATGATGATGTGTGGCTAGCCGTTGCATCAGTATATGAGTCTGGTTTCCAGATTCGATCATACTGGTCAAGAGGGTACCTGAAATTGGTGAGCATTTCCCCAAAAAGGAAAGAGTGAAAGAGTTAAACATGTGCCTCAAGGAGATACATGAAAAAACATGAATACAGTGGATACAAGGGATAATTCTTTGTTTTTAGTGGTTTGCCTTGATTATTTTGAAATCTAAGAAAGCATACCTGATTTCCCCTCCTTGATTCCCAGCGTCTACTCTATCTACAAGCTTGAGCACACTAGAAGGCTCCGAGCTCAGGTAAGTTGGGGTTAGAGGTCTTAATTCAAGCTTTGATATATAGGATTCTCCGCTGTCCTTTAGTAAGCAGAAATTAACATAGTCTTTGCTTGCTCTGAAGATTGCTTCAACCTTTGATTCACTGGAAGAGTTCACCAGGCCTACTATGGTGGAATCAACGGAAACCCTGAAGAAAGAGCCTGAACTAGGTGTCCTTTGCAGGTCCCCTGGAAGAAATGTTCCTCTTAATAGGTAGTGCTGATCCGTCGTGGTGGTCAAGTTATAACACCATTTCTGGCCAACATCAGAGGTGAAAACGCGAGTTTTGTTATAGTCTATGTCGTTCTGGTCTGAGCTTTTTATGTCTTCGCAACTCCGAGTATCAGGATACCAGTTTTCATCAGTTATCCAATGTATATTGCTGGTCGATTCAGTAACGTTTGCATCGGCACAGCACTGTATGCTCACAAATCCTGATGTAAACGCATGAAGTTGTATTGTGAGATCATCACACAAACAATGTTTTGCCATTAATATAGTTGTAATTTCAAGTAGATCTGGTCCACAGGACGAGCAATACATGTACAATTTTCTGAAAGGAGGGGGAACCCTATTTTTTATAATGAAAGGATGTAACTCCTAAATAATCATTTCGGAGTGCCTCTGCTGATATTTTATGGATCAAGATCATCTTATTTACTGTTTGATCACTCTTCGAGAATGCAACAAAATGTTAGCCTAAATCTTTTCTTTTTTTTATTCCTTGAGTGTTTTTTTTAAACAAGTATTTCCTGTTTATTCTAGCATATATGCTACAACTTATTTCTTGATAATTTTCAATGTGCAGGTTTCATTAAGTTGAAGGTGGAGAAAAGGTTGAAGACAGAAGCAGATCATTATGAACTTGAAGAGCAAAAATATAGTCTCCAACAGTTAAACAGAATTCAGCTCATAAACTGAAACTAAAATCATGAACTTTTCATACCTTCTTGTGCACTAGAAGATTGAATATATCTGAAGAGGCAAATTACAAAGGAGATGATGATCAGCCTTGTATTCAAGTTTCCCAGCTCTCCCATCATCCTCTTGTCAAGAAGCAAACTTGCCCCATGGGTTAATCAAACTCATGTTCGCAATCTTCTTAAACTTCACAGCTCTCACCATATCCTCTCAATCCAAAAAAAACACTAGCTCAATTATCCTACAACCCATCAAGAAACACAAATTCTTGATTTTTCTTCAAGTAAAGAACACTCAGGCCACAGTTTGGTGCTTGGAGACAAGAAGGCATCAGAATCACAGAAAGCCCTGACAGAAAGTTGAGGGAATGATCTGGCTTGACTTCAACATAAGCATTGAAGAGGGTGAGAGAGAGATTCATCTCATTACCCCAAAAATGATTGATTTATCAAACTAATTTGATTGGTTTGTTTTGATTATTCTTTTTTTTTTTTTTTTTGCAATTTAAAATTCTTGATTTATTTAGTTTTGTAATAATAATAGTGGGGCGGAGCAACCCTAGGTCGTCATCCTTGGCCATGGATGGAGAATTCGTCTCTACTCTTGTCTGTTACTTGGAGAGCAGCATCCTGGAAATCAACTTTGGCAATTCTAATCATAATTAATTTAAGTTAATTTCTAGTTTAAAACTAGTCACTGTATGCCACTTGGACAGGAAGAAAACATCTTTCTTCACGTCAATTTTCAAGTGAATTTAATAAAATCTATATATTTTCTTTCAGTGAATAAGCATATTTAATGAATTGGGGTCTTTGTATTATTCTTTAGATTTACTTCAAGAGGAACTACTAATTAATTCCTTTAAATTTCTCCAGTTTCTATTGGGACTAGCCAATCATGCTTTCTCATCATTGCTGCAAACCTTAAAGCCAATCCTGCAAATTCAAAGTTTGGATTTCCATACAAACCGGGAAATCCTGCTTTGCATTCTTCTTACATTACAGATATTATCTTATTCTTTTTTATAGTAATATCTTAAATTTTAAAACACTCTTATAAACTTATCATCAAGACTCATTTTACGGGAAGACACTTATGAGGTGACACAACTAGCAAAGTAAGGAAAGGATTGGCCCGAATATTGACTTGGATGTCAAGTACCTATATTTGTTTGAGTGTGATCAGATTCAGATTTACATGACGATGAGTTTAAAGTAAAAACTTATAGCCTCACAAATAGTTGAGCAAAATTGAGATACTTGAATTATTAATATGTAATGTATATAAGAGAGAGGGAAAAAAAAAGTAATATATTTAACTCATAAAGTATTAAATTATTACACAAATTAAAATTGAATAAAACTCTCGTAAACTGCATTATCAAAAACTTTAGATAATCGAAAAAATACACAAGATGCATAGTTTCGACTTATGCAAAGCTTACAGTGTAAGAGTAAGACAATGAAAGACGAGTTGGAACACCGTTAGCGAAGTGTTAGTCTTTATTAATTTGTATTAGATGGCTCTAACCCTTGTAATAATCTAGATTTTACCTAGTCAAGCAGAGCAAAGCAAAAACAACCTAAAACTCACCTAAACTTTCTTTTTTTTTTTTAATGAATAAAAAAATAAAGGGACCGACTTAACAATAATAACGACCTTTGTCACTCGTCAAGATTTTTATTATTATAAATATATCATATTATTAATTGATTACGTAAACATTAAATTTACTTGAAAGTTAGTTTAGAGACTTCACTTAATCAGAAAAATATTAAAGTAGAGCAGTTTTTATAGATTGTATGTTTTAAAATTTTGTATTTATATATATATAAGTTTTTATAGATATTAGAAAATTATATATACGCAGATATTTTTCAAATTCACGGCATTTTACTTTAATATCCCCTTATTTATTATCCTAAAATGTGCCAAAATAATTAATACTTTATTTAAATAATTTTTTTAATATATTAAATATCATAAAAGCTAATGTTCCTATTATAAATTATTTTTATTTAAATTTGATATAAAATAATCATTATCTCTTATGTCTTTATATTTTCTTATATTATATTACAATTTTAAATTTTACATTAAATTTGATTTCAAATCAAACCTAATCAATTTTGGTGGGATGATAACTGATATTTTTGCTAAAGAATGGAAGATTCTGTAAAATTTGTGGACTTTGAAAGGTAATCACGAAGTTGACAATTTGAATCATAAGGAAATATTATTAGTCACTGTCTCAAAAAGTTCATCGTCGTCTTTTATTTTCTTTTATTTTTGAAAGTTGGGCTTTGATTACGTGGCAGACAACGGACCTTTCTGAGTAGTTGGTAGGCAAAGGCGCAGAATAGAACCTCCACTAACTCCACTGGTTTAATTACTTAATTTATTTTAGATTAAAAAATTTATCTATTTAATCTTTAATATTAAGGAAATTCTTACGACTTTTAAGTACTTATATCACGTATAAATAAAATTATACATTACATTTGATGAATAATTCTTAATATATATATTTAAAATATTCAATACACGTACACATATACATAAGAATTTTTCTAATCTTATATTTTTTACCTTTTTTATCCTCACCATTTTGAGGTGTATGAAGTGTTGGATTTGTCCACTTTTTTTTATCGGAAGGACTGAAAAAAGTTTAAGTTAAATATATACAAGATAAAAAAGTTTTAAAAAATAACAAGATCAAAACAGTCAACAAGTATAAAATAAGAGATTAAAAAATTTTAAAAAAACGATGATGACCAACGCGGTCAAGAAGTATAAGATTAGAGATAAAAAAAAAAGTTAAAAACATTATCAAAACGGTTAAGAAATATAAAATCATGAATTAAATAAATCAATTTTCCTTTAGATTAAGACATTTGGTGAGGGAAGGTGCCAAGTCTGGGGTCTTGGTCGCAATACTGCGTCGTGGGTTGAACTTTGAATCTTCTTTTGATTTGTAACTTTTATCTGGTAAAAGTTATATTTTGAATGATTGAATTGTTATTTTACAGTGTGAAATAAAGTATGATAATTTAGATTTAAACTTTCTATCTAATGTAAAGAATAATATAACATTATCATTGATCAAACATGATTTTGTTATATACATAATTATTATCTTAATTTTAAAAACTGAATATTACCTTTATATCAAGTATGATTTAATTGTATAATATTCAAAATATATAACTTTAATAATAAAAAATTGATAAAAATTATTTCGAACTAAATCGCTTTCAAATATAGAGTTAACTCATGGACAAAGACTTTATGGTTACAGTGGTCTAATATTCTTGAAATTGTTGATTCTGCCTTTTTATTTTTTTTTTAAATTTTTAAGTGCACAAAAAAAAAAATTCAAATCTTTGCTCTAAGAAGATTTGAAGTCTACTAAATAAAGATAAGGTGTTAGTACATGACAAACACACCCCCCTTTTAAATAAGGATAAGGTGTGTAAGGGATAACATCATTGGATTTAACGTATTCTTGATATATTCTCAGCATATATGCTACTGGCATTATATGTTGGTGAGGAAAATAATGTGGTTGCTTTAAGTCATCGATCTAAGTGTTTCTTGCTTATTGCAGCTGTATCTCTATGTAGCTTTGCAAGAAACAGAAGGAAGGGTTTTGCAAATGTAAACCTTTTTTTTTTTTTTTAATCTTTCTTCTTGAGTATTTGTGAGTCTAAAATCTAAGGAATCCAGCATACATAAAAAAAGTCAGGACGATTTTAGACCAAGAAAATCAGAAAACTTATGTTTTCTCAATCAGAAAACCAGATGTGAAAATTGTTAAATAAGGTGGATATTCAACTTAAAATTATTTGACGATATCATTTCATTAGATATTAGAAGGGTAGTAATTTAATTGTATTGGAGATCTATTGAGATAAGGAGTGTACGATCGGTCATTTAAACTTCAAATTTTAAATTTTAATTTTCAAAAATTAGTACTTGAATATTTAGATTTCAATCTTATCAAATGAGCGTGAACGCTTCTCTTTTAGGGATGTTTATCAAATGAGCCCTGGGTCCTTCTCTTTTGGGGAAGTTTACTGGAGGGTGATGAATCTCCTTCAAGCCAAATTGAGGGTAGTTTTCTGCTTTTTCAACTTGTTTTTGGAGATATAGAGAGATTCAGACATTCAGTGAAGATACCAGAATTGTATTGGAAAGTGTTGTTTGCTTTGCTTAAACCACACTTTGTGGTACAAACCAAAAAGGAGGGAAAAAAAAACACACACACACACACGCAGTAATTTCAACTAATCACAGTCAAGACACCACTCCAACATTACCATTCAAATGTTGTTCTTGTCCATTAATGTCACTGATTTCACTAATTAGTATGAAATTCACGCACGTAAGAAGTATAAGCACAAAAAAGCTTAAGAGATAACATCATAATGGAGCTATTTAGAGCTAAAATTTAGCATTAGAGCATATTCAAGATTCAAGATCATTCCCTCCGGTTATGATCACTATGTCCTCTGGTTCTTTGAGAAAAAGCGAAGAACTATATAGAAAAGAACTCTGTAGAGGACTGCCCACCCCAACATTATATAGACTTTCTCCCACTTTTTTGATTCCAAAGTTGAAATATGGAGTGAATGCAAAATCCCGAACCCAGTAACATCCTGTTTATCAGGGTTTTGTCCAAAATTATCTGTTGTCTGGTATTGGTTCATCAAAAGACCTTCATATGGATATGTCATTGTTGAGATGTAGTTCATCCACTTCCAATACTTTGGAATATCATGGCTGCTCAAGAAGTACCCACAGAACAAGAAGAATAGAGCAGTGAAAGCAATGACTGCTGCATAACCCAGTATGTAGTTTGGCACCACTGAGCTAATGAATACCACGAATGAGTTGGTGGAAATAAGAGACATGTATAGCACAAGCAAGAAATAGCCAAATGGTCCTCGGAGCTTTAAAGCAAACCAAACTATAACAGCGTACACTGCAGCTTGGATTGCAAGGAAGGGAAGGTAAGTAATCACACCTGCAATAGTGTATGAAGAGGCTCTGTAGGCATTGTGAGAGGTTTCACGGACAAAGATGAAGCGTTCTTGAATGAAAGCTGGGACAGCATCATTGGAAGAAAAGAAAAAGAGACAGACTGTGAAAATAAAGAAACTCAGGCGATCTGTAATTCCTTGCATGGACGTTGGTGGATGCCAAAACATGGTAGCCATCATGATGCCCATTACTGTGAGCACCATGAGTCTTGAGAGGAAAAGTTCTGGGGTACGCCTGATGTTTATGAAGTTGCGTCGCATGAGAATCCCAGTCTCTGCAAAGAAGTTGTTCGCAAATTTTGGGCCAAGATATTGATAAGCCATATTGTTCTGAGCAACATCGGGGGTCAGATAGTCGTTCTCATTGACAGTGTAGTCGCTGCTACGAGGCGTTGGAGTGCCTTGAAACATGTCACTGGAGTTGGCATAGTAGAGTGGTGATGGACTGCAAAAGAGTATCAGAAAAGCAATTGCATGAGATCCAATTTCAAAGTTTATATTAAAAACAGTTCTCATCTGAAATTTTGGCTGCATGAATCCAGATGCTGGAATTGGTATCAGAGCAAAAATTGAATCGTTAATTTGTATGTTTCAAATTTTGGGGCAGGAGTTTCATAGCTTTCAAATTCAGGATGGAGGGAATTATTATTACCTCAACACATCCTGATTTCTGTGTACTGTATGCTGCTTAGGTGTGAATTTTAGAGCTTGCATAATTCCACTATGGCTCCAAGACCTTGATGTGTTCCATGGACTCTTCACACTATTATCAAAGCCATCATCTGTCCCTGCTTGTAAGTGAAGGCGTTTGCTTGACTTGTCACCACCTCCAGCCGCCTGATGACGGGAAGGCTGAGGTTGGGCAGGTGATGGAAGGATAGTTGAAGCTGACATCTCATCAAACAATGGGGGAGGCTTCATGCCAGTAAGAGCAAACTCAGCAAGAGCCTCAACTCCATGCTCAGACTGATCATACTCCTGGATTACATCAATAAGGTATTCTATTGAGCTTTCCCCCTTTGGAACTTTGCGCCCCATTCTCCCAAGATGTAGGCTCACATCTTTAGGGGATCCTTGATACATCGACTGTCCTCGAGCTAAGATTATAAGATGATCAAGAAGTAACTGGATACGGTATGAAGGCTGATGGATTGAAAGAATTACATTGCTGCCCGTGCGGGCAATATCATGTACTTTCTCAATCACACTGTAAGCACTGGTGGAATCAAGACCTGAAGTAGGTTCATCCAGGAAGAGCAATGTCGGTCCATGTATAATATCAACACCTATAGAGACCCTTCTTCGCTCACCTCCAGATACCCCTCGAGTCCCTTCATCGCCTATATAAGTGTTCCTAGATGCCTGCAGCCCGAAACAACGATCCAGAAATGAAGTTAGTAAAAACTACCAAACCTCTTTGTCTGCATAAGCAAGGAATGATGGAAGATGATGGAAGAAAATCATTAGACGGCATTTAGTTGATTAGCACTACAGGTTTTCATCTTCATTATTTTTGCATTATAAACTCAGCTGGGAGAAGCCTGGCATCGTACGAGGTACAAAAGTAACAGACACCCAAGCACAACCCAACTGCATTAACTAAATTTCTTAATGCTACTACAGATGCAACTGTTCTAGCGTTTACCTGTTCAACTTGCAAAAAAGCCATGATAAAGGAAACTGAAATGGTGGAATAGAATATGCTTTTCCATTCTGCAGTATTCTGTTATGTGACATGAAGGAAATTAGCAGGAACTAGAGGTATTAACTTACGGACAAACCAAGCTGCTCGATCAGCCTCTCTACCCGTTGCTTTTTCTCTGTCCTAGAGATCGAGCCCAATCTGAAATCAGCAGCGAACATCAGCGTTTCATAGACTGTGAGCAAGGGGAAGAGCCTATCATCCTGCATTATATATGCTGAAGTCCTCTTAATCAAGCTTGGGCTAACATCCACCCCATCCAGGGACACCCTGCCCCTGAGGCTTCCACTTGCAATTCGTCCAGCCAAACCATCCAAAAAGGTAGATTTGCCAGCACCGCTAGGACCCATGACTGCGGTGATGCATCCTTTTGGTGCATAGCCAGTGATCTTATGTAATAAATCGACTTCCATTTTCACCCATTTTCCATCGATATCCTTGTGTTGCTTTATCACAGTGTACGTAAGGTTTGAGAACTCGACCCCACCGCTGAAATTGGCATGTTTCCTAATGTCGATCACTGCATCCGGACGATGGCTATGAGCAACATGTCCCATTTCAGACTAACTGTGGGACTATTCAAGAACCTGAAGGAAGAAATATTGGATGGGAGAGAAAATGGAGTCAAGACTAATTCTGAAGACCTAAATTTGTTATGTCTACTGGGGTCTCCCAATTATTTTGGATGCCCTGAAGGGGAATTAAAAGAAGGAAATTGAAGAAAAGGACCTGTACAGCTGGGGGACACCTCCAAAGCTTCCTTATGCCTATTTACCATTGAGGAATCCGTTCCAGTTGTTTTGATCGAAAAGAAAAAAATGCCTTCTTGTTTCCTTCATCCATTGGCTTCAACTGTTCGTTTCTGTCTACCCAATCCTGACAAACCTTTCATCAATCTTTTCCTCCAAACCATCGTGGTTGTATATGCAGATGGCTAATGGTTACAATAGTATAGTTCCTACAGCTTACAGCAAATATACCAGTTCAGGTCGATTATAAAGGAGCATATAACTTGGGCAAATATAGAAGAACTGTGACACAGAATTGCCATCTTTTCCAATTAAATTTGTCATCTGGGCTGAGCTCTTTTGGCCTTGGATGTAAGGCTTCAAAAACATGCGGTCAAAATGCATATTTGTCCCAGTCATTCTAATAATCCATGCTACTTCCGCAAAAGGAAATAAAGTTGTCAACTTCAGCTGAGCTTTCTTAGTGCAAACTCTCCTCTTGTGGTCGTTTCTGTGTATACCTTGCGGGCATTGATGCAATCTTACGGAGAAAAATAGCGTAACTGAGCTGATTGGCCAAAAACAAGTTTGATTTCTGAGCTTTTGCTGAACCGCTATACGTGCTTTGTTTCCATACTCCATCTCTCATCTGCTAACTTCGGCCAATAAATTCCGGCAGCACCTTGAGTCCTTGTGTACATAGTTATCGCTTACAAATACAAAAGATTCTTGAACTTTTCAGATTCACTGCGTAGGGAGTAGCAGAAAGCAGAGTGCTACTTCAACATTACCTCAATTTCTCCTGTGTCCCTCAAGAACAAATTTTGATCATCAACTCATCGTATTCAGCATAAGAAACAAAGCTCTATCACATTGAAAACAATGGGTAAATCAACCAGTAAACAGATGAGGTTTCCGTTTCTTACACCATTTCACGTGCATTCAACTGGTCACGGACAAACCACGAACATGGTGATCGGATGGTAATTCTTGGGTACTCATCATTTTGAGTGGCTAGGTTCGAATGAAAAGTAAAATCTATCAATTATTAATTAAGCATATTATGAGATAGAGACTATTAACTTATATTGATCTATAATGCTAAATTTCAATAGAGTTTGTAAGATAACATATTATATATGTTAGTAAGAGTTATAGTAACTTAATAATCGATGACTTAATTGGGCTAAGTCCCAATAAATCTATGGGCACGAATCAGGATTTTGAATTTGGAAGGGCATAATCATAAAAGAAATACAAGGGATAATATCATAAATTTTTTAAAAAAAATTAAGGGACAAAAACGAAAAAAAAAAATTCACCTTTTTAAAAGATTATTTTTTTAAAGAAAAAATTATCTTTAAAGTTTTAGTGATGGATACCACATGTATCTCTAAATCCATCTTTATAGTTGGTAATTATTTTTTAAAAAATTAAACATTTAATGAAGGAATATATTGCATAAGACTTGTAATAAAAATTATAGAATAGTTTAAATTTATTCAGTTTATTATGAAATAAAATAGAAAATAAGAATAAAATACAGAATAGAATCTTGATTTTATGTTGTATATCTTGTAATTTATTTTCTTTACAAAACTCTAAGACAAAGATGATAAGGGCGTTCGTGATATAGAATAGTAACAAAAAAAAAAGAAATGAAACGAATAGGAAAAAGAAAAACAACTCAAGCTGGGGGAACGACAGCGTTTCTCTATTCAGCAGATCTCCCGGCCCTCGAGTGGCTGGGCAAGCACAAGCATCAGGAATACGATGTCGTTCAGAAGGCCTAAATCCTCATAAATCCTACACACTGCGTCAGTTCATCGGCAGTGTCTTTCTGCCCTGCTCTGTTCTTGAAAGATTTGGCTCACTCCTTCACTCACCGTTAATGGCCCTACGAAGCTTTGAAACAATCTTTGCCACCACCACCACTGCCAAACCTTTTTTGTGCACTACAATCTTCTTCCCTTTCCATGCAGAGTTACCTCTAACTCCATCCAAAATTTCCACCTTATCCTCTTCATTCCTCAAGCATTCCAACGCCTACACTCCCACAAGCCCAACAAAAGGTGCTCCGATGACCAGTAAGTATATGGTGTCAGCTCTCTTCTTTTGTTTCAAATTCGTGGTTTCTGTTGTTAATTGTTTTTATTTATTTATTTACTACTTACTTTGGTGTAGGATTATGTGTTAGCAGTGTGGCTCCTGCATCTGTAGAGGACCAAGTTGAGGTTGAAGTTGCAGAGGGATTTACAATGACCGAATTCTGTGATAGGATGATTGAAGTGTTCTTGAATGAGAAACCCAAGTCAAAAGATTGGAGGAAGTATTTGGTGTTTAGAGAGGAGTGGAAGAAATACAGGGATAGGTTTTATGCTCGGTGTTCTACACGAGCTGATGCCGAAAATGATGCCGCGATGAAGCAAAAGCTTATTTCTTTAGGAAGGAAAGTAAAGAAGGTAGGTTCAAAACTTTTATTGCCAAATTTTTATTTTTCAGATGACGTATTAATTATTAGACTCGATTGAAGTTGAATATATTTTTGGACTAGAATTTGATCACCAATGAGCAATGCAGATTGATGAGGAGATGGAAAGACACACTGAACTCCTCAAAGAGATACAAGATAGCCCAACAGACTTAAATGCCATTGTTGCTAAAAGGCGCAAGGATTTCACTGACGAATTCTTTCGCCATCTTACTCTGCTTTCAGAAACATATGATGGTTTGGAGGACCGAGATGGTAATACATGTTGCCCCTTGTCATTCTAAGCTGCTAACTGCTCTAAATTAGGAAACAACAGAAGGGTCATTAATGTATTTGTGAGATTCTTTTGAGTTAATCTGTTAATTGTTGCAATATCTTGTCAACAACAGGATATTGATTTACCTACAGCAAGTCTTGCAGCCCTTTACCTGGATGAATGAACACTTTACATGTGCTGAACTATCATGTATAATTACAATGGATGCTTACTTCAATTGGTATAATTAAATACTTTACCAAGCATACGAAGATTGTCATGCACCCAGCTGTTACTAGTTCAAGATGAAGTCTTTATTCAACAGAGATGAATTCTAGGACAAGAAGATGGAAATATTTAGTCCCTTTGAGGCTGAGAACTGGGGAATGGTATGGAAATACATGCTCCCCACTCTCCTTGCCCATAAGCAAATGGGTTGATTTACTTCAAATGGTACAAACACAGCCATGAGATGAATTGGAAAGCCACCTTCCTTTTCTTTTATTCTTGATTACTTTGTAACTAGTAGTTTTGGTTTGGTCAGTTGGGAATGAAAAATATGTTCATTTCATAGACTCTCAGGTTATCACTTCATTGGTTATGCAGCTGTTGCCAGACTCGGGGCCAGATGCTTGACAGCAGTAAGTGCTTATGATAACACACTCGAGATTGTGGAGACTCTAGATTCTGCACAAGCTAAATTTGATGATATCTTGAACTCACCTTCAATGGATGTGGCATGTGAAAAGATCAAAAGCCTTGCCAAGGCAAAAGAACTTGACTCTTCTTTGATCCTATTGGTAAACAGCGCATGGGCTTCTGCAAAAGAGTCCACTACTATGAAAAATGAGGTATGGCACATTAGTTTCTACAGATGCTTTGTAGCAATGTGATGATGCTTTCTGATTAAGAGGTATGATATTTAAAATCATGAAATAGGTCTGTCTCATTGAAATTCAACAATCTGTTGTGTTATAAACTTTGGTTCATCCTTTTACTGCAGCTTCGCTGAGTTCTTTTCAAAAGTTGAATCCCATAATTTGTGCTGATAATAGTCAACTTAAATTAAAACTCTCCTCATTTGAGATGTATTAGCTTGACGTTGAAATTTTGTGTTGTAGATTGCTTCTTACTTCGAAGTATATTAAAAGATGAGGCTAGAAAACTCTCAATGATTTTATATTCCTATTTTTACTGATTGTCACCTAATGATTATACTTGTGTTTATGTGAGTAAACCAATGTAGACTTCTGCATCGTCTCATTCCCAATGCCAGCTTCAGTCTAGTGTCTTATAGTGTTTTAGATTGCTTGCTAGAACATGTTAATATCATCAAATGAAAGGATCTTGAACTTTAGAAGAAATATGGTTTACTCATAGACTAGGCACTGGATTCTTGGTTTCCTCAGTCCATCTTACTCTGCCCCTCATCCCAAACACGATTAAGACTCCAGGGGGAAACAAAAGACCGGGGGGGGGGGGGGATGTGGAAATAGAGGCTGGTTACTGCCTGTTTCAGACAACGTGTTTTTGAGACATTGAAACTATTGCTGATTACAACAACATTCCTTGTTAACAAATAATAGTGTGCCTCAAAAGCGTCAAATTTGTTATGCATCTATTCAACTTTTAAAATTATCCTTTCATTGTTATTCTACTTCCACATTCGCAGAAAATGGGGACTTTTGCCTCGTAAACCTCAATTTTGTTCTTCTGATTTCTGGCTTTTATATGTATTTACGTTTAATTTGCTTGACCGCTCGACTTGTATTTGGTGTCCTTAACAGCAGACTTATAATCGCAGGTGAAGGAAATAATGTATCGCCTATATAAGGCCACACAGAGTAGTTTAAGGAGCATTGCTCCGAAAGAAATAAAGTTAGTCAAGTATTTATTGAACATCATAGATCCTGAGGAGAGATTTTCAGCATTGGCTACAGCATTCTCCCCTGGTGATGAGTGTGATATCAAGGATCCAAATGCTATTTACACGTAATAGGACTTGATACTTCTAAAATTTTCCTCCCATTATCTGCTTTTATTGAATTTGACCATGCTTATCCTTCGTCCTTTTCCCTTGCTAGAACAGTACTCCCAAGGAGCTACACAAGTGGATTAAGATAATGCTGGATGCATACAACCTGAACAAGGAAGAGACGGAAATCAGACAAGCTGGGAAGATGAATCATCCTGTTGTTATCCACAGGCTCTTTGTTCTGAAGGAAACCATTGAAGAGGAATACTTGGAAAAAGATGTCACAGCAGAAAAAGAAGCAACATCAGAGAATTCATGAGAAGTATTCGACCTTGAGGTCGTGGCATATCTGCTGAATTGTCTCTCATCCTACAACTGTTCGTCGTCAATGAATTTTGAAATCTTGATTGGGATAGCGATCTCAAGTCAGTCATCTGCTTGCTGCTTGCAACTTGATGGTTGAAGCTAAGAACCGACGCTTATAATTGTTTCTGTCAGGATAGCATTTGAGGGATGCAGTTTGAGGTGACTTTTCTTCTTTTTTCAGCAAATTCATCTTTGCTGTTGTATTGATGTATAGTTTTGGATATGTAGACTGTACATGAATTTGGAGATCACCAAAACGCTCATGGTTGCTGCTATACTTGTTGCACATTTCCTAAGAAATTTTGCTGATGGCACATCCATGGACACCAAATGGAAAATCTGCTCCTAAGCATATTAGAGCCGAACTCTTATGAATTTCACACCCAAAGACACAAATTTGGGAGTATCAAATTTACCAAACATCGCACCAACGAGGCAACACAATGCTATGTACTCGATTCTTTTGAGGAAGAAAATTGAAATTTTAATTTTGAATGATTTTTAATATATTAATTTTTTGTCTATTTTGTATATAGACATAATTTTCGATTTATATGTGAGGTTTAAGTGAGATTAAAGAAAGAATATAATGTATTGTAAAAATATGATAGTTTTTAAAAATAAAAATTATTTAAATTAGAATAAAATTTTAGATTAAAAAGAATTTATGTTAAAATAAGGTCATAGTAAACTGGAATTAATAATTTATTACATAGGCCCATCGAGCCCTTCTCACAAAATTGGAGAATAACCTCCTTTTAAGGGCAAAGCCTACCAAAATTTTAAGGGTTTCCCCTTGCTCAAGAAAATGAATCCTGGGACTTCTCAGTTCAAAAAGTCATCTGTATATGCTGAGGGGCTGACGCTTAAACCCAGGCTTAAAACCTGTGAGCAAGGGGTTTCTTGCTGAGAAGGAGAAGAAGCATCATATTCCCATGGCAACCTCAATGCTATTACGCTGTCTCCGGAAGAGAGAATTTCATTCTACTTCTTTCGCTGCAGTTAGATCCGTCAGTCGCTTGCTCTTTTTCACTATTTCCTTATGCATATAGTTATTTTTGTTTTTGCTTAATTTTCTAGTTTTTCACAATGGACTGTTCAAGCTAGTTCGAGGAAGAAGGCGAAGAATCATTGGCACTAATGTCTTCCTATAAAGTGAACTGTACTTTGATCAATTTAAATTTTATAATAAGCAAATTTCTTTGGTCTGAGGGGATTTATGATTTGCCTTTAGTTATATACGATTTTGAACTGCTGAAAATGTAAATATCTTTTGGCTATCCCTTGCTGTATCACTTTTTATTCCTGGGGTGGCTTGAGGATCGTTGGATGCGCTCCTATATATCCATTCAAAAGCTGGAGACATTTTGGCTATTTGAATGGTAGAAAGCAGGAAATTTTCTTCTTGCATATTTGCCCTCTGAGGCATGACATGTTGGACAAAAGTTAAGTTAGGTAGGCTGATTGCTTGGTTAATTCTATATATTGAAATGCATAAGATGCTATTTCCATCTAAACTTGTCAAAGGGTAAAAAAAAGTTCAAATCTTTTTGGAACTTGTTTTTGGGTTCAAGCTAAAGCTCAGCTTGTCTCCTATTTCTACGCCTCTTTCTTTAAGCTTCTGCTGGCCTTTGGAGTTTCTTCCATGTTTTTGTTGTTGTCGTCAGAAGATGAGGTTGGGGAATTAATTGTGATAAATCATTGAAGATTAAAATGTCTCTGTTTAATTTCAGTTGGTGGGAAATGCAAAGACATCCTCTGCGATCTCCCCTCTGATGAGGTCGTCAACAGGTCTAAGATGGTTCATGTATTCAAAGCTTGTCACCTCTACACTATCTGCCTTTTAACCTTCTCGACACTGCTAATTCATTCTTTGGTCACAGTTCAAAGCCACCAGCTGAGGATGTTATCGGCATTGATTTGGGAACAACAAATTCCTGTGTGGCTCTTATGGATGGAATTGGAAAGGTTTGCCTTTCTTTTCCATTTTCTCTCTTTAGCCCCCCTTTTTTTTTTTTTTCCTTTATTTATCTAATGCTGCTTGTAGAATTCCAAGGTGCTTGAGAATGCTGAAGGGACCCGAACAACCCCGTCAGTGGTTGCCTTCAATCGGAACGGAGAGCTACTTGTAGGAACCACAGCTAAACGTCAGGCCATGACCAACCCAGCAAATACACTTTTTGGTGTAAAGCGTCTGATTGGGAGACGCTTTGATGACCCCCAGACAAGTAAAGAAATGAAAATGGTACCTTATAAGATAGTCAAGGCTCCTAATGGAGATGCTTGGGTTGAAGCTAATGGGCAAAAGTACTCCCCCAGTCAAATTGGAGCATTTGTTCTTTCTAAGATGAAAGAAACAGCTGAATCTTACCTTAACAAAAGTGTTAGCAGAGCTGTTATTACAGTCCCAGCCTACTTCAATGATGCTCAAAGACAAGCTACAAAGGATGCTGGGCGAATTGCAGGTCTCACTGTTGAAAGAATAATCAATGAACCAACAGCTGCTGCACTTTCTTATGGTCTAAATAATAAGGAAGGATTAATTGCTGTTTTCGATCTCGGAGGTGGAACATTTGACGTTTCCATTTTAGAGATATCAAATGGTGTATTTGAGGTAATAATCAATATTCATATTTTCTGCGTTAACTTTCTCTTCATATGTTGGCTGTTTAAGCATCTTCATAACAGGTAAAAGCAACAAATGGAGATACATTCTTGGGAGGAGAGGATTTTGACAATACAATGCTGGAATTCTTGGTTAATGAGTTCAAAAAGAAAGAGGGGATTGATCTATCAAAAGACAAGCTTGCTCTGCAAAGGCTCAGAGAAGCAGCTGAGAAGGCTAAAATTGAACTCTCCTCCACTTTTCAGACAGAAATCAACTTGCCATTTTTAAGTGCAGATGCATCCGGTGCAAAGCATTTTACTGTGACTTTAACCAGATCAAAGTTTGAGGCACTTGTGAATAGCCTGATTGAAAGGACTAAATCCCCTTGCATCAAGTGTCTGAGGGATGCTGGCATCTCCACCCAGGATATTGATGAAGTTCTCCTTGTTGGAGGAATGACTCGTGTCCCCAAGGTACAGCAAGTAGTAGCTGAAATTTTTGGGAAGCCACCAAGCAAAGGTGTCAATCCAGATGAGGCAGTGGCAATGGGAGCAGCCATTCAAGGTGGTATTCTGCGTGGAGATGTCAAGGATCTGCTGTTATTGGATGTTACTCCTCTATCACTTGGCATAGAAACTCTTGGTGGCATTTTCACCAGGTTGATCAGCAGGAACACTACAATTCCAACAAAGAAATCTCAAGTCAGTTTACTAGCTCAAATTTTGGATTTTCCTCCTTGATTGAAGATCTAAAATATTTAAATCTAAGTGACATTCTAGTGATATGCTCCATCAAATATATCTCACCAGTGTCATCCTAGAACCATTTAGAACTAGAGTATTGTTTATGATGATGCTTACAGTAGGTCTTTGCTATTTTAAGAACATTGTTATCAGGATTAGGGGTGAAAACGAATTGAACTTTAATCGAACATTTTTGAGTTCGGCTCAAATTCAAAATATCAAACTCGAGCTCAAATATAAACCTTACATTTAGGCTCGAATTTTAAACGAGTCAAATTCGAATATCTAAGTATTAGGTTTGAAAGTTCGCGAATATGTTTGATTAATTAATTAATTAATGTATAATTTATAATATATTATATTATAAATTATTTATTTAAATTCGAGTTTGAGTTTAAACTCGAATTCGAGCTTTCAAGCTTATGATAATCGAACTCGAGCTTTAAAATATTTCAAACAAATCGAGCTCGAGCCAAAGTTTGACATTCAAATAGAACTCAAGCTCAAATTTGAGTCCTGTGTGAAAATAATAAAGTTTGACTCGATTATCTTAAGGTTCGGCTTGATTCAATTCGAATATACCTCTAGCAGGATACTACTTCAGCCTGAAAATTTATGCATGCTCTGCCGGTTGATACATTGTAACATGCTTTTGGTTATTGCTAATTCTGCATTACTTATGGACCTTAGAACATAAACAGCATGGATAAATGAGACTTAAGCATTATTTGCCATGTAGAGGTCAAACTTAATTGGCGCATCTACAGATTATGCCAAATTATTATTATTATTTTTTTTTCTCTTGCCTGACAGTATGAGTTTTGTTAACAGAGTTGAATAGTATGATTTACTTTCTTTGCAGGAGAATTTCTGATAAAAATTGTTTCTTGGAGCATCTTTTATCTGAAATTTTTGGTTCTTTGAAGATATGTTTGAAATGATTTGATTTATGTTCATCTGATGCATTTATCATGGCCACAGGTGTTCTCTACGGCTGCAGATAACCAGACTCAGGTTGGAATTAAAGTGTTCCAAGGTGAACGTCAAATGGCAGTGGACAACAAAATGCTAGGAGAGTTTAATCTTGATGGGATCCCGCCTGCCCCCAGGGGGTTACCACAGATTGAAGTAACATTTGACATTGATGCAAATGGCATTGTTACAGTTTCAGCAAAAGACAGGAACACTGGTAAAGAACAACAGATTACCATTCGTTCCTCAGGAGGGCTTTCGGAGGACGAGATCCAAAAGATGGTTAGAGAAAGCGAGATGCATTCGGAGAAAGACAAGGAGAAAAAAGAACTGATTGAATTAAAAAACTCTGCTGATGCAACCATACATAGCATTGAGAATCATCTAAGGGAATACAAGGATAAACTTCCAGCTCAGGTTGTGACTGAAATTCAGTCAGCCATTTCAGACCTAAGGAATGCTAAGGACAACGACAACATCGATGAAATTAAAGTAAAGCTTGATGCAGCAAACAGGGCCCTATCGAAGATTGGTCAGAGTATGGCTGGGAGTAATGGTACCTCACGAGGGTCTCAGGGTGATGATGAAACCCCAGAAGCAGAATACAAGGAGGCCAATAAGTAGAGTTCTCTAGCTGAACAGAATTACATAAATCCCAGATGAGCAAATTTTTTGATCCAGACATTTGCCTAATTAGAAGCCAGAATTTCTTAGCATTGAGGAATCAAGGCATGTAGAGGCCAAAACATTGGTCAGAACAACTATTATTATTGTTTTCCACAAATGTTCTTTATATTTATATGCTTGTTTGGAGTGGCTGGAGAATGAGTGCCATATATCATATTTGTTGATCAAATTTAGTGGCTGTTACTACCTCTGATAGGAAGAGGAAATGAAATGCTCATTGGTGACTTTGTCTTATTTTACAAGCAGTTGCTGAAAAAGGCAAGAATGGACGAAAACAACAGGCTATGGCACACAGCTCCAAAACTGCTAACGTTTCTATAAATTTTTCTGTTTAAAAGAGAAGATCAAGTGACGCAAGTCTTGGGCAACTTTCGGTTTCTTTCGTTAAGCTTACTCAACAAAATACTTGCACGAAACAAAACAAACTCAACCCTTTCTCGAGGAGAGGATGAATCATGGAAAGGTTATGGAGGGGCTTAGGATGGTAATGTTTGTTGAGGGCACGAAAGGGTCGAAACGGCCCTGCTTTGGCCCTAAAGGGTATCGACTTGTACTGCATTTTCTTGAATGGGTAGTACACTAGTACACTGCTAAAATGGATTGGTTTGTGACGTTTGTCCAAATAACAAACTCCAGCGAACACCGGTTGCTCTCCTAGGTCCTACCCCACCTTTCTTTTATATGCTACGGTATTTGACTAGGGAGAACCATGAAGATAATTTGGGTCCCTGTATAGGAGAAAATATTAAAAAGAGATATTAAACGAGGAAGATAAGATAATATTTTTTTGTTTTAAAATATAAATATTTATTTGTGAAATTTTTTTATTTTATTTAAAAATATATTTTTAAAATTAATGATTAATTTCTTTTTATTTTACTCTCGTTTATTATAAGTTAATTGTATAATTTTTCAAAACTCTTCTTTCGTCTTACTTCTTGGGAATTTTTACTAACCAACAACTATCATGTTTTTAATATGGGTAGAATATAAATTTTATCTAAATTGTAATATTATCACTCTTAATTTGTGTGTAAAAGATTTCATAAATAAATATTTTAAAACGGAGAGAGTGCTTATTTTTATATTTAGTTTGTAAAGGTAAAATAATAAATATTAAAAGAGATACTAGTATTAAATATAGAAGATATAAAGGTGAAAGAGAAAGCATTAAAAGCTTGTATTAGACAAATGGTTTGTAAAGGTAGAAGTAAAGGTAAAAAAGAAAATATTAAAGGAGATTTACGTCTTGTTTGATTGAACTAAAATAAAATTTAAATTTTATTTTATTTTATAATTAATTCATTTTATTTTATTTTAAATGGACTGGAAATTTAAGTAGAGAAAAACAAATATGGGAATTTTCCTTTTACATTTACTTTCTTTTCTAAATTCCTTTATAAATTATACAATTATCTCCATTTTGTTTCCTTCTTTCTTTTCATTCCACCCAAGTTAGATTAAATGCATAATTTATTTTAACAAGTATTCCATGGTTTTAGCAAGATATTGTTACTGATCATAGCATGTGAAAGTTAATATTTAAATAAAATCTAATTAAAGTTAAATTATATGTGCGAATATGATTTTTTTTTTTTCTCTTTCTCTCATTTTTTTCTAATTCTCTCTAAATTTTTATATTTTCAAAAATAAATAAATATATGACACAAAATGTTAGATCTCTTACCAAAAATGATAATTCAACTCTGACAAAAATTATAGTAATAATTCAATTAATAAAAACTTCCACTCTTAGAAACTAAATAATAATTGAATTTGCAAGAGTTTAATTTTGAAATTTATTAATTATGAAGAATTTCTTTCCAATCTAAAATTAAACTTTAATTTAAATAATTTTTATTTTTAAAAAATTATTATATATTAATAAGGATACCATAATTTTTTATTTGTAATCGATAAATAAATAAGAATAGAAAAGTAATGATTTTTGTTTTAGGAAATTTTAATTACGTCCTGGAAAATTAAAAACCTGTACTTACTTCATCACCTTCGATTGTACTGGTAATTGCGTGTATGGGCAAAGCGGAGTGTGGAAATTATAAATGCCCACTCTCATCCATTCCAGGAAACCACAAAAGCCAAATACCTCTTCGTTCTGTAGCAGCGTCAAAATTTGATTTGATCAAGCTAGCGTACTTCGTTACCGTTGCCGGAGAGACTTTCCGGTGATATCTTGATATCAGGCTGAACAATTCAACTCATTCGGAAGGTAAGCACAATGAAAATTTTGTTTTCAATAATTGGGCTGACATGAAGGATTGCTTTAATGAATTTCAAGAAAAAAAAGTTCAGAATTTCGCTGTGTGTTAAGGTGACGACAAGGATGGAGATGCAGCAAGAACTGGAGTGGAAAGAAGCCCAGAGGACTGTGATTAACGTTGACCTTGTTGCAGCTGCCAAACGACAGCTTAAGTTTCTTGCAGCAGTTGACAGGAATCGGTGGCTTTATGAGGGTCCCGCTTTAGAGATGGCCATCCATAGGTAACTTTCATGATTTGCATGTATAAAGCTTCAAATTTGATGAACAAGAAAAATTCTTCTATAAACTTGATTTTTGGAATTCGGCAACGGCATTTTTTTTTTTTTTTTTAAGATTACCATATTTTTCTTGAGTTTTGATATATGTATATTCTACTAGCATATTGTAGTTCTACCTGAAAGTTTTTTTTTTTTTTTTTAATTGACGTTACCTACAATAAATATCTGGGATCATTGAACATCCAGTATCAAGTTTGGTGAAAGATAGACATTGTGGCTACCCCTCTTGGATAATTTAACTAAATTACTCTATCAATTGCATGGCAAAGGGCACAAACATGTTCCATTTTTATTGCTAATTACTAGGTCCTGCAGACCTTTTCTGATATTGTCGGAGTTACTTTGTGTTTTTATGTGGCCTTTGTTATCCATTTGAGCTAACCTCTTTTGATAGTTTGCATTTCTGAAGCTCTAAATTTTGAGATTATGTTGTAGGTACAATGCTTATTGGCTTCCTCTGCTGGCAAAACATTCAGAATCCCCATTATTTGAAGGACCTCTAGTTGTCCCTCTTGATTGTGAATGGGTTTGGCATTGCCACCGGCTGAATCCTGTAGGTCTTCTCGGACCAGATTATTATTTCTTGTCACTATGTTTCTACCGTTACTTCTTGACTCTGATTCTTTGCAATTGCTTTAATGATTTATGGTTCAGGTGAGATATAGGTCTGATTGTGAGCAACTTTATGGAACTATTCTGAACAACCATAATGTTGTTTCCTCTGTTGAAGGGATTTCAAAAGAAAAAACTGAACAGGCATGGAAAACTATGTATCCAGAAGAGCCCTATGAAATGGACTCGACCCAAACCTTTTCAAATGATGTTTCTGAACAAATGTCTGGAGTTGAAAAATGCACCAAGTATGATCTCGTTAATGCTGTTAAGAGGCAGAGTTCTTTCTTTTACCAGGTACAAAATCATGAGGCTGTATATTTGTCCCTCATTTGGCAAGTTGGCTAAGGTTACTCTTGTCATTATGTTCATTGTGATCAGCTTGCTTCGTATACACTTGTTAAAGTTTGATTTTTATATCATTTTTCACAAAGATTGTTTCAAGCACTGTGTCTTTCAGTGGTTTAGGCAAAATATGTCATCCATGTATGAATTGGATTTTGTCTGCGTGTTTATGTCAGCCTTCTCATGTGTAATTACAGGTGGACCGGTCTCATATGAGCAATGATCTCTATCTTCAAGGAGCAGTTGCTAGGTACAAAGGGTTTTTGCACCAAATCAAGAGAAACAAGGAGGGATCAATAAGGAGCTTCACTGTTCCAACTTATGACATTGACCTTATCTGGCACACTCACCAATTGTATCCTTCTACTTATTGCAAAGACCTTGTAGATATAATGGGAAAGGTTTTAGAACATGATGACACAGATTCAGACAGAACAAAAGGAATGAAGTTGGATGTTGGATTTTCTGGGACTACCCAGCTGTGGGAGGAGAGATATGGTTTGAGATACTGGAGGGCAGGAGCAATGTATAGAGGCAGTGCCCCTTCACCAATTAGGACTACTCCTTATCCATGTCTTAGTTTGGCAAAGAAGAATTATGAATCCAAAGAGCATCAGAAAATAATAAATCTTCATGAGACCGAAGTAATTGAGGTGGTGTATACAGTGCATTTTCTGGCTACTTTGAAAACATTTTGCTTTTCTTTTCCATTGTTATAACATGCTCTTGACGTTATACAGAAATACATGCAACATACACACATGATAAGTGTGTGTCTATTTGTTCATTGTCCTCTGCAAATCTATTTGATATGTATAAACAACCAATGATCAAGCTCATTCGTGAGGCATCACTAGATGGAGGATAGGAGTCTGAAAACAGAATGAACTAAGGAAGATGATGGGCAAGGACTAAGTTTTTCCTGTACTAATAGCTGGTGCATTCAGTTGCACCCTATTCTTTGATTAACACAATGGAAAACTTCTTAAATTCTCAAACTCTTTCCACCCATCATTTTGTTTTTCCCAATTTGAGATGACAGGGAGGTTGTAAGGCTTGCGGTCCTGCACTCATGTGACTGACTTTTGTTGAACTTATTTTCCACTACAACTGATGCAGTTAACTCACTTTTGCACAGTCTGGGATGGCAACTCTTTAGCCATCAATAGCTACTTGTGTCGAACTTGAGCTTCAAGAACGAGCTGATATTTTTTTAATTGTGTTCGAATAGTTTCTATTTTGAGAAGGATCACATTCCCTGGACATCAGTTGTTTTTCTGCTTCGTTTCATATTTTGAAATTTACCCACCAGAAGCAATTGTAGATTTGATTTGACGGATAATACTAATTATTGAAGTCTTACAATCCAAGATTTTAATTCTTCCTTTGATGTTAGGCAAAATTTCAGTAGTTTGTACTTCCATTTGCAATTTAGTATCTGCTGAAGTAATTTTTATTCTTCAATATTTAAAAATTCTTTTTTCCATAGCCAAATTGATTGTTTCCGAAGCAGGTAATTTTCTAATACAATTACCTATTGAAGACAAAATTTTTTGTGCCTAGGATGTGTGCCACACTGGACATCTAACTTCTGTTGTATCTTCTCCAAAACTTTTCAGGTCATGCTGGAGTTTGTGGATGTGAAAAACGTTCCAGAGAGGCCCAAGGGAAGCCTTTTTGTCTCCTTCAGTAAGACCCAACCTGATTCAATCTTCAATGCAAAGAGGAGACTCACTATTTTGTCTGAGTCTGGGGAAAAACAGGTAGCTTGTTTCCAGTGTCAACCGGTTGGACATTTAGTCTTTGAACTTATGAGCTGCTCAGCTTCCAACTTACCTATGACAAAGCCTGCAAAAGTTTTGGCGTCTGTTTCTGTGTTGCTGGAAGATTTGCTGTCACCAATGTCTAATCTCACAATGGAGAAATGGCTCGAGATGGTACCAAGTTCGAGCTTTAGAATCTCCAAACCTATTTGTCTGAGGGTGGCAATCTCAGTTACTGTGCCAACATCAGCACCTAATACTCTTCATATGATTCGCTCCAGGCCATTCTCAAAAAGTTCTTGTTTCTTTCCACTGCCGGGAAAACTTCAAGTGGCTAAGAGCTGGACACGCGTTATTGATGACAATGGCAATGAAATAATCAGCCTCCAAATGAGGTATATATTCTACGTTTGTTACTAGTGTATCAGTTATAGTGCCATGCTGATGGAGAATCTATTTTTTAGATGATTGTCTTAGATCCCCCAGAAAAATGAGACTTCAATTTCTCTAAAATATCGTTGATCTTGTTAGATATATCCATTCATAGGTATATAATTTGGACATTAGGAATGTGTTTAGTTTGCTCTGAAAGAGGTCTTTTGCTTTCTTGAATTTATCCTTGTTACTAGTGGAAGAAGCTTAAGCTTGTATCATAGAAACACTTGGACATGGTTACTAATGGATTCTGCTCTACTTTCTTCGTTGGAACATTTTACTTAGCATGTCATATATATGGTCATCAATGTGTACCTTTCACATTCTTCTTACCTGACTGGAAGGACTGACATTATGCAACTTCAGAAAGAGTTAGAATATGATGATAACATAGGTGGTTGTTCTTTTTGGGTCATCTATTTTGTGGGTTGAATTCACGGAATCAAGTGTTAAAGTTTCGTAGATGACAAATTCTGGCATTGTTGCAGAGATTTTAAAAGGCCAAAAGATAACAAGGATAGCATGTTGAGAAAAGAGGTAATTGGCATCACAAAATCAGGTGGAACACGTACTTGTGCTGAATTTACAGGGATCGAATGGTTTCTCATCAACTCTTGTTGGTCCCTAAAGCTTCCGAAAACAATTGACAAAGAAGGATACATTTTCAAGTTAATTGGTGATCACAATGTAAGCATTTTTCTCTCTTAATGTGTTTCTTTTCAGAGTAAGGAAAACGTTTAATCATGTGATATTGCAAGTTCAAATTGGATTTTAGTATCTCCTGTTTGCAATTTCTTCCTCTTGCTGGCTATCTGCAAGGGCATTGTTAAAATATAACAAACCTAATACTATCGTGCTAGATCCCTTTAACTACAAAGCAATAAATAAAGTTAACATATCCCCTTTAGAAGCACCTCTTCATAGCTTGCACCTTCCAATGCAACTATAAAATTATCAAACTGTGATTCTATCTATCAATTTAGTTGCATCTTTATGCCTGATCATTGGGCATCCACAGAAGAGTTCAAACAAACAGATTTTGCCTTCTTGGTAATGCATGCGATTAACTCCATAATTACTTTTTGAGAAGGCACTCATTCCAAAGAATAAAATTTATAAAGCAAATCAGAGATGCCAAATCTGTAGAACATCTTCTCTTTAAAGTTCAAAAGTGGGCGATGTGTAGACTAAATTTATCTCCATCCTTGGCACAGGTGAAATTCTTTCCTGGTAGAAGAATAGACTACGAACCAAAGCACTGTGAGCAGCAGAGGAATGACCAGGATTTTTTGACAGCAGTTGAATTCTCTGCTGAAGACCCATATGGCAAGGCAGTGGCATTGTTTGACTTGAAATCAGGAACCATAAAGGTAGATCTGTACTCGGTAAACATTTGTTTTTGAATGATTTTGTCACTCTCTTACCATAATGTTGTTTCCTTTCTAAAAATAGGTCAAAGAAGGATGGTTATTGTTTCCTGGTTTGGTACTGGCTTTCATACTTGGTGAAATCACTAGAAAAGAAGGGTATAACAGCCTCATTTCCAGTGGGGAGAATCTGAAGGTAAAGGAGATCACTGTGGGTTTTAATGGGTTCCATGTAGAAGGTAACAAAACAAATCAGTCAGCAGTACAAGGAAAAATGGTGGATTTCAATGCACCTAGAGGAAATGCAGTGATGCCAGCAAAAGGAGGAACAGGCTGTGGTTCTGGTTGTGGCAGTGGATGTGGAAACAACGTCAGAAGTGGGGATTGTGGGGGATGTGGCAGTGGTGGTTGCGGAAATATGGTTAAGCATGGAAGCTCAGCTGGTTGTGGTGGAGGTTGTGGTGGTGGTGGTGGTTGTGGCGGCAATATGATTGAGAAGGGAAGCTCTGGAGGCTGCGGTAGTGGTTGTGGGGGTGGTTGCAGAAGTATGGTTCAGAAGGCAAGCTCTGGAGGCTGTGGCAGTGGTTGTGGCAGCAGTTGCGGCAATATGATTAAGAAGGGAAGCTCTGGAGGAGGAGGAGGCTGCGGTGGCGGTTGCGGAGGAGGAGGAGGCTGCGGTGGCGGTTGCAGCGATAAGTTAGTAAATGGAAGTAATGCTGGCAATGAATGCATCAATGAACAGGGAAAGGCTCTGCTTGCTTGAAATTTGTCCTTTCACCAGCAAGAGAATTGGCATAATATAATGATCAAGTTCCTAGTCTATGAAGTTGTGGTTTCAACTATTGATGTGTATATAATGCGGAATAAAAGGGCTGATCAACTGCCAAAACTGTTTCCTTAATCATGTTACTCATAATGAGTATTTCTCTAATGTGTATATTTGTTTGCTGTCGTATGATTTCCTGTCTTTCCTCTTCTTTTCATCCCAAGAATGCAATGTCGTAGTCTGTCTGAACAAATTGTTATGGCTTGAAGATTTGGTCGATTGAATCACTGTCGTTCATGTACTAATGTTTTTGCAAGGAAAGGCTAGAATGTCTGGATGGTGAGAACTCCTTTATGACGGAAAGCCCAATGCCAATGGTCTCTTTTGGTTCATTGACACTACTCTAGAGAGCCAAGAACTTCTCACGCTAACGGTTAGAAACTGTATTATTCCTAGCGTACCGACCATCTATCTTCCTTGCCTTGGTCCATGGGGGAGGGGAAGCAAATTCAATGGAAGCAAGCCAAGCCATGCCGTCCTCAATGCTATTTTCTATTAGAAGCAAAACATGATTTCACACTGAACTTAGAACTCAAGAGATAGAAAAATATGGCATCCAAAAACTTAAGAAGGAATCATATATGTTATGAAATTTTGACACTGTTAAAATACAATATATCCATAATAAATTTTTTACTATTATTTGTACAAAAATTTCTTCACACTTCTCTCTTTCTTTTTTCTCACAATTTTCTCTAACAATTCTCTCCCAATTAGTATATTTCTCAAGTTTGGAGAAGAGCTCTATTAGTAGAATGTATTATCTTAATGGTGGATATCCATATCCACTAATAAAATTAGTGGATTCTCCACTAATTCATAACACTCCTCTTGAATGTCTATTATATAAAGAATATGTCTCGTTAAAACCTTACTAGATAAAAATTCAGTGAGAAAAAAAATTTAGTGAAAGAAAAATAGTACACTATTCTATATGTCTGCTTATTATTCTACCTGATGAGATAATTCCTTTAAATCTTTGAATCGACGCATACTGATTTTATATCTCAACTTCTCAAATTTGTAGTCGCTAAAGTCTTCGTGAAAATATCTGTCAAGTTGTCAAATGACCGAATTTGTAACACATCAATTTCACCTTTCTTTTGGAGTTCATGAGTAAAGAAGAATTTTGGAGAAATATGTTTTGTCCGATCTTCTTTAATATATCTTCATCGTAATTGAGTTATGCAAGTTGCATTGTCTTCATAAAGAGGAGTTGGAATATCTCTTATAGATGATAATCCACAACTTTCTCAAATATAATCAATCATTGATTTTAACCATACATATTCTCGACTTACTTCATGAATGGCTATAATTTAGCATTATTTGAAGAAATATTTGTTATAAATTGTTTTGTAGACCGTCATGATATAACAGTATTTTTACATGTAAATAGATAGCCCGTTTAAAAACGTGTTTTATATGGATTAGATAAATAATCAACATCTGCATAACCTATCAATGTTGGATTGATTTTATTTGAATGAACTAATTCAAGATCAATTGTACCTTGGAGATATCGAATGACATATTTAATTTCATTCCAATGTCATCGTATTGGTGAAGAATTAAATCTTGTTAATAAATTGATAGTAAATATAATATCAGGTCGTGTATTATTAGCAAGATACATCAATGCAACAATTACACTGAGATATGGTACTTTAGGACTAAGGAGTTTTTCATCATCTTCTTTAGGTCGGAAAGGATCTTTATTCACATCTAATGATCGGACGATCATTGGAATACTCAATGGATGTGCTTTATCAATGTAAAATCTTTTTAGAACTTTTGCTATATATGTTGATTAATGAATAAATGTTCCACTTTCCAAATGTTCAATTTGTAAACCAAGGCAAAATTTAGTTTTACTAAAATTCTTGATTTCAAATTCTCTTTTTAAATAATCAATTGTTTCCTAGAGCTCTTGTGGAGTTCCAATAAGATTAATATCATCAACATATATAGTTAATATTACAAATTTAGAATCAGATTTCTTAATAAAAACACATTGACATACCTAGTCATTTTTAAATCTCACTTTCAATAAATATTTAATAAAACGATTGAACCACATACGTCTAGATTGTTTCAGAACATATAATGATTTCTACAATTTGATGGAGTAATTTTTACGAGGATAACGTTTATATGCTTCAGGCATGCGAAATCTTTCAAAGATTTTCATGTAAACATCATTTTCTAAATTTCCATACAAGTAAACAGTGATAACATCTAATGGACGCATATCTATCTTTTTATATACTATCAAATTGATAAGATATCGGAGTGTAATAGCATCAATAATAGAAGAATAAGTTTCATCATAATCAATACATGATCTTTATGAAAAATCTTGGGTTACTAACCGTACTCTATATTATACTATTTCATTATTTTCATTGCACTTTCGCACAAATATCTATTTGTTACCAACAGGTTTTACACCTTCCGGTGTTCAAACTGCAGGTCTAAAGACTTCACCTTTTGTCAGTGCATTTAACTCCAATTGAATCGCATCTTTCTATTATAGCCAATCTTTTCTATACCGACATTCATCAATTGATATTAGTTCAGGATTATCATTATCCTATATAACATCAAGAGATATATTATATGCAAACATATTATCAATAATTGATTCGATCCGATTCTAACTTCTACCAAAAGTGATATAATTAATAGAAATTTTAGTGTTACTTTCATCAACTTTTGGTTCTTTGTCATCAATTCTCTCTTAGTCTTTATCATTCTTTTCTTCAATTTGATCGTTTGGATCATTTAATCCTCTTTTCTTTTGAAAATTTTTATCATTAGAATCAAGAGGTCGGTCATGCTTCTGGCATGCTTTTGACTCAGCAGCTATAAGTATAATCTTTTGTTATGTTGGAATTTCAATTCGAATAGGAACATTTATAACTGGAATATGCGATTTTGTAACTCTTCTGGAGTCAACAAAAGTGTCTGACATTTGATTTGCAATACTTTACAAATGAATTATCTTTTAAATTTCAAATTCACACGCGCTTGTGCGTGAATTAAGATAATTTAATGATGTTATCCAATTAAGATATTTCTTATATTGTTTCTATTCTCCCCCTAATTTAGATAATAATGATTCATCAAAATAACAATCAACAAATCTTACTATGAATACATCTCATGTCAAGAGTTCAATATACTTGATAATAAAGGGAGAATCATATCCAACGTATATCCCCTTTCTTCTTTGAGGACCCATCTTTATATGTTGATTTGGTGCAATTAAAACATATACAGCACACTCAAAATTTCTTAAATGAGTAATATTTGATTTTGAACCAAAAGCTAATTACAAATAAGAGAATTTATGATAACTAATTGGCCTTAGACGTACAAATGCTGCAGCATGTAAAATAGCATGTCCCAAAGCAGATGTTGGGAGATTTGTTTTCATTAATAATGGTCTAATAATTAATTGTAATCTTTTAATAAAAGATTCAGCAAAATCATTTTGTGTATGAATATGAGTTACAGGATGTTCAACATTAATCTCAATTGACATGCAATATACATCAAAAGCATGTGATAAAAATTCACTAACATTATCCAAACGAATATTTTTAATTTGATAGTCAGGAAATTGTGTTCGTAACTTAATTATTTGAGCAAATAATCTCGTAAATGTCAAGTTGCAAATAAATAATAAAAACACATGTGACCATCGGGATGATGCATCAATTAAGATCATAAAATATCTTAACGGTTCACATGGTGAATGAATAGGTTCACAAATGTCTCCATAAATCCGTTTAAAAAATATAGGACTTTCAACTCTTACTTTTATTGGTAATGGTCTAATAATTAATTTTCTTAGGAAACATGCAGTACATGAGAATTTTTTTATGCTAATATCTTTTTATTTTTTAAGGGATGACCATATGTATTCTCAATCATTCTTCTCATCATGGTAGATCCCGAATGACCCAACCGGTTATGCCAAATGCTAAAAGTAGTAGGATCAGTAAATTTCTGATTTACTAGATGATGAATTTCACTTGTACATATTTTTGCAAAATATAGGTCAGTAGAAAAAGACGATAATTTTTCTAATACAGATTTCTTACTCAAATTAATTTGAGTAATATAAAGATGTTCAATACTATTTTTCTCATTTGTTTCAACATGATACCTATTTCTACGGATATCTTTAAAACTCAATAAATTTCTTCTAAATTTTGAGAAAAATAGTATCTTATCAATGTTAATTATTGTTCCTTCAAGTAACAATATACTAACTCCTCCGAAGCCTTCAATCACATTTGTACTACCGTTTATAGTATAAATATTTATTTCTCTCCTTTTGAGATAAGAAAAATATTTCTCATTTTTTAGTATGGTGTGTGTAGTTTCATTATCAATAATATATACATCATCATTAACATCAGCTATCTGAACAAAAATATGTATATACAAATGTAAATATTATTAAAATATAATAAAAATTCAGGAATATCAGTGTGATGCATTAATTCTTCTGAACACTGCTATCACTAATTAAATAGTCTATCATACTATCTGGATGTTCGAAAAAATCAAATACATCTATATGAGTAATATTGATATTAAGAATCAATATCAATCGTCGTCAACATCATTCACTGGATGTTGAGAAAAATTTATTTCAACATTTTTATTTTTTCGTTTTAGTGAAACTTAATATAATTCCACTAAATATTTAGTTGTACAACAATTATATGACCAATGACCTTTTATGCCACATTTATAACATTCTTGCATTTCTTTTTATTTTTCCTTATTATCTTTTTTTCCCCACTTCAGATGGTCAGTATTTCTCACAACTTGATTATTATTGTAATAAGAAAAATATCGAGAGTGTCTATGACCATAAACAAGGCCACAACTATGACTATGACTATGACTTCTGTTGGAGTCAACATCATTCACTTTTGGGAGTGCTATTGAGCTAGTTGATCTAGTTTCATGATTTTTCAATAATAACTCATTATTTTTTTCTACAACGAAGAGAACAGTAATTAAATCAGTAAATTTTGTATACTCTTTTTCTCGATATTGTTACTGCAGGACAATATTCGAGATATGAAAGGTGGAGAATTTCTTCTCCAACATATTTTCACCAGTAACTTTTTCTCCGCATAATTTTAATTGAGATGTAGTTTTATACATGACGAAACTATATTCATTCATGATTTTAAAATCTTGCAACCTCATGTATAATTATTCATACCGTACAGTTGGTAGTATGACCATCTTTAAGTGATCAAATTTTTCTTTTAAATTTACCCAGAGGATATATGGATCTTTGATAAGATATTCTATTTTCAAATTTTCGTCGAGATAATAACGGATAAAAATAAAAACTTTGACCTTTTGTTGTGCAGATGCATTATTTTTTTTCTTTAATAGTTTCATTAAGACTTTCAGCATTTAGATACATTTCTGCATCGAGAACCCATAACATATAATTCTTTTCAGAAATATCAATGGTTACAAATTCGAATTTAGTAAAATTAGCCATAGAGATCAATAAATACGTACTTTTAGTCTTTTGGCTTTTGTAACGTATTATGAAATTTTAGCAGTGTTAGAATACAATCTACACACAATAAATCTCTAACTATTATTTACACAAGAATTTCTTTACACTTCTCTCTTTCTTTTCTCTCACAATTTTCTCAACAATTCTCTCACAATTGTTATATTTCTCAAGCTTGAAAAAGAACTCTATTTATAGAGCTCTATTAGTGGAATGCATAATCTTTCACTAATATATATAAGTAATGTCTCTACTAACTCTTAATGGTGAACATCTATATCCACTAATAAAATTAGTAGATTCTCTACTAATTCATAACAGTATAATAATAGTTTAATTAGTCAAAAGTATTTTTTATTAGATAAAAAATTTAAATTCAATGCACATTATTTCTTTAATGTATTTTAGCGTGTAACAATATGAGTTATTTTAGGCCATAGCTGTTGATACCTGTAAAGCATGAGATGAATTCTACATTAGCATTCACTGTGCAATTATTGATTCAAGAAAAAGATGGGTTCATATTCAATGCCGAAATGGGTTTATGAAAATTATAGAGATTAATGTCTATGTGCAGATAAGATCTGATGTCCTTCTATATGACCATGGCCAGCTTTAGGGACCGCTGCCTTTTCTCTCTCTTTGGCTTGTCTGGTGAAATATGAGCCAGCTGAATCCACATGCAAAACAAACAGTATATTTAATTTGGAAAAAGAGAAAAAAATATAAATATAGACATAAATAATAATTTATCTTGTTTAATTAGAAATATAAAAAATTGAAAATGAATAAATTAAGATGAGAAGAATATTTTCTACACATTATAAAAATTATCCATCTAAATTTAAATAATATAAAAAATAAATTATTTCTCTCTTCCTTCCCTCTCTCCCCGCTCCTCTTTTGTGAACACCATGCGACGTGCACTCCCACAAAAATAAAAACTGCAGCTTTCCTTTATTCAGATGCTTTCTCATGGCATAATTTTATTTTAAATCATGATCAAAATATTTGAATATTAACTAGTATTATTACCAATTTGTCTAATAATCCTAGGGGCTGTTTCTGCCATTTTATCTAAGGAGTCCAGAACTATCTTTATTCTGCTGGAATATTTGTTCTATAGTGCATTAGAATCTTTGCTTTACCACCTTCTTGGGCTTTTCCCAATTGATCATCTTTTCTCTTTTTTTTTTCTTTCCCAGAAGAAGGAGAAAATTACTAATCTTTCAATTGAACCTTTTTTACTGGGGTGAAAGATGGTTGTCACTAAGGTCTATAACAGTATGTTGGACCACATTAATACCACCTTAAGCTGTCCCATTAAGAAAGAGGGCGGCTACCTCAAACAGCTGTACATATCTCAACAATTTCTTATGGAAATTGTTCAACCAGAGATCAAGTTTTTTCATTTTTGGATCTCTCTCCCTCTCAGATGCTGTTGATTCGCCTGTGCACTCTACTTTTCTCAATTTATGCCAATCTTTGGGGTGGTGGGATAAGCAATCTAAACTTGTTGATTATGTCCAGATGTGGAACAAGAATAGACATATCTCTGCAGGCTGAATTTAATCCTCCTCCCTTATCTGTTTGTATAAATCATATCATCCCACGAGTATATATTGTTTGTTCTTTTCGTCTTGGGTGCTCTAGTACATGATCAGTTACAAACCGGAAACGAGTTATTTGCATATTCAGGTTCGTTGAATTCTGGGAAGGCTGGGAGAAGGGCCGAGGCGGAGGGGGGGAGGGGAGAGCATGAAAGTTTGTTTCTTTCTTTTATCAGGTCAGTTTCTTTACTGGAGGTCCTTGCTCTACATAATCGAATCTAATAGAAAAAGGTACTGTTTTTACGCTTGTGCAGTCTGTTATAGCAATTGAGTTGTGGTATTTTTGGTTAGATCCATTGATGTTAAATCTGTTTGTCAATTTATATAGTGTACTTCTGCAGTCTTGTGTTTGAAATTGCAGTGGTAAAATGCATTCGAGTAGGAATTTATTGAAATTTCCATGAACAACCACTAAACTAGACTTTATTTCGAGTAGGAATTTATAGATGTTCTCCATGACGAGAAATGATATCTTAAAACTGTCTTACTCTATCTGGAGAACAATGGCAGAACCCTCCAGAATCTTTGTGTTTTCAGAACTTGTTGCTTTTGTGTGCTATTTGTTTGGCCTTGAAAACCGTTTTTATGTTTTGTAAACGGTTCTTTTTCTTCCCCCTCCCCCCCCTTTTTGGGGGGTGTGTCTGTTTTCTGTCTTAAATGCTTCATTTATGACTCAAATAATGAAAGAGGATATCTTTATCTTAAACTACTTTGCCTTTATAAAATGTTTCTAAAGATGAGATCTTTGATGTTTATTAGGGTGCTAGCAATACTTTGTTTGCGATTTTTGCATTCTAGATTAAAAGAATGAAACTTGGCCTGAAATTTTTTGAAAGATAAGAAAGGCATAGATCTGCTTTTGGCTAGCATGATAATTTTATTTTATTATTTCTGGAAACTTATCCAAAGTCTAGAGAATCCCATTAAGAAAATTTTATTTGTTTCTGAACAAGGCTTGTCGGCCAGCCATGACTTTCGTAGTCAGACATTTCACCCTGACAATGGTTGTTATCTTGTTTAATCCAATTTGTGCACAGTTGTGCTTTGAATTTATGGGTAAATTTTGTGAGGAAGCATTTGCCTTTAGTATTTGGTAAATCTCACAATCCTGATTGTAGACCTTCTTTGCTTTTGGGTCACACATGGTTAGCTTCCCACACTCTACATACAGTGAGGATTTATTTAGAATGCTGCATTTCCTTTTTGTGTTTTCCATTCTTGGTTTTTCCAGAACTCATAATTCTGTATTGGGGATTTATCAATTACTTGTTTTTCCCTGGTATAACTTATCTATTCTTTAGATATATGAGGAATGTATTCCTGTAAATTGGCTTTCTAGAGCATGTTTTAGGTCTGGCATGCACTAACATCACATTCACAGGATTGCAAGTCGCATTTGGTGAAAAGGGGCATTTTGTTTTTCAACTTTCAATTTGGAGGTGTCTATCTATGAAGTCTAAGTAAAGACTGGATCAAAAGTCTTTTACTTGTGCACAAAAATGTATCCGAGTTCTTGATGGAATGCATTTAAACAATGTGACCAATGAGAATAATGGATCATGAAAGAAGAGCATGGAAATTTTTTAGTTGATCTAGGCATCCAAAAACTATGTTATGTGGAAATTATTGCCCTTGAAGTACTGCTCCTCCTTGTATCCTTGCCATCTCTATGAATTTAACACTTGTTTTAGGGGCAGCATGAAAGCTGAGGATACTGGAGTATAAGTTTTTGGAATCCTCCCCCTTCCCCAACCACCCCCCACCCCCCCCCCCCCAAAAAAAAAGGCGCAGTAGTATCAATCATGAAACTATACAGGTGGCTTTTTTTGCAAGTAAAAGGGACTGTCGATGCATTATTTGACCAATCCATCATTTTCTCTGGTTATCCTTTTGTTTGCTATCTTGGGAGTTGGGACCATAGCCTTCATATCTGCCAGTATTTTTTTTTTTTTTTCCTTTTTTTCTGTAAAACATGAGAATGAAAGAGCAATTCCCAAAATCTAGTGTGGTAGTCTACCTTGGCGGTGAAATAGCATAGTTTCTTCATCCTTGTTTAGTCAGCATGAAGCTTCGGAGGCTATGCAGAGCATATAGTTTGCTGTTGAGATATTTTATGCACGTGCACTGCAATGACATGAAGTTGTTATTGATTAAATTTTTTACCTTATGACTCTGGTTTCCATTGCTATATTGATTATAAATTCCTGAATGCATATAAGAAGCAAATCCCAATTTTGGCAATAGTTATGCTGGAGCCACATCTCTTATCATCTTATTTCAGTAGATCAATCAATTTCTCTTATTGCATGAGGTTTATATCAAAGGGATACACAATATAGGTAAGAGCTTTTGCCTTGGAAATGGGACATTCGTACTGCCATCACTTCATGTGCATTGATCATAAAAGGAATTAGTTTGTTGGTTGTCTTAGGTTTATTGGGCCTGGAGTAAACCTTGAAGGGGATATATAGCATTTTTTTTTAAAAATCTTTTTCCACATTACCTTTTTCTTTTTTGCCTTTTTTCCCTATGGACAGGAAGGACATAGATTGCAGACAAAGATCTATTCACAAGTATCTACTAAGATTTCTAGCTTTCAAGGTAAATTCATGACAAGTAAAGAAAACTGTTTATTAAGGAACTTCAAAGCTTCATGATTGATTCAGTATTTCAATGTTTGCAATTTTATCTTCTTTGTTCTCAGTGTTCTCTTAACTTCTTAATTTCTTGATGTATCTGCCACTTTTTGATTTACCAATTGCATTCCTCAGTATTCCTTTGCTTATTCGTTGTTTTGAATTATCCTAGTCTGCTCTCTCTCTCTCTCTCTCACACACACACACACAAAATAATAATAAATGTCCTTGTTATTGCATGAACTGTTAATCATAGCATGGTTGAGTTTGTGCATTCCCTTTTTGCCTCAAACGGATACCGCACATGAATGGTTTACTTATTAATCTAACAGGGTTCAGTATATTGCTAGACTGGGACATCACAACTGCACACAGACCCGCTATATCATGTTGAGCTTATGAAGTCCATTTTAGCTCTTACATGTATATATATCTCAAGACACAAGCTATCTATAACTGATGAAAGGTATTGCACATGGGCGTTCGGTGATGCTTTACATATTGACGCTACACGATTCTGCCTTCTGTTTTTGGTGCTATAGTCAGCAGATTTGCCTTGCCCACATCGTGGTTAAAAATGAGTTGCATCCTATTCACCTTGGATTGTTCATTGTCCCTTCATCCCAAGGCTAAGGAAAAAAATTGTTTTGCAGAGTATCTATCTGGAGTTTGAAATAACCAACGGTGTAGAATTCCTGTAATGCTGCTGAAGAGTGAAAATAGGAACCGCAGTTTCTGGAAATTCTACTTGACAGGATAGATTGTTCAAAGAGAAATCACCAGACGAGGTATGCAGCACCTGTCTACTAACGTCATAGCGTAGCTATCCAATTTTTATCATGCTAGTATGATTTGATTTCTGATGGCGTTCTGCAACCAGGAATGTAGAGCATGATGGATTTTTGTCTGTGGGTATGCATCTTATGAAATTCTAATATTTAGATTACTCACAGCATAAGGATAATGTATTAGTGTTAACTTTTGGATAAAATGCAGTCACAAGCCAAATATCTGAACTTGCAAGAAAAGCAGATTAATTGAACACTTGAGCTTTAGTCATGTGAAAGACAGAAAAGTAAATACCAGACAAAATAACGTGATAAAATCCAGAAAAGCCATGTTGCTGCTTCATTTGCAAATTTTCTGGGTAATTGCTCTATTCTCTATACATGTTACTATTGCTTCACACCACTGAAAACTGTGGTGATTTTCTATATACGATCAAATCCCCAATCCTACCACCACTTTTGCTGTCCAATCTTCCTAACTGCGCTAAGCTTTGTCATGTCTACCTACCACTATTTCTCAGTCATTCTACCCTAAAGTTCAGTGTTTTGATTTGGTTATCCACATCACCATTACATCACTTTGACCCTCAACACCAAAAGAACACTACAAAAGAAACAGAGAAACCCTACAACCATTCCCAAAACCAGAAAATCTTCTCTGCATTGACAACACATGCTTTTCCTTCAACCAGAAGGCCGGTTATCAAATCCATTAACTCGCAAATCCCAATGCTGGCCATCAACAGATGTAAGTTGCAGGAGTTTCCTTAGGTTCAACATAGGGAGACTGGACACTATCCTCGTCAGAATCACTCCCAGAAGAACTTCCGGAATCTGAATATGCAAGATCAAACCAAGAAGAAACAAGGATAAATACCCTATAGTGTTCATGCAATTTCAAAATCCAACTGCCATGCAATCCATATAAAGTGAACATTACCACTGGATGAGGAGGAATCGTCACTACTAGAACTGGAGCTGCCGGAGGAACTTGATCCAGTACTTGCTCCAGCAAGATCCTTTTCAATCTCCACTGGGGGGAAGTTGTTCGCTAGAATTTCATCTCCAATGTCAACATCCTCTTCACCAGCGTCCACTTTCTTGTTCTTTTGCCCAGAAGACACTTCTAGGGGCGGAGGTGGCTCATTAACAGGTGACTGCTTCCAAAATCAATAATAATAATTAACAAATTAACCAAAATTAGTTATCATCTTAAGAAACAAAGGCTGTCGCAAAAATATTTACTACCTTGTGGGCCTCATTTAAGGAAGCATTCTCAAGGTGGTCTTGTCTCCTTACTCTTTCCCCGGTCTTTTTCTGATAATTCACGAATCCGTCCAATTCCCAGAGCGTCTCAATGTCAAGAGTCTCAATGTCAAGCTCAATTTCATCTCCATCCGGCAATAACTGAGGATGCCTCTTCCTTACGATCTGCATCATCTGCTCCATCTTCTCTTGTGGTGTGTTCTCCAAATCTAAACCCAACTTTAATTTCTCCTCAGAAGTCATTTGCCTCTTGTTTGGATCCTTAGCCTTTGGCTTTGGCAACATCCCTGACCTCAATTGCACCATGCCCTCATCATTCAGTAACAGTGAAGGCAGTAGAGCAGCACCCTGAGCCGGTGGTGGACTCATCACCGCTGTCGGCTGCAAACTAGTTAAATCAGACCCTTCCACCTTCAGCATTGGCTTAGCCAAACTGCTAGATTGATTGACCATATTTCCAGCCATTACTTTACGAAACTGAGACTCATAATTCTGATACTCCGGCCGAAACAACTCTTCAAATCTCAAAAGCATGGACTCCGCTAAGGTATGAACATCGTGACCCCTAGGGTTGTACATCAGGGCATTTTTAAAGGTCAGCCTCACATCAGACGCAAAATCAAGGGGTGTTTCGTATTCCTTCTTGTTCAGCCTTGATTTTACCGTGCCCAGATCCATAGGCTGCTTAACAATTTGGTAATAGTCATGAAGTTTTAAACCCTGAACATCAACTGGTTTACGGAAAACAGAGGCGTGCTTAAGTTTCATCAATTTCATTAAAATCTGTTTGCATTTCATCATCATGGAATCCGCCAACCTCTTGACCCCTGATTCCGGCACCCTGGGGCGCTTCGACTCGGGCCCAGAAGCAAAAGGAAGGGCCCTCTTCTTTCCGGAGATATATTTGCCGTTTTTATCATTTCTCGTTACGGAACTGGAGCTCCGACTCTGTTTGTTCCCTTTAGAGGTCCGCTTCTCTGCAGAGGGCTCTGATGCATGGGGGCTTACTCCAACGGAAGACGGCCTGAACTGAGGGTTGTGTGAGCCGGGTCTGAACTCAAGGGATCGGGTCTCGATCCACGTTAAGAGGCTCCGGACTTTTTCTAACTCCGACATCAGCCGATTTTTCAGCCCTTTTAACTCTCTTCTGGGATACGAAGCAAGATTGAAGGTAAGGTACTCCCGGTGAAATGGGTCCTTGGGCACAATGGGGCCCTCCGGGTTTCGATTAGACAGCTGCGAATCACTGAATTCCAGCGATGGCGGCAGAGGAAGCCTTTGCAGTGGCTCATTTTTTTGCCGGCGCTGGATTTTGAGATCATGGCTCTGCCGGATAAGGTTGCAATTCGGATTGAGACTTAGGTTCTGACCAGGATTTGGGTAGGGGTTAGGGTTAGGGCTAGGGTTAGGATTGAATCGGGTAGTAACACGAGTACTATTGGTAGGGTTGGTTGGATAATTCCTCATGTAAGCCTGCCTTTCACCCCAGCACTGTTCATTTCTGCTGGCCAGAACAGCTGATGCCATGAAAGGAGAAGCAAAGAAGGGAATAGTTGGGTCGGGTAACAAAACGGGCCGGATATATGATTAGGGCAGTTAATCTCCAACCAAGAAATGGCGGGAAACCATGGATGGATCACCGGATAAGAGAACCAACGGCAGCCGGAAACTCAACGACCGGAATTTTTGGAGGGAAATCGAATATTCCGCAAACATTAAAAAAAAAAAAATTTGCAGGGGGCGAGGGTTTCAAAGAACCTTCTCCGCTGCTGTGAAGAAACCAGAGCCGCAGCAGCGCTCTTAAAGGCGACGAGATCTGCCCGTTACTGTTTCGGTCAGAACTTGTTGTCGTTGGATCTTAATCGTAGGGCTTGCATGTTTTCTGTCGCTGCCCGCTTGCCATCTGTCATGGACGGCTAAGATTGGACCTGGGAAATACGTGGAGGTAAAAGAAGACGTCGATGAGGCGAGCAACGTGTTCTTTTGGTGGGAAAATAATTTTTGCGAGGGTTTGGATTTTGGATTTGGAGGGCAGAAGTAAGCGTAGGGCCAGAAATGACGTGGAAGTGGGGCCATCTGATTGGGGTAATCCTAATGCAGCCGGCAAAAATTATCTTTTTCTCCGAGGGGCTTTCTTATCCTGCTTTCAAGCTTTGTTTTCGGCCTCATCTATTCAATAGGTTCAATTTTTTGTGTGACGTAAGCAGTTTGGTGTCACAATTGTTAAAATAATTGTACAATTTGTGTTTTTAATTTTATTAAAAATTATTCCGTGTATATACAATAGAAATTACGAAAAGTTATTATTGTGACACGTGATAATATTTGTAATTTTTGTTATAATACGTGTTAATGTCTTTTGTTATATTTGACGCATTAAATTTAAATAATTATTTTTTAAAAAAATAAAATATTATGAATTTAAATTTATTTAATAAATAAATACTTAATAGAGTTGCAAAATACTCTCGTTGTAAAACGTAACAACATTCGTAATTTTCATTATGATACATGTCAATATTTTTTGTAAACATTTATCGTATTAAATTTAAATAAATAATTTTTAAAAAAATATGAAAGGTTATGGATTTAAAATTATTTAATAAATAAATACTTAATAGATTTTTAAAAAATTATAAAATTATAAATAAAAGTTAATATTTAATAGACTTTTAAAAAATTATAAAAGTATAATTAAAAAATATTTATTTAACACATTTTATTTTGCATCTTTTCGTTTAACAGACAAGTATTAAACTGGTTATAGTTAAAATGTTAGAATTTTGTATGGTGATTTTGAATAAATACGTGCATTTTTTTATTTTTATTTTTTTTTTTGGTGTCAAGAGTTTGATGTCACAACCGTCAAATATAATTAACATGTTAATTACTTTTTTAAAATGTATACATTATAGTTTTGTTAGGAACAACTGAATAATAAGAGGGAAAAAAAACATTTTTCCCTTATAATAAAACCAGGAGGAAATAAAGTTGAAATTGAAAAGTAAAGGTTCTCCTCGGTTAAAGGTGGATTTAATACAATTGTTATATAAAAATAAGTAAAAGATAATAAAAATGTAAATTAAATTATAACATTCAATGTTCATTATTGTAAATTGTTTATTATAAATCATGATTGAATTAAAGGATTTTGTCCCCCCCCCCCCCCAAAAAAAAAACTCTTTTTTTCGTGTTGAGGAGGGAGAGAAGGAGGGGGGGGGGGGGGGGGGACGGGCTTTGATCCAATTGTACAAACACTTTTATAAATGAGCCTTCTCCATGAGAGTTTTGAGTACCATAACCAATTAGGAGTGTTCATGGTTAGTCAATGTTGCTAAATTTAATTAATTCAATACCTTCTATTAGAAAATTTTCAATCTAAATTAAATTAATTAAAATTTGAAAGATATTAAATTCTTCGTAAAACTGTTAAATTGGATTTGTATGTGTTTGATTTGATTTTATCGATTTTAATTGTATAAAATTTAAAATAATAATAACTAATTATCAGAAAAAGTAACAGTTTTGGGCGTACAATCAGCCCACTTAGCAAATAGTCCATAAATGACAAAACTGATCCAGAAGCATTGTCATGGGCCAGTTTTCCAAGTCTTACTAGGCCAATGCTTCAGAGCATCTAGCAACAAATTTTGCAATGGTTTTTTTTTTTTTTTTTAAGAAAATTCTACACTGTTATAAAGGGAGATAGGAAGAAAATAGACATATGAATATATATATATATATGACATGTAACTATTTTGAATTCAAATATAGATTTTTTTTAAAGTACAAATAAAAGTTATTTGAATTCATTTAGAATATTAATTAATTAAATTAACTAATAATATATATATATATATATGACATGTAACTATTTTGAATTCAAATATAGATTTTTTTTAAGTACAAATAAAGGTTATTTGAATTCATTTAAAATATTAATTAATTAAATTAATTAATAATATATATATATATATATATATATATATAATATTACTATATTGAATCACGTGATTCTTTAAGATTTCATCTGAATGTTATTGGAATTTATCTAAATGTTGGAATATGTTTTTTTGAAGAACGTAATAAAAACTTAGCAACTCGTGCAATATACGGAAATATAAAAATTTGAACAAGATTTTCTTTTTAGGAAAAATAAAAATTATCTTAATGCATTTAAAATCTTAATTAACTAAATTAATTAATAATATATATTCCGTACATCTCAAAATAAGTGTTCCATTTCTATCTTAATCTTTATCCTAATTTATCTGTCTCTTTAGAAAATTAATATTTAATATTTAAAATTTGTATCCACATAGTAGTACTATATTTCTCAAACATATTTAAATACTCATAAAACTCTTTTTATTTAGTTGTTCATACTCATCCTTTTAAATCTTAAGAAACATTAATGGCAACTATTACTACCTTAAAAGAAAGAGTAAATAAATTGAATTTTATGAGCAAAAATATAATAAAATATTTAAATTAGTTAAAAAAATTACTTATTTTAATATCCGCGTAATTAGTTAAATATAATACTTATTTTGAAATAAATAGAGTACATGTATTTAATATTAATACATTTAAGTATGAGATTCTTTGAAATTTTATTGAAAAGTTATCTAAATTTATTAAATTATTATAATAATTTTTTTTAGAAACATAACACAAAACTTAACAATTCATGCAACGTATACGCATTAAATTAATATTTTATTAATTGAGTAACTGTCATTTGATATGCAATGAGAATAGTATGTCACTTTTTTTTCCCTTTCTCTCTTTGGAGTGCTACATAAACCTTCCAAAAGTATGCATAAGTCACTAATCCCTCAAAAAAAAAAAAAAAACTACAAAGTCATTAGTCACCGAGTTATAATGTTCCTATTTTACTTTTAAAAAAAACTTGATTAATAAGCCAATTTAGTGGCTTCAAGACACTGAAGAAATTATTTTTGTCGATCTAATAAATTGATTGTTTATAATTATCTTTTACTAAGTAAAAAGTTACGTATTGGGTGCACATTATTCAATAAAACTTGCGCGATGCATGATCTTTTTGGTCTAACTGATTTAGGTAGTTAGATTCATTCGGGTAAGGCTTATTTTCGATATTAAAAATATTTAAAAATTTTTAATTTTTTAATAATATTAAAATATATTATGTAATAATATAAATAATTGAGATTGAAATATAATTTCTATTAACTCTATTAATTATCGAACTAGATTTTTTATAGAGAGAAAAGTAATTTTGATATTATGATAAAATTAAAAAATCTTCAATATTCTTAGTATTATGAAAGAGAAATCCTGATATATTATATCCCGTGTAATCAGGATCTACAGCTGCACAAGTTGTCGTACGGCAACCACCGCAGTCATTTGAATTTACATAAACATCTCACACGATTACATGAACATTAAAACGACATCGTTTTGCATGATCAAAACGACATCGTTTTACTAAAAAAAATTTTACATATGATCATTTTTTCGAACATTAAATTATTATCATTTTTAATTTGAATCATAAAATTATCGCGTAAATTATCGTACACAACTTCCGCGACTCGGATGCTGTGTAATCACATATAGCTTTACTACGTCGAGGATTGACCTATATACATTGACCTACTATAGTGCCACATTGACTAGTAAAGTGCAGTCGGCTTTGCTAAGAAGCCATTGTTTCCGGGACGCAAGGTTTTTCCATTCTTCTCCTTCGCATATAGGATATTCTAACCTTATTATAAACGAGAAGAAATTATACACTTACTAAATTTAATCTCTCAATCTTTTATAGTCGAGAAGTCTTAATTACATAATTTAATTAAACGCCATTGAAAAAAAAATTATAGCTAAAATCAGTAATTCTTGACCAGCAAATTGCAAAGATTCAATTTAAAATTTTATTTTAATATAAAAATTATTATTTTACATATTTTTATTTTTAAAAATCTGTCACGCGTGAGAGGAAAATTATCCATCAACCGCTAGTAGATTAGGTGAAAATCTTGCAAACTAGCCTTGTCGTTTTATGTGCAAGGTCAAAGATCACTATTCTTGGGGACCCAACCAACCACACACCGCCGTATCAATTAGTACTATATTTTTCCAACTACTTTTAGAACTTTGTTTTTAATCGATTAAAACTATATTTTTTATGAATTAAATTCATTCTGTCGTCTTTTTCATAATAATAATAATAGAGTTAATTAACAAGGAAATGCCAACTGTGAGGATTACTGTCATACTTTATTTGAAGCATCCAAAAGAGATCAAATGAAGATGAAGCTAGAGAAAATGTTTGACACCTTACTATTTGTTCTAATGGTAAAAGGAAAGCATACTTCCTCGGATTACGTAGAAACCATAATTACATAGATACTAATCTTGCAGAAGATGGCCGGGGTGGTGGAGGAGGATTAGCTGAGGAAGATGATGGAGGGATCGCAGCAACACTCGTCAATAAGGAAACAGCAACATAACGCCGCAAGACTACAACATAATGGCCAGAGAAACAATAACATATATCCGCCTAGTATATCTCCAAAAAGACGAACCAAATTAAAAGCTCCAGTCACTGCCCCCGAAACCCCGTCACCACAAAAATTACTACTACAAAATAAAAAATAAATTGATAAAAAAAAGAGAGAGGATTACCATCCCTCGAGGAAACCAGGTTCTCTTCTGGGCGGAGGAGGAGCAGCGTACTGAGGCGGTGCCATTACCGGAGGCCCTTGGTAATAACCTATATATCTCAAATCAAACAAACATCTTTATTTCGTTCAAGAAACTCAAAAAGTATGGCACAATCTTTCCACAGAAAGAAACCCATATGAAATAGGGAGAAATAAATTTTAAAAAACGGTTTTTTTTTTCTCTCCCCAGAACAGCAAACGTGTATGAGAAAGGGGGAGAATTTTGAAGATGAAAAAAAGAGAAAGAAGAAATGGAGCACCAACCTTGAGCAGGATAAGGATAAGCATACTTTGGTGGTTCACTCATCTTTGAATTTCGGGGGAAAGAGATTCAGAGAATTTTCCAGAAGAAGAGCTGCAGGAAGAAACTGAGAACAGGACGAAGAAGAAGAAGAGGAGAAATAAAGAGAAGACTGATGGATGAGACGAAAGTATATTTATAGCAAAATATAGCAATTCATGTCATAGTAGTACCAGTGCATCTGCCACGCCCACGGGGAGATGTTTATCCGGAGGGGAAGAATCAATGGGGTGATGATAGTGTAATGAATGACCAATAGGAACGCATCCGCCGCATGCGTGCGTCACCCGTACCCGCATCATAACTTCTTCTACTACTAGTCTTTGTCCAATACTATGCTGATATCGTCCGAAAAATTTTTATATGCACTCTATATATAAGTGAATGTATTAAAATATTATATTATTTGTAATAATTATTATATATCAAATTTTATATATAATTTTATTTACAAATTATATAATACTTCATGCATATGTGCCCGTACGTTGAATACATATAAAAATTTCTCATATGATTGTCCTCAAATAATTCAAACCTGGCAACAAAAAAAAAAGAAAAACTAAAATAATTACTCCCTCTCACATGCTCGAGATCTTCTAATAATATTATTATAACTACGAGATAATTATATTAAATTGTTTTAAAATATATAAATTTTAATTATTAAAAGAGATTTTTAGGCTTGGTTTGATTAGAGTGAAAATATAAGGGAAAAAGGAAGAGAAAGCAAATTAGGAGGTAAATTTAAAATTTATATTATTCGGTTGAAATATAAAGAGGGTAAGAAGGAAATGTGAAAAGGAATGATTCCCTCCACATTAATAAATCTCTCCCTTCCAATTTAGACGGAAACTATATTTATTTCTTATTTTCACCCCAACTAAAGAGGATTGAAGTAAATACATTTACATTCCCCAGTGAAAATAAAATGTATCATTTTTCCTCCCCTTCCCTCTTCTCCTCACCTTCGCAAACCAAAACAAGCCTTAATAATGAGAGACATGTAAATAGTCAAGTGATTTTGAAAATATATACAAGACATTAAAATTTGTCAAATAAAAGGGGACAGAGGGAGTATTATTACAACTACGTGCATTGAACAAGATAATTTATATTAAGTTGTTTTAAAACATATAAAATTTAATTATTAAAAGAGATATTTAATAACATTGAAATTTGATTTTTAAGAGATTTTAGATTGCAAATAAACTTCATGAACTTTATTAAACAATATTCATTTGAAATAATCTAATCCAATGAATTCAGATAATTTCTAATATTTTTTTAAACTTTATTTGAATTCAACGAGTCACGTGTCATAAAAGAATATTATCATGATAGAAGTTGCGTACGCTACCAAGAGTTACAATAGGTGCGCAGCTATATATACCAAAAATTTTTAAATGTTAAATTTAAGATTTGGAAGATTTTAAAAAATTATAAAGATAAATATCATATGCGCACCCTCCTCAATTTGTCCTTGTTATTAGTACCTTATTTTTCATATTATCATTATAATGAAATCTTAAATTTGCATATTCACCGCATGCACAAGCACAAATAAATAAATATATATATATATATATATATTTCTTACAATTAATTCATTTTAAAGAAGAATTTTAATTTAGAATAGATTGAAAAATTCAAGACTAAGTAAACCCTAATTGCCGTGTAGAAAGAGCTATCATGCTCGTGCATCAAATTATTGTCTGACGTAGACATGAAAGTCCAGAGAGTGATGATCCATCCTTTCTCTTAAATTCAAAATTTTCAATCATGACAGGTAATCAAATTTCCCTCTTTCACACGTAGACCAAAACAATAGTGGGAAGAGGAATTAAAAATTCATTCTTTTTATTGGTTTGATGCATAAGAGTAGTAGTAGTAATACTAAAATTTTTCATTTTTCATTTTTCTTTTTCATAGGAAGGTGGCATGAAATATGAATGCCATGAGATTACTACAATTTTGTCGGCAAAAGGGGGAACTGATTTGGTTGGCTTTGTCACTTTATCACGTTGTAATTTACACATAAAGTTCCAATTCATAAATATTTTCTTTCAAATAATGTAATAACGTCATACTTTCGATTCAAAATAAGTATTATTTTAAAAAAAATCACACATATTAAGAAATTATTGAAAATGACCAATACATTCTCAATTAATATTTTAAATTTTGTGTTTATTTATTCTCTCACTTCATAATTTTCATCTCCTTTTAATAATATTCTCTCACCTTATAATTATATTATTAAAGAGGATAAATAAGAAAATTTTTTACAAAATAATACTTATGTGCAATAAAAATTTACACCTAAAACGGCACTTATTTTAAATTGGAGGTAATTGGATTTATGCAATTGGATCATCAATTTGTCCAATGAAGCTTACAACTTGTCCAATATAGTAGCGGAGGTCGGGACTTTGTAGTCAAAAGAAAGGAACTTCAAACGCTACTATGGATAGATTAAGGTGGATTGTGGCACGCTATTGGAGTGGTTGGCACACATTATCCAATTTGAGGTTAGGTAGCGAATAATATCGCGTGTGTGTGTGTGTGAGAGAGAGAGAGAGGTGTGTATTACAATTTGTGTTATAATTAATAATAATTTAAATTTGAATGTCTCGTATTTATTTGATATATTAGTAGTGATTGTTTCTTTTTATATAGAAAGGAAGTTAGTTGTAAATGTTTTGAATAAAATATATTTATTTTTTAAAAGGATGGATATTTATTTTTATACGTTCCAAAATAGAAATATATAAATTTAAATTTGAACAAAAGAGGGGGGGGGGGGGACATCTAGATAGAGGTGGCAAGATAGATATCCTTTTAGATTTGGATGGAATTAGGTATAATCTAATTTATTTGAGTTCAATCTAATTAAATCTATTTAATAAATTGATTTATATGGATGGATTTAAATATAAAGTAAATATTTATATATTCATATTCATTCACTTTATATATTTTTATGTAATAAATAAAATTTATTAATTATTAATTAGAGATACTAATAGTGGGAGTGGGACCTATGTGGTAGTAGAAAATAGTACTTAAATTAAACAAATAAATATTTTTATATTTACATAGATTGAGTTTTTCATCCGGAAAAAGCCATATTTTTCTCAACAATGTCTTTGTCATTTGATTTAATAGTCTTCCGTTAGATAGTAATAGATTTTATAAATACTGATAGCTCTCGGATAGAGTATTCAAACAGAAAGATCCATTATATAATGAACTATTAAATCTAAGCCATCTCTGATGATTAATCAACACTTCGAAGTGCTTTTTTTGCATATTCTTAATAAACCAGCATTTATATATAGATGTAGGAGTATCTGTTTGGGAAGTAAGAAGCCCTTTTTACAACGAAATTTTTCCCTTGGTTAACAATAATTGTAGTTTTTCCAATATCAGTCGATTCATTAATTTTCTTTCTCCCCCATAGGAGAAATAGGGTCATTCGATGGTTACTATTACTCATATTACTATTACTAGATTATTAATGGATTATTGGATCGGTACGACTAATCAATTTAAACTTTAACTATAAAAATCCAAAATAGAAAATTTTTCATCATAGAATGATTATTTGATCTTTTTTCTTCTTTATATCATTCTTTTTTGTATCATAGTATCATAATTCAATGCAAATTTCTCGAGTTATTGGAATATGTAACTTCAATGAAATTGGAGTAGTTCCTTTCATTGGTATATTATATTATTACATTTACATTGGGATGAAAACTAATTGGGTTCAAATAAGTCGATGGCGGCTGATAAAGGAATCCTTAATCATAATTTTCAATATGAATATTGCATCCAATTTGAAACTTGTGATTCGAAGGTAATTCATACTTATTCGGTTAGGATCAATCTAAACCAACCCATCATGTATACAATTCAATATGTCAATTATTAAACAACTTATTAGAAATACAAGATAGCCCATTAGAAATGTCATGAAATCTCCCGATCTTCGGGGATGCCCTTAACATTGAGAAACACGTACTCGGGTGTATGTGTGACTCATTTAGATCATACCATGAAAATTGGTACAAAAGCAAGAAAACAAACTTTCTAGTATCAATGACCAGTATCAGTGAATATGATAGAATATGAGAAGGGATTCCACTCACTATCTAAAAATAATCAAAGTTATCATACGTTGGTCTAGCAGAAACAATTAGAGTATTTCAATTAATCCTTTCCGGAGAATTAGATGAATTTGTTGATAAGTTTACCTGTTTTCGAGGTATATGTTCTTACCAGACTGCCTTATTTTGACTCTATCGCACTATGTATCATTTGATAACACCAAAACCATCTGTCTTGGATTAAAATTGGATTTCAAATGGAAGAAATCCAAAGGTATTTACAGTTTGATATTTTTACGAATAGAATCAGGAGGTCCTTTTCTTAGTGATTTAAAAGAAGAACCAGTAAGAGATTGGTTAGAAATTTCCATATGAAGATTTAAAATATCTTAGTATTGATATATTCCTTTTATTAGGATCTTAGTATTTTATTAGGATCCTAGCAAAGGGGTTTTTCTTGATTGCATACAAAAAAATAAGACAACCCCGTGCTTAGTTAGGTCTAGGTAAGGTATACAACACGTTTATTTGACATGGTTAATAATGAGATTTACCAAAGATACATTTTTCACCAAATTTTAATTTGTACACAAGCACAGCAGGTCATTTCTAAATCCATTGGATTTTTTAACAGAATGGCTCGTTTTAACTTGAAAAATTCACCAGCATTAGGTATACCAAAGCAAATGTAGTATCAAGAACTCCTCGAGGAAAATTCATATGAAATTCACCCCTAAAATTAATGACAATAAGATTAATAACAAAAGGTTGCTTTATTTATCTGCGATTGGAAAATGTCAATTGGAGCTTTTGAATTATTTTTTTTAATTTCATGTTTGAGAGGGTTCAAAAACATATTTATTCTGACTAAGACGGGGAAATACACTAGAGTACCGATGTCAATGATGCACCTAAATTTACATATGGTAATGTGCATCTATTACTAAAAATAAGTTATTTATGGGTATTATTAGGAGAGCCGTGCAGATCTAGTCTAGTCTCCTATTCTCTTCACAAGGATCAAGATCAAACGAACGTACATTCCCTTTCTGTCAAATAAAGATATACTTCGAACCTCTCAGTGGCTAATGATCGAGCAAGACACAAATTCTTTAGTTCAGAATTGGATGGTTAAAAAAAAAAAAAAAGATCGCATTCATGATTATTCAGATCTTAATCAAGTCATATGTACTACTCATTGTAATCTCATATATCCGGCCATTCTCTGTAAGAGTTATGATTTATTATCAAAGAGGCGAAGAAATAGATTTATTATTCTACTCCAATCACACGAGAACGAACTAAATCCCCCTTCGGTATCTTGATTGAAATCCCCATAAATAGTATTTTTCGTAAAAATAGTGTTGTTTCTTTTTTTGATGATATCTGGTATAGAAGAAAGGGGTCAGGAATTACTAGATATGGGACTAGGGAAATGCATTGAATTCTTAAAAATGAAGATTCAATTGGATATCAAGGAGTTAAAGAATTTAGGCTAAAATACCAAATAAAAGTAGATCAATTTTTTTTTTCATTCCCAAGGAGGTTCATATCTTACCCGGATCTTCTTCCATAATGGTACGAAACAATTGTCACATTGGGGTAGATACACAAATCACTTTCAATCTACGAAGCTGAGTAGGCATTTTGGTCTGGGTGGAGAAAAACAAAAAATTAAACTCAAAATATTTTCTAGAAATATCCATTTTCCTGGAGAAATAGATAAGATATCTCGACATAGCCGTGCTTTGATACCACCCAGAAGGGGAAAAAGAAATTCCAAGGAATTTCAAAAGCTGAAAATTTGGATCTAAAATATTTTGTTTTGGTTCGACCTGTCATCACATATGACATAATGGACGGTCTAAATTTAGTAACACTCTTCTGCGCCCCCATCCCCCTCTCGATATGTTGAAGGAAATGAATATTGTGCAACTTCGAGTTGTCAATTATATTCGTTATGGAAATGGGAAATCAACTCGAGGAATTTATAACATAACTATTCAATTAGTTCAAACTTGCTTAGTATTGAATTGGAACCAAGATAAAAAAAGCTCTTCTAGTGAAGAAGCATGTCACCATTTTTGCCCTGCTACCACTCGTACCAGATCTAAGAAAGAACTAACCAAACTAGTTTGATTGACTGGATCTCTCAACCATAAGGGGAGGAAAGGGTAATGTTTCAGGGGTCAAGGGTACCTCCCGTTCGGGAAATCACTGCTTTGGATTCATTCCCGAAAACAATGTATGCCACCGATGAAGATGGAAAATACTCTCTCCATCTCCATAGTGTATGAGACAAATGTATGCATTTCGATTAGGGATGTATTATATGATTACAATTCTACTATATATGTTTTTCATTTCGATTATGACCTCCCCCTATATGCCTTGCGCTAATGATTCCTCTGGCATTATGACCTTTATCACAACGATACTATCCGTATATCAAATTATTTCGTAGATTGGATTTCACTCGACTATTTACTATTCCATTGCGTGTGCTCAGGGTAGAAATCTTGTATAAATGTATCACCATGCTATTAAGTATTTTGATTTAAGTTCTTTTCCTTCTAAGAGATGGAATAGAATAATCCGTTGAAGCGTAATGATCATACGTTTGTAATGCATTAATAGTGGATATCTATTTATCCATATTCATCCATTTATATATTCTTTTGCCAATAAAAAAATATTTTTTTTATTAATTAAATATATTAATGGTGTGACATATGTGGTAACGATAAGATATAATATAAATCAAGTAAATAAATATTTGTTTTGCCAACTTTCTCTTTATTAATTAGAAAGATTAATAATGAGACCCATATATTAGTAAGATTTATCTCTTAAATTATGAAAATCATACAAATTTTCTTTATATAGATAAATATAAATTAATTTCACATATATCCATTTAAATTCATTGAATGCATTGAATTTAAATTGATATCTCATTAAACCTATCTACTTAATTTTAATCATCACATCTATTTATTCATATTTATACATGGATTTACATATTCATTGAGATATCATTCAAATTATCATTCCTAATTGGACAAGTTGATTGTCAAAAGTGGTGAAGTCTTTTTCTTTTTCCTTTTTTTTAAGGAAGTCAATGAATTAACCAAAAAGATTACTGTTTTTGCCGTATTTTGAGGCCAAATTTCGTCCTTCCCCTTTTTTGGGGCACTGAACATTTGGTAATGCATGACGTGTTTTCCAATAGCCATAGAAATACTATGCTCGACAAAAGAAGCCATATATGCCTCACTTACGATAACACTTCTACTTGAATCTCCCCTCATTCATTGCCATGACTTTCTCAATCCCAAAAGATAGATCCGGAGATTTTCTTCTATCTCATCAACAAAAACGTAAAAAATATTTAGAGCGTGAGCGCACAATAATTGAATTTATATAAATTTCTTTGAATGTAACAAAAATTTATTGAATATATAAAATTAAATAAATCTTAAAATGAGACCAACTCAGATGATAATTCTTGAAAAATAAAAAAAATAAAAATTATATTAAGTTTCGTCCCGACTTTTAAATGGCTAAAAAGTAAGGCAGGGTGGTTACAGTCGACAAAAAGAAAAAGTCATTTTGGAATTTAGTCTAGTCAATGGACGACGTTAAACCATCGAAAGAACTGAAAGGAAAAACGGCCCAGAAAGTTTATCGTGTTAGAAGGAGAATTCTGAATAATCAGAGTCCCAAAGAAAACGTTCACGGTGGATGATAACAGTGTAGGCATGTATGATCAGACCACTTTTATGCATGATTGTGACCGCGGCGTGGCTAAGGAAGGGGATGATCCTTTTGAAGGGACCAAAGCAAGATCCTCTAAAACTTCAATGGGATTAAAATATTTTCATGATATTATGAATTTTTTTTTATAAGAATAGATAATTCTTGAATTTAATGTATTCATCTGACGATACTATTTGTACTCACAAATGTATTAAAATTATTCGATAAGTTAATTTTAAAAGTAAAACGAATACACACATAATAAAAACAGTAGTCAATGCATATGTAACATTGTATTTGTAGCCATCTGGATTCAAGATGAAATGGTTTCTTCTTGGCATTATAGATAAGCAATAACTTGTCATCTTTTACACTGTTCAATTTTTGCTCCAATCAAATATGGGATTCTTCCCATTCGATCGATAAAATGATTCTATGATGAGATTTAATCAACAGAATGAGTTTGTGATAGATAAAAACAGACGGTCACGAGAAGAAGGATAGTCATAAAATGAGAAATTTTTATGAAAAAGAAAAGAATATCCCATCAATGATTAGAATGGAATAATTCAAGTGAATGAAAATTCAAAGTTGTTGTGAACTAACTGCAAAATCAACTGGTACAACATTTAAATCTGCACAGGTAGTATGATAATAATATGTACTGCTTCAAACCGGCTATGTTCAGAAATGTCATACGTCACATTTTTTACAAGACCTATCCACGGTGGACACCACCATCCTCATCTGCTCCGGCACCGGCAACACAGGCACTGATGGAACCAAGTTGTAAACCGGTCGTTCTTGGAAGCCATTAACAAAACTCACTGGCACCACTCCGTATTGTGTAGCATGAAAGCCAGAGCCCACCATCGGTATCCGGTAATGTAATTGCGCCGCTGCTGCGGATTCTCCTCTACCTGCTACTTGACTGTGAACTGATCCCGCCTTCTGCGCCTCAATGCCATTCCTGTTCCCATCGCCGCTCTCTTTAACAGTGACCGACCCAGATTTTCCTGGCACCACTGTACTTGGAATCGTCCAAAGGCTCAAATCAAATGTGGGATTGGTTAAAGCGGGGTTTAAATTTTTTGTATTGCTGTAATCATATTCCTTATCGAATCCAAATAGGTAATCCGGATTCAATGGGACCTCCGACCAGGACTCAGAACTAGGCTTCGTCGGATTGGTTACCCCAGAGAGAAAAAGTCTAAACCTTGCCGGTTTACTCGACGGAGAAACCTTATCCTGCAAGCGGTCATACTCGAACATCATGTTCTCGAGATCATCGTCGTTGATTAAAGAGATTAAAACATCGAGGTCTTCTCCAGGCAATTGATACTTTATGCAGACCTCAACGGAATTAAAATTACAGAGAGAATTGAGCCTTACAACAACGTCGGAGAACTTGATATTCCTATCGACCGTTAACAGTTTGGTGTCACCGCCTATATACATGAGTTGCTGGTCGCGAGGCCGAGGCTGAATCTTCCCGCCATAACTGCACATAAGTTTCACTTTGGAATTTCCGGTAGAGAGTTTGGCAGAGGCTTCGCCGCCGCTCTCATGAAGTTTCGCCATGGCCGCAGCAAAAGATGCAGAGAGAAGAAGCGGTGCGCAAGTATTATAGTAGCCTAGAAGGAATGTCGATATGCACTTTGCGATGTTTTTGTATGTACGAGGGGGTGGTCATGATCACCTGTTATGCGGTAGCATGGTTTAGAGGTGAATTTGGGACTCAGATTTAATCAGGACCGACGATGCTTTGATCTGAGCTGGGGCCCACACGGTTGAGAGAATTGCGCGTACGTTGTATGGGTCCAGTTGGATTTGATAGGAGGAAGGATTAGGCTGGCCCCACGGGCTGCATGTACTCGATAGTGGTCGTGGGTTCCATTGAATTTATAACTCAGCAGATTTACGTAATTTTAATATTCAAATATCTGTTTTTTAATTTATTTCCTTCTATTGTAGACAGATTTTTTTAGAGGATGAACATATAATATTATCCTTGGGGACTTGATATAAGGTCCACAACTTTTTTTTTTTTTTTTTAAATCCTTGGGGTTTAGATTGTACATTTAATTTATATCATGTTATCTGATATATTAAAAAATAATAATAATAAAATTTGAATTTGACTTGTGTATATATCTTTTTAGTTTATAAGATAAAAAGAAAAATAAAAAATAAATTTCAAATTTAGCTCACGACTATATTTCTTATCTATAAAATAAATATAGAGAGCCAGAGAAAGAAAAAAATAAGTATAATTTTTTTATTAAATTATAAATCTCCCTCAATCATGAAATTACATATCCAATATGACTAATAAATTATTAACTTAACTGCACAAAAGTGTCTATAATTTGATTTTCCGTTCCGATTTAATATAATTAAAAGGGGAAATTATAACTAATTTTTATTGCTTAAGCAAATTAGTCAATGGTAGTGTGCAGCCTTACTTGGAAACTGCACTTTCCATTTTGGCTGTATATGGAAGATAGCAAAAATTGCCGCCCTTCGCCGGTCCTTCTTGTGCAGTCCCCAAATCCCTTTCTAACCTGAAAATAATGGGTAAAAAGTGGACAATAGTCAGAGAGGGAGGAGGAAGGGGTCGGGGAGGCTCCCATTATATATATTTCTTTAAAAAATTAAAAATTTTAGAAAAATTCTTTAAATTTTTATTTGTCTATCTCTTCAAAAAAATTATAATAGTATATTATTTTGTGTAATGTTATGAATATCTTAAAATTATTGAAAGTTCTATTAATTAGTAGAGGCTCCACTAATTATGAATTTATATGAATTATTAGAGAAGATTTTTATGGATGTCCACCGTTTAGTGGAGACAAAAGAAAAGAAAAAGAGAAATTCTTGTGCAAAGAATAATTAGAGTTTTATTAATGTGTAGTGTGTAGATTTTATTCTAACACTACCTAAATTTTATAATACATTATCAGCACGAGTCTCTACCGTTATTAAAGTCAGAATTCAGGTACGCATTTATTAATCTCTATGGTTAACCTTGCTAAACTCAAATTTATAATCTTGATATTTCTGAAAAAAAATTATATGCCATGGGTTCTCAATACAGAGATACATCTAAATGCTAAAAAGAAATATTTGACCATATGAAGATGGTCGTATTACCAACTGCACGGTATGAATGATTGCACCTGAAGTTGCAAGATTTTAAAATCGTGAATTTCGCAATGTATAAAATTACATCTCAGTTAAAATTATGCGGAGAAAAAGTTACTGACGAAAATATCTTGAAGAAGACATTCTCCACTTTTCATACCTCGAATATTGTCCTGCCGTAACAATATCGAGAAAAAGATATCCAAAGTTGACAGATTTAATATGAGTTATTATTGAGAAATTATGAAGTCAGATGAACTGGCTCAACAGCACTCCCAGAAGTGAATGATGTTAGCTCTAACATAAGCCATTGTTAGAATCATTAGAATCGTTATAGTTGTTATAATCATTATAATCGTTATAATCGTAGTTGTGGTAGTGACTGTAGTTATGGTCATGGACACACTCGATATTTCCCTTATCACACAGAAATACTGACTACCTAAAGTAGAACAAAAAAGATAATAAGGGAAAAAGATATGCCCAGTAATAAAAAGATATTTTCATTAATAATACGCATCAAATTGTTGAGATATTACATTCGGATGTCAATATACTACATTACTATTAACAGTTCAGAAAAAAAAAATCATAAGTCACTTTTATTTCCTTCATTCATCCCATTGGCGTTCACGTGAACTTGAGGATGCATGCTTGTAGTTGCTCTTTTTCAATAGAGCTGATAAATCTCGGGTGAATGTTTGTAGTTGTTCTGTTTCCATGTTTACATTAGAGGAAGACAAACAATTAGCAATTATGAATTTCAACTCCTCTTCTTAGGCATCCTCCTCATTTTCCTTCCCCTTTAAGCCAGCATCTAGACTAGCAGCAGAATTAGCCGTGAAGTTACTGCGCAATGAGTCTTGGAATTTTCTCATCCCCTTAAGTTTCTTATTATATTTGGCATTGAAGCATACTTGTCTCAATTTCTTTGTTTGGTCCTCCAACTGCGTATCAAGACTTTCTTCCACCAACTACTTTTCACATTCCAGTATCTCAATGGCTTCTTTCAACTTCTTCTCAGTCATATGTCCTCCTTCTTCTTTATTTTACATCTCCTATAAATCGAAGTGATATCATCGATTATTTACTTATAAATCTTTCATAGTTCCATACTTGCAAATTATAAATGTGTGTGAGAGAGAACCTGAACATTCTGGATTAAAGTCTCCAAGCTCATCAACTTTCTATGAGGCCATCGACGAATTCCCAACTCCCTACATCTGTTCTTGAGATGTGTTAAGCCAATATTCAGTTTTTTGGCCGCGCTCTTGATTGGCAGGTAAAAGTATTGCGAAATGGTTTCTCTTGATAGTGTTTGGGAGTTATTACCATTCTTCTTTCTCTGCCTCTTAATCCTCTTCTTCTCTATAGGAATTTCGTCTGAAATAATATATTGAATTTCGACATTATGCATATCATGGGTCCTCACTCCAAATTCATTACCAAGACCATTCATTATTTCTCCTAGAAAAGAAAATAATATCAGTAAAGATAATACCATTCAAAATCCATATTTGAATATATGATAACCTGGAATCATATTCTGATTTTGTTCAAAATCTATTAGAGAGTAGAAAGGATCATGCACAAGTATATCCTCATTCAGAGGAATAGTATCAAGAGGAACAGTATTAAAAGTAGTTTCTTGCATGGGCAGATCAAATTGGTCCAAAGCAGTATGTTCACTGATTTACATAAAAAACAAACCAAAAAAGAGTTTAATTTTATTATCAAGTACACTAAAAAAAAAAAATGGAAGCTCTCAAAGGTATCTCACTTGAGATTAGGAAGAAGCAGTTGGATTGGAAAGGAAAACATATCAGGAGGAAGCGATTGGCTTGGAAAGGAAAATATATCAAAATCTGTTGCGTTAGAAACCAAGTCAAAATTTGACCATGTCTCAAATGAATTACGAGTCTCCATATCTGCTTTGTGATTTTTGTTTTTTATATTTACTAATAACTGATAACTGAGATATATATATATATATATATATATATATATATATATATATATATGTATGAAGAAGCAGAAGAGGTAGATGATAGGTGGAGGGACGGAGGAGAAGAAAAGACAAAGAGGAAGGGGGAAAGATGGTACCGGGAAGAGTGAGAAAAAAAATAAATAAAAAGAGATATTTATAATAGATTTCTCGACATTTTCTACTTATCATTATTTTCTTACATTTCTTTTCTTATTCTCTTGTGTAATCATTATTCTCTTGTTATCATTTTCTTATATTTCTTTTTCTTTTCTCTTATCATTATTCCCTAAATTAAGGGGAGAACAGAAACAGTACAAGAAAGATCTTGATTGGACAACATCATTAAATTATCTTGATCTGCATACAAGCGCGTATGAACTTGAAATTCAAAAGATAATTCCTTTGTAAAGCATTGCAAATCAAATGCCAGACACTTTTGTTGACTCCAAAAGAGTAACAAAATCGCATATGTCAGCTATAAATACTCCTATACTAATTGAAGTTCTAACAGAACAAAAGAGTTTACATATAGCTGTTGAGCCAAAAGCATGCCAGAAGTATGGCCGACCTTTTGGTTTTAAAGATAAAAATCCTCGAAAGAAGAGAGGATTAATGATCTAGATAATCATATTAAAGCAAAGAATGATAAAGACCAAGAGAAAACTGATGACAAAGAATCAAACGTTGATGAAAGTAACATTGAAATTTCTATCAATTATATCACTTTCGGTAGAAGTTGGAATCGGATAGAAACAATTATTGATAATATGTTTGCATATAATATCGCTTGATGTTATACGGGATAATGATGATCCTGAACCAATATCAGTTGATGAATGTCGGCATAAAAAAGATTGGCTACAATGGAAAGATGCGATTCAATCGGAGTTAAATGCACTGACAAAACGTGAAGTCTTCGGACTTGCAATTCGAACACCTGAAGGTTTAAAACCTGTTGGCTACAAATGGATATTTATATGAAAGCGTAATGAAAAGAATGAAATCGTACGATATAAAGCACGGTTAGTAGCCCAAGATTTTTTACAAAGACTAGGTATTGATTATGATGAAACTTATTCTCCTGTTGTTGATACTATTACACTCTGATATCTTATCAGTTTGGCAGTACATGAAAAGATAGATATGCACCTATTAGATGTTGTCACTACTTACTTGTATGAAAAATTAGAAAATGATGTTTACATGAAAATCCTCGAAGGATTTCATATACCTGCAGCATATAAACACTATCCTTGTGAAAATTACTCTATCAAATTGCAGAAATCATTATATGGCCTGAAGATATCTGGGCGCATGTGGTTCAACCATCTTAGTAAATAGTGATTGAAAGTGAGATTTAAAACTGACCAGGTATGTCCATGTGTTTTTATTAAGAAATCTAATTCTAAATTTGTGATATTAGCTATATATGTTGATAATATTAATCTTATTGGAACTCCTGAAGAGCTCCAAGAAACAGTTGATTATTCGACATCAAGGATGGTCATAAAATTACACTTTGCCTTAGTTTACAAATTGAACATTTGGCAATTATAACATTTATTTATTCAACATATATAACAAAAGTTCTAAAAATATTTGGTATGGACAAAGCACATTCATTGAGTATTCCAATGATCGTCCGGTCATTAGATGTGAATAAAGATCTTTTCCAACCTAAAGAAGAGGATGAAGAACTTCATGATCCTGAAGTACCATATCTCAGTGTAATTGATGCATTAATGTATCTTACTAACAATACACGACCTGATATTGCATTTACTGTCAATTTATTAGCAAGATTTAGTTCTTCACCAACACGACGACATTGGAATGGAATTAAATAAGTCCTCCGATATCTCCAAGCAGCTACTTCTTCAAATTATGCTGAAATTACAGCCATTCATGAAGCAGGTAGAGAATGATTCATTATATCCAAGAAAGTTGTGGATTATCATATATCAGAGATATTCCAACTCCTCTTTATGAAGATAATGCAGCTTGCATAGCGCAATTACGAGGAGGATATATTAAAGGAGATCGGACACAACATAGGTCACCAAACTCCAGAAGAAAGGTGAAATTGATGTGCTACAAATTCGGTCATGTGATAACCTCGCAGAGATTTTCACAAAGACTTTACCGACTGCAACATTTGAGAGTTGAGATATAAAATCGATATGCGTCGGTTTAAAGATTTAAAGGAATCATCTCACCAGGGGGAGTAATAAACAGACATATAGAATAGTGTACTCATTTTCCTTCACTAGATTTTTTTTCCACTGGGTTTTTATCTAGTAAAGTTTTAATGATGCATATTTTTTATATAATAGATGGACATCGAAGGGGGGTGTTATGAATATCTTAAAATTATTGGATGCTCCATTAATTAATGGAGGCTCTACTAATTATGAATTTATGTGAATTATTAGAGAAGATTTTTATGGATGCCCACTATTTAGTGGAGACACCACTAATTAAGATTAGTGGAAGATGATGTATGCCATAATGTATTCCACTAATTAGAGCTTTATAAATAGAGCTATTCTCTAAGCTTGTAATACACTATTATTTTGTGAAAAAAGATTAGTGAAAGAAAGATTAGAGAAAATTGTGAGAGAAAATTGTGAGAGAAAAGAAAGAGAGAAATTTTTGTGCAAAAAATAGTTAGAGTTTTATTAGCGTGTAGTGTGTAGATTTTATTCTAACACTACCCAAATTTTATAACATGTAATTTCTATTTCTCAAATTCATTATAACAATAAATAACGAGTTAGAAGTCAAAAGTAGGATGGACCTACCCTCATGTTTAGTTCACAAAGGAAGAAGAGAGGAATGGAAAACCTTTATTTCTATTAGGGATCGATAATATTTTTTTATGTAAAAAATAATAAATATTATCGTAATTTTTAATCTATTCAAATTTGATTTACTATTTTTAGTGACATCATATTTTTTCTATTCTGATTTACCTTTTATTCATCTTGTCTTTGCACTTGGTAAGATTTAGATATTATCAAAGATGAGCATTAAGTGAAATCCGTCTAGAATCTTAGTTGACAAAAAATTCAATAAATTAAATCACTCTAAATAAAATCTGATTGACCGACCAAGAATCTCTCCCTTTAAAAATCAAACATGCGACCTCACGATTATAGTACCGGTGCCAGACTAATTTGAGGTACCGAAGCCCCATCAATTTTACTCCTTGGTATGGATAATAATACTAACACTTGTCTGCGGCTTAGTCTAAGCCAGAAAACAATACAATCGGGGTCCCATGGCATATGGATTAAAGTGATTGCCATCGAGGAATGAGTCGAAAGGCTGCATAATTGAGAATTCAAAAGGCAACATGGAGGTGCATGTGAGGGGTGACGTCAAGAGGAACTTTTAGTTGGTTTTTCATGTGTATACTCATAATCAAATCATTGAAGATTGATGATCGACAGTTGTGGAGGGGAGGTCTCCATTGGTCCACCACCAATTAACCCTCTCTGCAAACAAAGAACACAAGGAACAGATTCAAAACGGAAAAGGAGAAGCTTGTGAGTTGTGACCTGCATTTCTTGCATGAGTAACAGCAAAGGGAACATTCCCTTGCTTCATGTGAAGCATAGCTGTGATTGGCATGGTGTGAGCTGTTGTGTTCTAGTTCTACTCTCACATTCCATTTGCTATCTGCACTTATTGAAACCTCAGACATTTCTTGATCACACACAAAAAGCCTAACTGCATTGCTTAGTTCTTCTCATTGCCTGGTGAATGCCCCAATTTCCAATATATTGGTGAAAACGTTTGAAGCCTGAGTAGTGAGATATGCAGTGACCTAAGTAAGCAGAAGAATGCACCTGTTGTTCTCCGAATCTGGCAAAAGAAAACTGTATATTCACTAAAGCAAAGAAGCAACTTCGGAATATGCAGAGGACTTAAAATTATAAAGATGAAAAGGAAAGATTATAAATCTCAAATGATGTAGGTATGTGTAAAAACCAAACAAGATGAGGAGATGAGCCCTCCTTCAATATAGAGCCCTTAGTTTAAAAATTTGCTCCTGTTTTTATATCATTATTCTTCTTGAATCAGGTTATTCCCCACCAAAAAAATAAAAAATATATATATAAAAACACACAAAGGCATTTGTTATGCCGAAGCAAATAGGGACATCAAATAAATCTTATATGTCCTCAGTCATATTCGGACTGAAAAGGTATGCTGTACATCTTCCAACATTAATATGTGATCACCTAAAGGCAATATTTTGTTCCCTTGGTCATCAACGATACTAAGATGTTCACATGGATCTACCAAGATGCTTGTTTGAGCAGATCTATGTGACAGGACATGAACACGATCAAATCCAATGATTTGTTTGTTTGGAGCACCCAAAATGATTTTTGGTGCTCTAGAAAACAATAATACAACTGCACTTCCATCCAAGTTTCCATTGTTCATCACAGCAATCCGGACATAGAATCTCAATGATTCGCAGAATGCCACATCTTTGACATTAATGTAGTCAAGCCCATTAACTCTCAAGTGAAGCATGTTCCTTCTTAATTCAGCATTAATATATCCAGATAAGCTCAGTCTTTCAGGTGCCAATAAAAATTTGTAACAGAAATTCGTATAGCTCAATCCATGTCCAAACCCATAAACTCTACCTCCAGTGTAAAACCGATATGTTCTTCCAGGATAACCACGAGACGGATCAGCTCGCATGTTCATGTCACTCATTGGTACCCGGGTAAATGATTCAGGATACCAGGTCACTGGAAGTCTTCCACCTGTGTTCATTCACACAAGTACATTAATGTTACGCCACCTGAGACTCTGATGTTCAAATCCCTTATAGAATAATAACAATTGGCTTCTAATAAACTTTGTAACTCCCTTAAGTATTACATAATTTCACTTAGTTTTTTAATGATGTTTATGGCAGTTAACTGTTCTTATGGCTCTATTTCTGGCATAAGTGATTTATACCTAGAAATAAACTGCAGACTATGCTATAATTACAGAGGAATGAATGACTTGTTTTTATACAGACACTCAAATTTATTCTGTTTTCTATACTGACCTGGATTGTAATCTCCAAAGACAATTTCTGAAAGTGCTTTGCCACCAGTCTCTCCAGGGTATCCTATCCAAAGAATGCTAGCTATTCGGGGATCTCCTTCAGCAAATGATACATCAATAGGACCCCCACCAGTCAGAACTAAAACCAGTGGTTTTCTGCTTACAGCTGCCACAGAGGTAATTATAGTCATCTGATAACCAGGTAAAAGAAGACTATACCGGTCATGGTCTTCAGTTTCTTGTGATAAATCCAGCCCAGCTACCATAATAACATATTCAGCTCTTCTAGCAATAGAAATAGCTTCTGGAAGAAGAGCCGTTGAATTGCAAGGCACATCTACGCAGCCAATTGCAAAAGATGTTTCTCTTACATAGTCTTGAATCTCTTCAACAATGCTTTTCGGATTGCATGAAACTCCTAAAGACAGAAAAAGTTGCTTCAATGTGATTATCTAACAGGCTATTAGATTTATAACAACATTTTTGGGGTTTATGAATTGATCTTTTTCATATTTTTGGTTACTTGTAGTTAGGTTGATCAGTCCAATATAAAGAAGTCGAATTCCCCAAAAACAATGAAAATAATACGATCCATCAAGTGAAAAAGAACTTTGTTTCAGGATATAAGCTTATTACCAAAAACACTGCCAGATAAGCTTGTTACTGGTTCTTTCAGTAACATACTGACAGCACTAATTGACCAGATTATTATTGTTCGTTCTCACCAAAAACACCTGCAAAGTTAACTTGTGGGATTGTATTGTACCTATTTATTTGTTCATTCTTGCAAAAATTCTCAATTCAATAGGTAGAAAAAGAAGGATCACAGAAAGATAAAATGATAAACCACACTGACCAAAATCAACTGACTCTAAAGATGTGGGATATTCAAACCTGTGTAATCACCGCCAATGTCACTTGCATTTGCCAGCGGACCAATAACAGCTAATGAAGACACAGCTTTCTTATCAAAGGGGAGGAAATTCTTGTCATTTTTGAGAAGCACAATACCCTGCCTTGCTGCTTCAAGTGCTAGTTTCTTATGCTCTGAATTGCAAACATCACGAGATCCAAACTCACTAAACTGATCATTTGCGGGGTTTCCATCAAAAATTCCAAGACGCAGTTGAACAGAAAACAAATTGAGCAGAGCTCTATCTATGTCTTCTTCCGGCACCTTCCCCTGATCAATTGCAGATTTCATGTGTCGCAGCATATAGGTTCCACAATTAATATCCGTTCCTGATGAAAACTGACCACGATAAGTTTGATAGCACATAAACAAGTATATCAAAGTGACAATAATGAGCAGAGGATTTAAATACCTGCTTTTAGAGCAAGAGCAACAGCATCCTCGGGAGTTCTGGTGAAATTGTGATTTTCATATATTGTGGCCACAGCATCACAATCAGAAGTGATATATCTGTAATTTTCCATTAAAGGGGAAGGTTTGAGTCTCTATGACCAATTACATCTGCAAGAATGTATGTCAATCATAATACAAGTAGGAAATCATCACCCTTTGAAATTCCAGTCATTTCGGGCTTTATGTAAGAGATCCTTGTCTGCACACGCCGGAATGCCATTCACGCTATTGTATGAACACATCAAGCAGCTTGCTTGGCCCTTCTCAATACAACTCTGGAATGGTGGTTGATATGTATCCTCCATATCCTGCTTTGTGACCTGAAGTATTGATGACCAATTCTTTCAGAAGCTCAAGTATATATATGAATACTTGGTCGTACCCTGGTATTTGTTAAGGTCTCTATACCCACTGAATTCTATTCAATAAAGTAGATAGATTGAGTTTATTTTCTCTTTGGCCTAATTTGAATGTAAGCACCCCCAGTACTCTTAGTGAAGTTGACAATAACCAGGAAGTAAGTCCAACACTTAGAGGATTAGCCCTGCTGAACACATGTCCACTGTGAAGGAAATGCATTATCCTTATTACTGTGTTGATAGAAACCTTAAATCATACCAAAACCCCATCATTGAAGACAATCACACTTTAAACCTGTTATGAAATTCAAACTACAAGATGTCTCCAGGTTACATATGAGTTCTAAACTTAAAAATAAAACTGAAATCTTTTAAAACAGAAAAAATTACTATGATAACGCCAAGTATTACTGGGGATCAAGATATCCATCTTTTTCAAGGACTTGAATTCTTTTAGACTAACACATGCTGGTGCTATGAGGCTATGATTTCACATAGATAAACAAAAATTCATGAGCATCGTATTGATCTTTTGAAATTACTCAGATAAGAAGTCAAAACATCAGAACTCAAATTGTGATATTACTTCACAAAATTTCAGCTTGAGAGAGACTCACCACAGCACTAAAGTTATATCGAGTGTTATTCCGCCATTTTTCCAAATCATAGGCTGTGAAATGCTTACAACAGGCAGACAACATCAAGCCTCCGCTACCATCATCATTGTCGCCTTTCAAGAACCTCCACGCTCCAAAGTGGTTTCTGTTTCCACCAATCACGCGCCGATTCTCACCCTGGAAACCCCTCACATACTCTACAGCATATGCAGACGTCACCATAGGATCCTCTCCTGGTGTCTCCTGCCCTCTTCCCCATCTGGGGTCCCTAAAAATGTTAATATTAGGCGCCCAAAACGTCAGACCAGCTTGTCCAACGTTATACATAGCCCTAGCCTCCACCGCAATAGCCGAAGCAATCGCATACCACAAGCTTCTATTGAATGAAGCAGCGGTAAGAATAACTTGTGGAAAAGCAGTAGCAGATGTAATCGAGCCATTGAACGTGATGCCAGGGCCATTGGTGGCAATACCGTGAAGTGACTCAGACCACCACTCGTAGGCTGGTATTCCAAGTCTTGGGATACTGCTGGCATTGTTACAAAGCTGTTGAATTTTTTCCTCAAGAGTGAGCAGTGAAATCAAAGATAGGGCTCTGGCTTTGATAGAGAGGGAAGTATCACAAAACCCATAAGAATTGTGATTTGGGGGCTTACATGGGTACTGCAGCCATGAGGAACCCGGTTTGAGGAGCAACAGCAATGAAACAATGCTAAAGAAGATAAATTTCAAGATCTTGGACATCTCAGAACAAGTCAGCAGCTCTCAGTTCAGTTGAGCTATCCTAGGATTGGCTGTTGAGTATGCATCTGAAGCTAGATAAAGAGAACATGATTGGTAGTTGATCCGTCAATTCATTCCATCTTTTCATCTCTTTGCACTGAAATGGAAGATCATTGGTTCCTTCCCTCTTTCATCTTCCATTTTCTCTTCCAACACAGGGAGGATTCAACCTGTTCTGTTGTCCGGTCGTTTTGTTCTCATCTGAGCTGACTGTAACCATTTTCAGCATCCATCGGGGAAATAAAAACAGGAAGGCCAAAGTCTTATCTTATCCTTCAATAATGTATTTTGTATCCAATTAACATTCTTAAGTACATTGTTAACAAACTAATGCAATTCCTTCTGTTCTTTCTTTCTTTTTTTAAAGAGTAATAATTTAATTAATAAAAATATTTATGATAAGCTCTAACTTCTTATTCCATTATATTTTTGTAACTTTATATTGAGTTTGAAGAAATGTGGTAACGCCTTTATTTAAAGTAAATTATATTTTCTTTTTATGTTATTTAACTAGTATAAAAAATATATTAAAACTTCTTCATAATATTAATCATTATGATTAAATATTAAAAATAATGAAACAATACGATGATTATTTAATAATAAATACTAATAAAAATTTATCATCAAAGATACTGAATTAATTACATAAATAAATAAATAATTAATTTTAAATATTTAATCAATTTATCAAACAAGTTTAAAGTTACAAGAATATTAAATTGTTGCAATGTGGATGGATGAATATTTTAAAACTTTTCATTAGTTTGATTCATATCTCTATATTTTTTTATATTTTCTTAATGTATAAAAGAAGAAAAAGAAAAATTTTAATGTAGTTGGAAAAAAATGGAAAAAGAAAGGGAATTACCATATGATTACCTTTGGACCGATGCACCAAAGTTGCTATCGAAGTAGGCTATTAGGCTCTGAAATGACTTTGGGCCAATTGACCCAAGCAGGCTTTTAGTTGTTACCAACAAAGGGCTCAACGCACCCATGCTCTCGCCAAGCTTGTGGGCCTCGTTCTTCACATGTGTCACTTAGATTCCTTGGGCCATTTTTTCCAATAAAAGGCATTCTAGAGTAGGTTACCTAATAAACAAAGCCTATTTTTCCATGCTCTCTTCAATGAGGCAACTGTGGTTTTTCAGTAGAAAAGTAGGGTGAAAAAAAAAGCAGCTGTAAAAATGAAAACAAAAGGAGGACACTGTCCTTATCTTTTTTCAAATGGCTTTTTGGACATCATATTCTGAAAAGTACACTTTATAATCTCTTAGTATTTATAAATCCCATAAATTAAATAGTTATACAACAATGTAAATGTGATATTTTAATTTTATATGGAATTTAAATATTTATTTTAACCTAATAAAAATAATATAAAGTAATTAAACTTAGACCCTTTTTTTCTTAGATTTAAACGGGATTTGATAGTACTCTCACAACAAGTACTTAAACGAGTAATTAACTACAAGTGCTATCATATTTATGGTCACTTTTCCACATTCCCAGGTACGGGACATGACAGTAAGATCAAACCTAGGCCCCTCCTACCTTCTTTTGAAAATTTGAAGTGAAAGAAGAAGCTGCAATAAAGCATCTAGTGGGAATGAGAAGCTAGCAGAGAGAAAAGAAATAGGGTAAAAAAAAGATGGGAACCCTTTATGGTGTCAAACTTTGGCAATAACTAGATTTAACCTGCCATCACTAAAAGGAAATGCTTGACATGATTGGCCGCCTAAGGTCTCTGTTTCCATAGATAATTGCACTTGTACGTTCAGAGCTTTTTCATATTGCAATGTTCACACGTGAACATTTACTTTGTTTAACCCTTTACCTCTCTTGAAAAAGAAGTGATTAGATCAGTAATTCAATGGTTTGACAGTACTAATGGCAATGGGGTAATCATGATCTCCAAGATTATTGATATGCAAGTATAACCACTAATGGCCTCTGTATATGTTCGATGGAGGAGACCATGTAACAGAAAACAACAACAATACCCTATCCTATATAGCCTCCCTATGCATGTAGCTTCATTTGAATGTATCTTGTCCCAGAACATATATAGCTGAACTAAGTTTTTGAATCCATTAATTGCCAAGGATGAAGACAAAGGAGCTCTCCAGAGGGACTTACAAAGTCAACTTATGAATCATATATATGGAGTTTTACAGTTAGGCAGATTGTGCATAGAACAGCAGCCTTACGTCTTAAGTTAGATAAATTGTCAAAAATAAGAGTAGGTGAAAACAATATATTGTTGGCTAAGTGGACTTTATGACTACTAAATCATTATAACTTATTGAATATAATTACTCACTAGTTATTCGAATAATGGTATACGTTGAAAGATTATTATTCCATTATTTTGTAAAGTATTGGCGGTAGATTACAAGAGTTATAAAAGTTATAAAGAAAGATTAAAAGAGTCCTTAATAATAATTTATAAAGGGTGATTTAGTTCTTCTATAAATAGTCTTTTTCTCTACTTACCTAATTTGTGTGTTATTTTATCATTATACACAAAAATATTAGAGAGTTAGAAGAAAGAAGATCAAATGCCTATCTTGATGATCATGTCTTAAGGAAAGTTTGGTTAGTTTTTATATGATATGGTATTTATAAGATGTGACTAATGATCTTTACTTTCTAACGTATATATCCAAGAAATTAAACAGATTATACATAAAATGACACAAACCGAAGAGTTCAAAATAAAAAGATTTATTATTAAATTTTTTATATGTATCTTGAATTGGTCTGATTAGATAATATGAATAACTTCTATACCGCTAATCAGAGTTCGAATCTCTCTTAAGACTTGCCTAGTACGATTTATCCATTTGACTTATTGCACAATGGATGATGGTAAATGGTTAAGTAGATGCTGGGGGAATATAATTGGAAGAAATAATTGCAAAAAACATGGGTTTCTATTGGTGTTTTGTCATATAAAACATGGATCAATATCTGAGGCAGACAGACATGAGATATATTTCTGAAAGGGTTGGACATCAATGATTTTTCTTTGCTAAAAATTTGTTTTTATGTGACAAAGTCATTAGAGCTGCAATACACACCACTAAATTAGGGGCTGGGAAATGTCTACCATGATTAAACAAAATAAATAGCTCAATATATAGTCATACAAGTACTCATTATTCCCGAAGACCAAACAATTATAACAAGAACAATTTGGGGTAAAGTATTTGACAATAATCTACCTTAAGATGTTAGGTATTGTTGTTGCAAACCAAAAAAAAAATAAAAATGCAAGTTCAGAAATACACTTCATCTGTCTGAAAATAAATATTTACATTTTAATCAAAATAAATATTTCAAAGATCATTTGATTATATATAAATTATTATTTATTCTTATCAATTAAGAAGTGAAACTCCTCTACCAAGACACTGGTAATGTTGCGTTAAAAAAAAAAAAAAAAGTGAAACACATATTATTTATATGAAATATGTAATTATTGATAGTTTAGATTTAAAAAAAAAAGATTTATTTTGAAATAATTTTTTAAAGAAAATGTAGACAGCCACTTTGGGATCACGAATCCTCTCTCCCAAATGTCTGTCACATCCTCTCCCCCATTCTTAATTTACTTGCCAAATGTCACTCTTTTCTCTCTTTTTATTTTTTTCTTTTCTAAATAAAATAATTATTATTATATTAACTCTATAATTTAATATTTGTATATGACATAGAGATACATAATTATAAAATAATTTTATTTTTAGTGTATTTCTAAAATAAATAAATAAATAATAATAACATTATTCTATTTCTTCTTTTTCTTCTTCTCATCAACAACTTTATTTCAAATATAAACATAATAGAGTTTAAAATTTATTCGACCTCGTTTTACCCAAGCTCTTTGTCATATACCAAATTTGCCATCATTTAATAATATTCTATTTTTTAAACATATTAAATAATTTATTTTCTAACAAGATAATCTCATTTAAATAATATGAGAGAGAAGTAATTTAGATGATATCAAAACTTTAGAATTTGAATATTTTTTAAAAAATAGAGAAAAAATAAATTAAATTTTAAGGTAAAAATAAAAATAACGATTTAATTAACTAAAAAATTTACTTATCTTAATACCTGATTAAATAGAACAGATAATTTAAAACGAGAAGAATACATACATGTACATATGTAAAATGACCATACATAACAAGGAAATTAACTAGAAACACACTTTGCAAGGAGAGACATATCACAGTCAGTGTGGCTCCCATCACATTAACACGATCTAAAGTAAGATCATAGGGGGGCTTAGTATTAGACATATGCTTGGACCTCGGTCAAATCTCTATATTGGACATTGAACCTATTGTTAAACCATCCTTTTCACAATTAATTATTTACTATAAAACCAATTTGTTTCTTATTTAGACAAATTTTTTTTTTGCCTTTTCCTTTAAAGAAAAATACCAATATGTTTCATTATTGACTCAGCAAATTTATTGCTAGGGTTCCTTTTGAGCTAAACTCCTTAGCGGGACAGATTTAACATGGCAAAGATGCTAATGGATTTTAATCATTTGGTATATCATACAACATCAAATTTATAATATATATGATATACTATGTATAATGTATAATGTATAAGATATTATATAGTATATCTGTAATACTCTAATCACACATAAAATTGGGACGAGAAGTATAAATGGTACATAAAAATAGACTTAAATACTTATTATTAACTTATAATATTCATTTTGATCTAACGAGAATGACGATCAAATAATTAATAGTAGATGTTGCCAAGTTCATAATCCCGCTTTCAAGTCTACAATCACCTCTAGACTGCCAAGTTGATGTACTGAATCTGACAATATATCGAGACAGGCCATTTTAACTATTAACTTACTAACCGTTCATATATTATATAAATTTTTAATAAGACTGATTGTGTAATAGTTTTTACTTATTAATAAAAAAGAATCTTAGTTAATAATATTATTATTATTATTGGTGATGAGACTGGTGAAAGACGTTGCTTTTCATGTTCTCACCCAAAGGCCAAAGGCTCCAATCAGAAAAAAAGAAGAAGCAATATTCTCTTCGTCACAGCCTAAAGGTAACAATGCTCATATGCACACATCTTGACGTTTACGGTGAATCTCTCTGTGGTTGCCCTTCAATTCAACCCCATCATTACCACGCGCAGCCTTCAAGATTTTATACTGGTATACATTTCCCCACCTTTTTTTCCTTTTAATTAATAAATTCTTCTCTTTCTCTCTTTTTTTTTACGAAAATATTCTGTTAAATAATATATAATTTTGTAAAATACAGTGTTGCTCGGACAGCGGAAATATTTGTTTAACAGGATACGCCAGTAAAAATAAATAAATAAAATAAAACATAAAAAAGAAAATTTAAGATTAAATTGATTATTAACATTTTACAACATAATAAGTTATAAATAAATAAATATAATAGATATCATATTGAAACAATATCAAAAGAAACAAATAAATCATGATTTAGAGTACTAACAACAAGAATCATTAATCATAGTTAAAATAATTAATAGATAAACATTTGCATGTGGTATTAATATATAGTATATTGTTTGAATAATTGCCAAGGAGATAACGTAGTGTTAGGGGAGAATAAGAATATGAAAGGGAGAGGAGCGTGAAGCAAAGAATAAAATGAAGTGTGCATGTAAATAACAATGACGTTGGCGTCGCCCATGCAGACAGGGAACACATAATTCACGTACACAAAATCCAACACGACCCTACACTCTACAGCCAAACGTTAAAGCGGTTTTCTGCAATATACTGTGGGCTGCTCCAGCCTCTTGATTTTCATGTGTTTTTTCCCCCTTGTCTTCACTATATGTAGATAATATATAATGCAAGGTACAACCACAGTGATAGTGTACAAGAATGTACAAATTAATTATCAACCCGTCTAATTAGTCAGATATTAATACGTTATTCGTGAGATCGCGTATTCGATTCTCGAGAAGAGGACTTTTGACTTTTTAAGAAGTCGATCAATCAGAACTTACCTAAACTAGTTTAACTCTTTGAATTTTTTACTGATTAAGGCTCTGCGTACTTCTAATTATTCCAAACACATATGGCGTAATAATAAATAATAAGTTTATAGATAATAATATTTTTATAAAGTTACGAATTTAATATTTGAAATTTACATATATTAAAAAGTTATATTGCATAATTTTTATTATATAAAATATAACTATTTAATGCATATGATCTATATAGATCGGGTTTATATTAGAATTTTCGTAATTCTTGACTCTCCCAACTCTAGGCTGTACATTCGGCTTAAAATTTTATATTTTTCTTTTAATCTAATATATTTTTTTACCTCAAATTTTTTATTTTATTTCTAAAAGAATGATGGAGATGTTCGTGATAAAATATTATTTAAAAAAAATGTAATAACAAGGAAGGAGGGGTGTGACATAGCGTTGGCCATTTTGGTCTCCGGCAGTTCTGGTCGAACACCGGTAGAGCAACCGGTAAACCACTAATGGCGGGGAAGGTTGGGAAAAGAGGCCGTCGGTTTTGGTTTGTGCATTGGAATTGAAATTGGAGTCGACCGTACCTGTCTGGTGGTGTTGTCACAATATATGGGCAATTGGGATTATGTCTCTTTTCTTCAATTGATTCATTCTTCAATCGCAGTGCTACAATTATAATTCCAATACATCCAATTTCTCATTTTTTTTTTAAATGTACTATCATGGACACAATCCAAGAAGCCCCATTTCGGATCTCCAAGACTAGGATATAAATTATGAAGAATTTAAGATTTTGGCTATAAACATAGTGAATCGAATTGAATATCTTAGCATTGCATGATGCATTTTAGATTATAATCGATCGATTTTAGTGATCCGACATGTATTCTATTGTTAATAGCAACCAATTTCTTATTGATTGACATTTTCATCACTAATCGGTTGTTAAAAAAAATATTAGATTTAACAATTAAACAATAATAAATTAATGTTCTTACATATTTATATATATATATATATATTTTAATTTTTACATAATAAACATTTTATAAGTCACAATTTAGTTACTAAATAGATTGTTAATCGTTATTTAATATTGAATTAAATATATATATATATATATATATATATATATATATATATATATTTCAATCATCTATCCAATCTCAAACCCTCCTAGACATCATTCCCAACAAACCCTCTCACACATCCTACTCGGACTTTGATTTACCGTTGCCGTTGCCATCCCCAATTCCAGCTGGCAGTGCATCCTACTCAAACCCTCTCATACGAGGCAATGACATGCAAAATATTATTGTGTCATGGAGGATATATAAATAGCCAGATGTTGTTGTTCTTGATTTTTACCTCTTTGTTTGATCGGGAAAAAAAAGATGAAAGGGGGTGCTTGCATGTGTTCCTGGCCGTGAAAATTGGAGGGTTTCACCAGAAACTTTTTGTTTTGGTCTTTTTCCTTTCCCAGAAAACAACACGGGAGCCAAAACAGCCAAAACAAACGGTCAGGAAAAATCCAAGAACAACCAAAACAAACAAGTGCTACTCTCAATTATTAAACTCCCCCCCCCCCCTTCCCAATTCTCTCTCCCATCCCAGAGGGGAAAAAAAGGAAAAGAAAATCCATCATTAATTTCCCAAATTGCTTTGCAGAAAATTCAAGATTCATAGTAAATCGAAACTAAGAAGAGTTTAATTAAAGGACAATGGTGACAGTTGTCATATTTAACAGTAAATCGACATAGACAAAGATGTCCTTCAATGATTTGATGCTTTGTAACGTGCATTATTTGTATCAGTCACTGTTTACGTACAAAGGAGATTAAGAACCTAATTATTTTTGGCAGGCAAAAACCCGTTTTCATAATTTGTTCTTGGATTGGTTTCCGACCATTTGTTCTTTGGTGGTATATATTTTGAGGTTATCTCTGTGCTTTCAAGGCTTCGAGGTATGGCCTGCTCGTGGTTTCCTGTAAGAATGGGAATTTCTTGTCCCAAGGAAGTGTTCTTATAGACAAAGCACAGCTCCCCTTCCCTTCTTTTCTCAGAGCCAAGTCGCATTTCTCTTCTAGAACTAGCATGCTTTGGGGTGCAATTCATTAAACTTTCTCCTCCATTATCGAGTTAATTATAAAGTAGTTTACAAGAGTTAATTTGTTAATCAACTCTTTTTTGTTTTTCATATATTTGATAGAATATTTTAGTCTATGTTTTCATCTTAGGAATATCTTTGATGACCTAGATTTTGGCCCCAGTGACCTGCAATTTGCCGTAGGCTGGGGGTACAAGGTAGAAAGCCTAGTCATATATCAAAGGCAGAAGAGAAAATGCCTCTTTGTATGTTATGTGTGGTTATTTTATAATTGTCTCTTGTACATCAGCTTTCTGATAACTCTCTTTCATTTCCGTGTATTGGTGAATAGCAAGCCAAATTTGTTCCCAAAAAATGCATGCAAAGTACCTTTGTAAGGATTTAAATAGTGCCAAGAAAACCATGCTGTAGGTGCACCTGAAGCAAAAACTTGAAGTGTTTGACCTGCAATTAATTATCTAGCTCACGGGTTACACAAGTTTACTTTACTAGATATGACAGATAAGGTAAACAAACAATTTGAAACTTGGCATATGTTTGATCATCATCCTATAGTTTCTTTCCATTCTTTCTATAACTCAACCCAAGACCAAAAATAATAATGATAGCTATAACTCTTACTTCTTGCATTCTTTTCCTCGCACTTTCAAATGAGACAAACACAATGGGATCGATCATATTGACCAAAGATATTATGAAGAATATAATGTTGTGCATCACTTTTTTCATGTGGCAAATCAATACAAGATAGATATATATATATATATATATATATACATATTTCCGCCCTTTGTTTCCTTGTAGTTTCTTTCTCCTATCTCGTAGATACTCGCTTAGACTGGATAACATGGCTCGTTCAGCCGAATAGACAAATTGGCTGGACTAACTTTTGAGTACTCAATGATAAAATAAGGAGAGAACAAAAAGTAGATGTTAGTATATAGAATTAACTGCTAGGGGAAAAAGGTCGGCATAGTTTTTTTAATTATGCTTGGAGAAAGGGAAGGTGAGAAAGAAGAGAATCAATCAAGGGATGAAAGCATCGAAACATATGCTGAAAAGGGACCCAAAGCAACATGAGAAAGGGAGGCATTTAGAGTCTTTATTCATCAGGAAAACCGCTTTACTCCTAACAAAATATAGGAAAACCAGACAGGATTCAAAGATGCTAGCCCCGTCCCTTTCGTTTCAGACAGATCAGTGGGTCAAACTTCGCAGAGCAGGAGAATTTAACTATGCGGTATGTCTGATTAATTGAAGATTTCGGTGAAAAGGACTATAATATGTTTGGAGAGAGAAAGAGAAGATGCAAGAAAAAGTAGATTCCCTTTCAATCTTTTGCTCTAGGTGATATTACATAAAACATACTTTAATCAATACTGTAACGGAGTTTATATATCAAAATGAGCATTATTATATACGCCTACATATTCCTTCAACTTTATGCAACATCTTTCTATTAAGTTTTTAGTTGCTTTCTTGCGTTATCGTTTCTTATCCTTTGAAGGGAGAGAGAGAGAGAGAGAGAGAGATGGAGCTCACACAGCATGGCCTTTTGGAAGAATTACTGGCTCCAAAGGGCGACAGTTGGACCACTTTGCTTGGTGGAGGGAATGAAATCTTTCCTAGCGGTTGGAGCTCTGAGTCTTTTGATCATAACCAAGATTTAGCAACATCAAGCTCCTCACTTTTAGGACTCATCTCACCATTAGAATCTAGCTTTGCATTCCCTTTTGGTGAACCCTATCCTTTTGCAGATGGTTTTGCAATCCCAGAACTTGCTTCCTCGTACGACAAGTATGATTTACCAGGAATTCAAGTTCAAGAGGAGTATGAAGGGATTCGTATGGAAAACGGACAATTTGGCCTTCTGGGAAATGGTATTTCTGGTGTCAAAGATGGGAGTGGCTGCTGCAAGGTCGAGCCTGAACAACATAATGCAAGTGTGGGTGCATCTACGCTAGGCTTGTGTGGAGAGAAAAAGAGCAAAGTGAAAAAGGTAGCTGGCCAACCCTCCAAAAATCTAATGGCAGAAAGAAGGCGGAGGAAGCGACTTAATGACAGGCTTTCCATGCTTCGCTCAATTGTTCCCAAGATAAGCAAGGTGTGTAATTTTCCATTACAAGACTGACATTTCAATTTTGGTGCTGCATTTGCACATATATACTGTACATTGACCTACTCCTACAGTACATTTCTTAAGCAACAAAATTTCTTCTTCCTGTTCTTAATGGTGAGTGATAAAGAATGCAAGATTTTAGCAGATGGACAGAACATCCATACTTGGTGACACTATAGACTATATGAAAGAGCTGTTAGACAAAATCCGGAAGTTGCGTGAAGAGAATGTGGAGGAACACAGAAATCAGATGCTCGTGACAGGAAGCTTCAAGGAGTTAAAGCCAAATGAAGTACTTGCGAGGAATCCCCCTAAGGTATCCTCTTGCACCAACAGATACACCTATAGGGACAATCTAACTCACCCCCTACTCAATGCCTATTTTTCTAAATCAGCTTCTTTTGTTACATCATTTTAGTTTGATGTCGAAAGGAGAAATCTAGACACTCGGATCGAAATCTGCTGCGCACCAAAGCCAGGACTATTGTTGTCAACAGTGAGCACATTAGAAGCACTGGGACTCGACATTCAACAGTGTGTCATCAGCAGCTTCAGCGATTTCTCGGTACAAGCTTCATGTTCAGAGGTATCCATCTATTTTTGCTGAATGTCAATGTTCTTAGTTACTTGTTTTCGTCCAGACAATTAGTAGTTGAGTTGTCTGATTCATTAATCGATCCAGTTTTCTCTTTTGAAACATTAGGTGGTCGAGCATCGAGGAATTATTAGTTCTGAAGACATAAAGCAAGCCTTGTTCAGAAATGCAGGTTACGGAGGAAGATGTCTATGAAACATGGAAGGAAAATAAATCTGGACATTCTCAGAAGGCAAGGATCCATAGAAGGTTTCTGTATTCTTCAAGATTCCAATATTCTGATAGTCTAGTCCTTCGGAGGCTAATAATTATTTGTGAATTAGTTGTACATGACGATCTGGTCCATCTGGATCTATTATCTAGTTCAGATTGAGGTGTCAATTATTCCTTTCCTTTCAATAATCTATAGATGTAACAGATTCGTGGCAAGAGGTTATTTATAATTTCCTATCAGGCAGGAATGTTTGGTAGAATAAAGAATTATATCCTTGGAATATGTCTACAGGATGTTAGCAACTGATTTTCAGGAAATTCGAGAAAAAATCCCCCAATTCTGGCATGGCCAGATTTACCGCAATGAGCCGAGGGGAACTTGTATGGGCAATGATAGCGACTTTCTTGACCTCTTTGGTCGATAACGTTTCAGTTGGGGTTGTGTGTCAATTCTGAATCCATAAACTGCACATGGCAAGTGATAAAATTATGTTCATCATGGTAGTGAATACCATATTTACATATTTCCAGTTGATGATCTCTAGAAGCAAGAAAAGATTCCATATGGCATTTTGTCTTGAGGAGAAATTCCACAAGTATTTCTCAGAGTTGCTATCAAGAATAAACGACCAAGTAAATTTTCATTATGTCAAGAAAAAAATTCAGGGGGGCAATGCTTGTCGCGATGAGAGTAATACAATATGGAGAGAATTCATCGTAAGCTGTTATTGTGTTCGAAAGAGTAGGGAGAAGCAATTTAAGGACTGCATTTGTAAGTGATCGAATCACAGATCATTACATCTTCAATGAGGTTATGATAGCACAAGTTTAATCAACTAATGCTCTAAAACCCCCAGAAGTACGTTCACATCCTTGGATTTTATTGGTAGCATCTGATCCATCTTTGAAAGTCAATTCCTTCGGTATTAATTTGTGATAATGCATATTCCAAATTGAGGCAGTGAACTCAGATTAACCCCACAGCAGAATCGAACCTGTATTCCAATGATACGAAGGACCTGAGAACCTTTGAAGAAAACGAAGGAGATTAATCAATAATCAAGAATTGTACTCCCGGTAGCAACACTAATTTTTATGCAACGAACTCCATGTGTATTTACTCAAAGTAGACTTTTGTGAATATGATTACAAAGAATCTGAGTTAGTACTATCTTCTCATACTAGTGTTACACCATGATACCAAGAAATAAATGCTTCTACTATCAGATGTAAAAGCAATTAGTACAGCGTGCGAATTCCCTCATTAAAGGGATTGTCAAGACCTGTCTTCAGTAGGAATATCAGCAAAATCATCATAAACATCATCATCCTCATTTGTCAAACAATTCTGCAGATGATGAAACTGATCAATGGCTTCTCTGGCATCAAAAATCAGAGCATCCTTTGCAGCTTTAACCATCTCGCTTCTTTGTGCATCATTTGATTTAGCATCATTTTGTCTCTGCTGAATGCATTTTGTAGCTCTCAGGGATGCTGCCTTTCTCTTGGCTTCCCTTGTATGTAGTATATCTATATATTTCTCGTGCAAGGCTTTGCTTTTGACATGCTTCAGCACTGGAGGGCTTGTAAGAGTAGCTCCACATGATGCATTTAAGCGTGTACGGTGCTTTCTGTGGACTGAAGAGGATCTCTCCACATATCTTTTAAGAAAGCCAGGTTCTTTTTTATTGCATTCTGGGGTGGAGAGTAGTATGCCATCTGGAATAATTCTTATTGAAGGATCTAATGTTGGCTCCAGAATAGTGAAAAGGTCTGCTTCATTATCTTGGTCTATCTTGCACTGTTTCTGTAGCAGCTCCCGCATAGCTTTATGTGAAAGAACACTCTTCTGCCTGTTGTTTCTCATCTTCTTAGGTTTTGACTCCGAAGAAGTCAGCAATTTAGATGCTGAAAATGAATGTGATGATGAGTTCGTTCCCCTCACCCTTGAACGTGGTTGAGGTTGGGGTGGTGTCAAGTGATCAGAGTGGATTTTATCAAAGCAATCCTGAGCAGATTTTCCAGGCACCTGCAAACACAATTCCTGGCTGATTTAAATTCATATCTAGACTACAGAATTTGTAACTCAACACACTCTAGAGAAGGTTAAAAACTTATGCATAAGATTCCAAATATGACTAATAAGAACCTATCAAACTCTTACTTTTCTCATGAACTAGGAATGCCAGTAAAATATATACTGTTGTAATGTGCTTAACTTGAAAATTGGGACATATTCCTTTGAAACCTTGCTTCAGTATAGAAATTGTAACCCTGAAGATTCCCAGATCTTCTATTAATTTTCAAACAGCATAAGAGGATAGTAACTAATATCATGAAAAGGTAGAATTCCAAATTTGAGATCTACCAATGTCCTCATTTAGTTTGGTGAACTATCCAGAGAAGATACAAAATCTGTTATATTGATAACTACAACAAAATCTGTTATATTGAAAACTACAATCTTTTAGTTCCTAAATCCAAATTCCAACTGTCACTCAGATTGGCTTTCTGCCTCTCTAAGTTCAATGTGTTGAAGTAGTTATCAAAATGGAGATTGAAGAATCCAAACAAATTGATAGAGGAAAGCATAAACTGGAAGAAACAAGCAAATGGCTAAATTATGTGTGATTGGTCTAATTGGAAACAGAGCTCTACGTATCAGGGTATCTGTCCAATGGTAACCTATATTGTGATACAAGCAGAGGCCTGTTATTTAACCTTATTAAAATCTTTCAGTTCAGAATAGGAGCTAAAACAAACTTTATAAACATGCGAATGCAGTGTCCTTTCATTAGGAGTTTAATGTAAAGTATGGCATATCCATCATGTGTGCGAATAATGAATAAATTTTGTGCAGAATACTAACTACTGAATGAAAATGTGATATAGCAACAGGAGATCAACAAGTACATACCAATCATCTGATTTCAAAACAACCTAAGTTTGAGCTATCAATTTGCAACTTTTATGAAGGGATTTTAAATCCAGATCTCAAAAAGATAAACTGATTACTATTATTGAATCAAAGCAGAAATACTAAAGGGATCCAAATAGTTGCATCAAGAGCATTTTACAGGTAAAAAATTTTATTTGTTTCTTCATTTCATTGGAAAACTCCTTATCCAATTGCCTCATGGCCGCAAGATTATCTGCTCCACTGCAAAATGGCCACACACACACAAAAAAAACAGAGAACTGAGAACAAAGAACAAACTTTCAGCTATAGTGAACAATTTGCAGAACAGTACCATTTTGGAAACTTTCTTCCAGAAGTGTGGTGTTGGCTTTGCTGCAAAATAAGCCCTTTGCAGCGCCAGTTCTTGCTCTCTTGTCCATCCCTGAAAATTTCTATGCCCTTCCTTAGCTTCAGCTCTCTTCCTTTTCATCCCAGCAAGATTCTTTTTTACTTCATTAGCAAACCCTTTCCTATCTCCTACTCCAGGGGAATCTTCTGAGAGACTAGTTCTACAATTTCTCCCATTAACAGTTTTTACCGTACGCTGTTTAGAAAACTTCGCGTCCATCTTATCATTCTCTTCATGTGATAAGGCCCCTTTATCCAAACGCTCAAACGAAAGATGATGAATATGCTTATCGCCCTTGACATTGCCACCTTTCTGAATATCTTCACATTCAGCACCACGGCTAGAGCTACGAGTCACCCTCTTTTCAAGAGTATGCAAACATTGATTAGACGAATTGACATCTGCTTTAACCTTCTCTTTATTTGATCTACTCTGAGCATCCACTACTTCACCTGTAATGCTATCGATAACCCCATTTCCACTGCCAGTTGCACTTTCCTCGTTGTTCCGCCTAATAAAACTCCTTGTCACCCGCCTACCCATTCCACTATCAGACTTTCTACGCGAATCAACAAACCTTTCCATTTTACTGAAATCCGCTTGCTTAGACCCCTCTGGAGAAATGCCTTTAATCTTATAATCCTCGGAAAACCTAGGAGAGCGTCGAAGACACTGAGAATCTTTGCTTACACTATCCAACTTTGTGGATCTCCTCCTTTCCGTACTCAATTTCGTAGAACTCTTCAGCCTGACATGGGTATCCTTCGCCTTCTCTGAAACCTCGCCCTCTGTTTGTTTCTGAGATTTGTTCAAGGAACCCTTTCGGCTTGAGCTAAGAGGCGTAAGATCCGAGTAAGAGACCCGCATTCTCCTTGGTTCGGAATTAGGGGTTTCAGCATCATCTGTGTTGGGTTGATCTTGCTGAAGAAATCTTGGAGATCTTCGAGGCACTGTTGTGGGTTTTTGGCTTTTACATATTGAGTTTCTTTGGGACATTTTCACAAACAGATTATCTGGTTCCAATTATGCGAACACAGAGAAGAGGGAAACGTATTCAAACTCTTGGAAATGACAATAGTAAAAGGCCAAAAGCGGGTAACCCGTAGGGTTTGGGTATGGGCTTTAACGAAGGCCTCAAGCCACAATTTAGAGAGTATGATGTCCTTCGAGGCCCACACTAAAAGTATTCGTGTTGGATATTGGAAAGAACTGCTTGGGCCCGCCTTTGAACGAACCTTGTAGAGTAGTTTTATCGTAAAACTCCTTGGGCCGAGCATTGGCTTTGACCCAATTTGTAAACTTTTGCCCCTATATTATGATTGGATATGAATGTAATAAACTTGTATTTTTATAAAATAATAACTCAATTAATTTTATATTTTCCCGGTATTTTTATATTTATAAAAATAAAATTCAAATAGATAAGAGAAAATAGAGGATTTGAAATGATGGATTTGGAATACTTTTCTATGAAGAAAAATATAGACACAAAAATGGAACAAATAAATTATTTTGTTTTATTTCTCCATTATTATGATCGATATTATATTATATTGGCTCAACGATAACCTGTACGCTTGTAGGATCTTTTAAAAGTTGATAGCAGCTAATTTCAAATTTGCAATACTAATAATATTATAAATTTTTTACTCTTTTAATAATATTAAAATATATTATTTTAATAATAATATAAATTATTATAATTTAACCATATTACTTTATTTTTTTCTTCATAAATAATCTATTTTAATAATTTTTGAATTTATATTTCAATTTTAACTGTTAAATATAATTATGATATGTTTTTGTATAAAATACTAAAAGATTTCCAATATTATTAGCATTGAATAAGACCCTTATCAATATCGAATGCCCACGGATTGGATTAAAAAGTAGTCGCTTTTTTAGGTCATCGGATTGGCTGGGGGCCGGGGGGGTGGGTTGTGGAAATCATATTCATTCCACTTTGATGAATCACTGCAGCATTAGAGCCATTATCTTATGCTAACAGTGCTTAATGGTATTACCTAATCCACGACGAAAAAACACTTAACATTATATGGTTCACAAAATAAGGGGGAGAAAAGTGGACAACCTTTACTTTCACGAGGAAAATTTATTATAATTTTATTTAGTTGAAACGAAAAATAATAGTTCGTTTGATAAAATTAAAATTTGAATATTTAAATATTTAATTTTGAAATTTGAAATTTGAAGTTTAATTATAATTTATTTTTATAATATATTTTTAGTATTATTTAGATTAAATATAAAAAATATTAATAATTAAATAAGATTTATTATATTCAGGCTTTCAATATAAATAACTTTCAATTTACTTTAAATTTATAATAAGATTTCTAATACGTTTTAATTAATTAAATGATAGTAAAAATCTATTATTAAATATATTTAATTAATATTATCTCGTTAGTAAACACACTTAATGAAATAAATACTTAATTGATTTACTAAACAAGTTGGAAATAAACGGTAAACTTCTCGTTTTAAAATACTTGTTCACGAAATTGTTTATACACAGATTAAGAGTATTGAAAACAATACTAGAATTTAGGTAAAATTCCTATTCTATCCATATTAAAAACATGATAGCTATTGGTTAGTGTAAATTCTCAAGAAGTAAGAAGAGAAAAAAGTTTCGGAAAGTTGTGCAGTTGATTTAAAATAAATGTGGCTAAAATGGGAAAAATTAATTATTAATTCTAAAAATATATACATGAATAAGTATTTTGAAACAAAACAAAAAAGATTCATGAACAAATATAATGAAATGGAAATAGTATTTTAATTTACATCTTAATTCATCTAAATTAGGACAGACTATTTTCATAATTTATTCATCTTCTATTTTTCCTTCATAACCAAACGATATAAATCATTCGTTTATCTCTCTATTTACATCATCTTCTTTTTTCTCTATTTTTTTTACCATAACTAAATATACAGAAATAAATCTAGTTTAAATGAATTATTACAATATATATATATACTTTTATTTAAAAATTATAGATTTCCCTTATATATGATTTATGAAAAATGATGATCTTCATAAAAAAATATATTCCTTCCGTTTCAAATTAGTAATTCACTTTCTAACTTAATTTTTATCTCAAATTATTTGTCCCTTTAGGAAATTAATATTTAATATTTCAAATTTACTCCTATTTAATAATATTATATTTCCCAAACATATTAAAATATAATCAAATTTTCATTTTATGAGTTTTGACATTCATACCCATCTTGTTAATTTCCAAAAAATATGAATAGCAACTTAAAGGGAGAATTAAATACTCATCAATATTTTGATTAATTTTTTAGTAAAAATTAAATACTTATGAGAGAAAAGTAATTTGAAGTTATATCAAAATTTTAAAGTTGTGTATTCTTTAATATAAAGAGAGATATTTATTATTGAATAGTAAGGATACAAATGAAAGAGAATATTTAATTAATTAAAAAACTTATTTTTTTAATAATCGATTAAAGTGATTTGAGGATGTGGGAGTAGTAAAGGATATGAAAGATATTATATTTAATACACAAAGATAGAGAGATAGACCCACCTCAAAAGCAAAACATTAACTATGAAATCCAAAGACTGGAATCAGAGGAGACACCATGCCTTTGTGACGTCGAGTACCTAACATAATGTGAGGCCATTTTCCACTCATAATCATTTGTGGCACAACATTGGTCTCTATTCCTTTTGGTTCATGCCACCCTCCATTATCTTGCCCCCTTTTTTTTTCTTTTGTTATTTTTTCAATTTTGGATTTTAAAAAAAATATACTATATGAATCACTAAAATCAAAATGCGTAAATTATAAAAAAAAAAATTATGGATAATTCAATAATTGTTTTATCATTTTTTATTATTTAAATTAAAATTTTCAATCATTTCAAATAAATTCATTTATTATTTTTCTTTCCGTTTATTTATGTCATCTATTTTTACTTTTCTTTTATCTATTTATATATTTACAATATATCATATTTTATCTCTTTAATTTTACTTAAACCTTATATTAGTCCTATATAATTAATATTTTTTATTATATTCAAATAAATTAATTTTAAAATAATTTACATCTATTTACATCTTATACATAATCATTAGGTGATGCTGTTGAGTTGACATAAATCAATTGCTTTTTATTAGTAGTATTATAGTGGTTTCTTCTTTTTATAATGTTAATGATGGCCTTTGCTGCTCCAAACCAAAAAATGATGAGAAAAGTTGAAGCCAAAAAGGAAAGAAACAAATTGTAACAACAGAACATTAATACCTCAACTGTCAATCTAGGAAATTTCCTTAGTCCTAAAGCATTGGCTTAATCAAAGTATAATCTAGAGTTAACAAGTGATTAAGACATGAATCTTCTGCACCACACCAACCCCCCCTCTCTCGCCTTTCAAAAAAAATAAAAAAATAATTACTCTCTCCGTCTCATAATATAAGTCGTTTGATTTAATTTTATACATATTAAGATTCTTAAAATAAGATAATTTTATATTTTTTCTTCTTAAAATACCTCTATTTAAATATCTTAGAAACAAGAGAAAACGAGAATAAGAGAATAATAAATAAAAATAAAAATAAAAAAATAGTTTTAAAATCTCTTTAAAAAGTCTCAATAACTTATAATTTAAAATAATAAAAATAATTCTCAACAATTTATATTATGGAACGAAAGAAGTATAACGTTCCATCAACATTCAATTTTTTTTTCCTGGATAAGCCCATTATTAATAGCCCACTAGTAGCTGTCTGCCGGAGGTCCCGTCTGCACGTGAATTCCGGCTAGTTTTGGACCCCTATCACCTCTCTCCCTCCCTCCGCTTATCAGCCCTACGTTTAGTTTTTTTTTTAAGATTTCCAGAGAAAACGCTTTAACACCAAAATTCCGGAACACGACAATTCATAATCAGATATGTATGTGGAATTTTAATTCGATGTTGAGTGGCTGAGATCATAAGTTTGGGCATTTATTTCTAATCCAACGACTAACAACCATTCCGTTATCATTCTTCATTCTAGTTTATATTTTTAGATAAGCGATCAAAACTATAAATTAAATTGAAAATTTTAAAAGTGCCACAACAAATTTTGTCATTTTTTCTCGTGTCAAAATGGTTTGGTTTGGGTTGAATTGGACAGACAACAATACAAGTATTTTCTTATACATAACTTAATTGATTGTTACTCTCATAATAACCCGCATTGTGAGTTATTAATGGTAAATTTGAATTCTTTTCTACTAGATATCTTTTCAATTAAAACAAGCAAATTGTCAGGGTTATCTCATTTTGAATTTATTTAGTTTGCCAATCAATTGAAAATTAATCTAACAAAATTTAGACATATGAATTATTATCTTCATTTTACAATATAGATCATCTTACAAAGATTTATAAAAATTTACTATCTCTATTTCACAATATAAGTCGTTTTAAATTTGAAATTTTTTTTACAATATAGGTCGTTTTATAAAGTTCTATCAAAGTTTATTACTTTTTTCATCTCTATCATTCCCTTCAATTTCTTTCTTTCTACTAATTATGACACAAATCTATTCTAATTACCAAAATAGAGAAAAATTTAATTAGGGATGTTTTTGAAATTTTAGTTTTAAAATTATGTAAAATTTAAGACTTTTAATTCTTGTGCATTAAGTTTAAAATGATTTATATTGTGAAACGGATATAGTATTACTTTTTTCTAACTCTATCTCTCAGTGCAATATATTTCTTTTTACTAATTATAATTCAATTCTTTCTAATTATCAAAGTATACCCAAAAAAATTTAATTATTAATAATAATTTTAAAATTATTTAGAATTTATGAACTCTTAATTTTTATACATAAATTTAAAATAATTTATATTATGAAATATACCTAGAATTAACAAAACAAGGTAAGTAAGAATAAAAATGGAATTCAATGTGGTTTGATGTTGACTCTGTATGAAGTTACGTGAAGGAATTTTGAGGTGACCGTGGAAATGGCTGCTGGAACTTTATTTTTTTCAGCAAATGCGGACTCACTTTGGTCATCTCTCTCCTGCTTTGCGTGTCTTCTGAATCTTCCTTTTTGATTAATGTAATTATAAGGTCACTTAGAACAGCAAAATGTTTTCATTCCTAGTCTCCTAGCCAATTTCAAATGTGGAAAAAAGGTAATACTGATTTTGGTTGATAAATTTGAAACCCTTTAAAGTTTTTGATAAGAAAACGAAGGTCAGAGTATGGAAACATGTGATTCTCATCCAGTTTGTTTTACCTCCCGGTGACGATAAGAATGACTTGTACTTGTACCAGACAAAGACTAAAGGACGGTGTATTCAAACTGCATTCATCTTTGTTGACGTCAAGCTTATAAAGACCGGCGGCCTTCAGACGAAGGACACACCTAAATGGATATGCTTGTACGTTGAGGTGAAGTCATTTGGATAAGTTAGGAAGTAAGCAAGTGGCTTGAGTTAGCAAGAAATTACTTCCCTTGTCTTGGTACTACGACCATTGTAGAATTCTTTTAAGCTAGCTGGTGGGAGATGAAGGCCAGTCTTTCCGTGGCCAAGAAAGGTCCAATCACAGAACAGTATCGGTGACTGAGAAAGGAAAGGCCATTCGTACTGGAGAAATGAAAAAATGGCCACGGAATCAGTACGAAGTGACAAGTACTGGGGATAGTGTTTGGTGGTGGAAGAAAAAGCATTCTTTATTTCACAGTGAAAAAATTAGGTCCGGTTTTATGCTGTGGATCTCAGTGGCCAAGACAGTCCAATGGAGGATCATTTGTGATGGCACTTTTCTCCACCTTTAGATCATGCTGCTCAATCAGATCACCTGGGCTGCACTTTAGGACCGATAATATTGAACACGATATATCAACACGACACGAAGACGATATAATTATAATATATTAGAGTTGAAGTTTTACGAATTCGGATTGAAATAGATCGATCCATTTAACTTTAAACGTGTACAGATCATAAACGGATTTAATCTATTTTAACCCGTTTCAATCCGCGAATCTGTTTAATTTTTTTTAATATTTATATTTAATACTTTTTGTAATACCCTATAAATTTTATTATAGAAAATTATATAATTTAATTTTTTACATGAATTAATTAAATTAAATTTTATTATATGAATTAATTAAATTATTTGTGTGTCTATTTTGTTTAATTATATAAGACCTCTTAAAGAAAATAAATGATGTTAATGTGATTATTTGTTTTATATATAGTAAATGAACCATTCTTAATTAATTATTATTTAGTATTTATAATAATATTATTATTACGAATTGATAAGCAACGACCTTACGTGAATTTAATGAGGAAGGTTAGATCTTTAGGAAATAACATATGTAATATGCCTACAAGCCGAATCGAATATATTCGTGTTAACCCATTTTATAATATGAATAGGATACGAAAATAAATGAGTTGACACAATACGATACGTTTATTAATTGAATCGTACTCGAATTAATCTATCTAATGTAATTATCTCAAATTGATATGATTCATCAATCCGAACACGATACGATTGTCACCCCTACTGCTACTGCACTTGACAACTTCCTGAAATGGCCAAAATACGGAGTTCTTTCTCATTTCATGTTTCAAACAGTCAATTCCATGTGTCAATTAAAGAAGAAAGAAGAAGATGATTTTTTTTATATATAGTACTAGCCCTCTGTGTCGCGGGTGTCTTGGATATTGTCTTTGAGAAAACGAGTCTCCTTGAGTGGGAAAGGGTGCCTTTTTTTTAGTTTCCCGTCTTATCAATTTTGAAGAAATTTCAACTTTCAAGATTTGTCATTTCTCCAACAGAGAGACCACATCAATGGCGTGGATTCAGAATTTTACACAAAGTTCCTTCCCAAAATGAACTTCTACGATTGGTCTCATCTTGAATAGCCACACCAACTAACTTATGGAAAATTTTACATGCACTCGACAACCACAATGACTACAGAAAACCAGAGTTTGGAGGGATTGGAAAATAAAATCATTTGGAGAGAATATCAAATACCAAAAGACATATCTTTAATCAATTGATTTTAGAAACTTAAAATTAATCTCTTCTAGCTCTCCAAATAACTTGATGTATCCATGTTTGTGGCTGAGAGACAGAGGAGAATCCCCAACCCTGCACACTAGTTATGCATTTAGCAGCTTAATCAGAGGAACCTTATTCAGTCTCCTCAGTATATGTATTAACCGAGCAATTAAGGTGGCTCTCAAGCATAGCAAGATCAAAATTTTCAAAACACAGTTGTAATTACATGAGCAATTTTCTAAACCTTAACGTGGATTTTCATGCGATAAGACAACTAAAAAGATTTCTCCCAAAATGAAGAAAGAAACAGAGAGAGACCCATTGTGATGTAAAATTTTTCCATAATAACTGTGGATTTCTGGGTGCGCCATTTTGCTTTCCCCCCCTCCAGCTGTGTGTCCTAATCAATTGTATTAACAGCTCTGGACATGTATCGGAATTTGTATTTACATGGTTGAGAGATCGAACAAGTATAACAGAAAGATTACCGATTAGCAAACTCTGTACTATATATTTGCATTAATTAACGAGAAAATTTGATTAATCCGATATATGTACTGTACATCAATCTGCGTACGGAGGACGTACGCTACAAATACAAAGGAACAGCTATACGAGTTGGCTTCGGCGGCTTCTCGACCTCTACGATGATCTTATCCTCTCGCGGTGGCTCGCAGGGACATGGCAATGCTATGAACTTTGGAATTTGATCTCCCGGCATTAGTACTGGCAAGCTCTGTTTTTGGTTTGGTTTTGAGTCCTACACAAACGAAAACAGGGGATTGTTAGATCAACAAATCAATCGGAAAAGAGCTCCATATCTTTCTCATGAATTCGATGAAAGAGAATATCATTACCATGTGAGCAAGTTTTGCTTTGGAGGTGTCTTGATCACCATCTGCTTCGAGATCTGTGGCATCAGTTAAAGACCGGCGGAAGGAACGGAGCTTATCCCAGTGGTAACAGCAAGAAAATATCCCGCTCAAGCTGAAAATGATGATCAAGAGAAGGGCTGTGCCGAGAGGGAAGCCTAGGGAAGGGCGAGACGCGTCCACATGCGGCGGTGAGTAATCTGGACTTTCCATGACTTATACAACAACTGCAACTCGATCTCCCCAGTCCCCTCATCAAGGGTGGACGAAGAACCTATTCTATGCGGAAAATTAAGAAAAATAAGATCAACCCTGATCAATTTATAAATTTTTTGAGATAAATAACAACGAAGAAGAAAAAGAGATGGAGTTGATTATTGAGAATTCATGAGTAGTGTGGAGCATGAATGGAGTAATTTGAACACTGAGGAGGAGCAGAGGTGGGAAGAATTTATAAAAAAATGGAAACGGAGGGTACGTGTAAAGGTACACCTGCTGTCCGGGTCACCGTACGGAGAAAAGAAGTGGACCCGAACTGAAACTGCTCAGCACGATGCTTTCTCTTTGGTCCCCATGTGGTCTATTTTTCGGTGTAGGGCATGAAAGCTATGTCTCATTTGCTCCTCGTGCGAGCCATGAATGAAAGAGAGATGCTGCTGCTATGGTTATTACAGTACAGTACAGGCATAGCAAGAGCAGAAGAGTAGAAACAATGGAGTACTCTGGCTCGAATGTGAAAGCAGAGATGGATGTAGTTGAAAAACTGAGAAGGGTATGGAAGCAAAAGTTCTGCCGCTTAGCTGGCGATTGCTAACTCTTTTTGGTTGCTTGCTTCTTTTGTCCCGAGACGGTGCATTTTGTTCCCCACACTGCCCTTTTTGCAGCCTGCAGTTATCAGATTTGATGTTGTTTACGTCTTTGGCTTCTCCTATTTCCAAAACTGCCGCAGCTTGATGGCAACATATGGGAAGAGGGAAATGAGGAATTGGTAAAATCAAACTCAACTCGCTTTCAAGTTTGTACTTTATATTATGATTATCTTATACCATTCGTATTAAGAATGAGATTGCAGATGAAACCTCATTCTCGAGTCTTTTAGCCTTTGGTTACTTTGGAACGGTTGCATTGTCAAACTTTGCTTGCTTTTTTTTCTTTTTGACTCTTTGACTATGAACACAGGATTATAAATGAATTGAATTTTTATCAAACTCAAATTTAAGTTTTTAAACTTATTATAATCAAAATTCGAATCGAATTTGAACTTTAAAGTTTTTCAAACGAATCGAGATCATATTTGACGTTAGAATTAAACTAAAACTCAAATTTAAGTTGTGTGTAAAAATAATAAAGCTTGACTCAATTATCTAATTTGATTCGAGGACACTCCTATCTGAACATTTGTAAACTTATTTCTCAAAAAAAATATCACAATTTAGTTTGGAGTTGAGAAAGAAATAGAGCAAAATATGTAGTTGAATTAGTGAAGTAGCATCTTTAGATCTATATGTCCCATTCTCAAAAAAGATCAATATGTCCCAACTATGGACTCACCCCTGAATCACGTGTATAGCCATTCCTAATTTTCACAGTGTACAATTTCTCAAGAAAAATAAGTTTCGAGAGGGAAAAAGAGAAAATTTGGGGAAGTTGGAAGACTATAGGGTCCTGAGGCATCAAAGAGTAAATATTTGAGAGTTAAATGACAGATTTGTTTTGGTACTAAGTGCCTCATCCCTATACTCAAGCATGGTCTCCGAAAAACTTTCAGACCAACTCATATGCAACTCTCCTTATTATGGGAGGAGCTGCTTTTAAACAATTATTTCTTGTTTGACTTAAAAATAGGAACCATTAGTATAAAATGAATTCGAGGTTCTAAACAACATATTCTGGCTCATGTATATTATGACCTTTTGGGTTCTCAAACGACGTCAGAATGCAAATCTTCTGTAAATGACTGTTCTGCACATGCTGGGTAGCTGTCTTTTAATAGTGGAGCCATTAGTTAGTTTCCTCGTTAGCATAAGTGGCTCTGGCTGCTATTTCGTGATCAGAGGAACAGGTCTCTATCAGAAAAGGGGCCAAAATATCAAGTTTCAAGGATTTGAACTTTGTAGAAACGAAAGGCCAATGAATCTCAAGAATGCATACCCTCCATCTGGACCATCTCCTAGCCTCTTGCAATCAAAACGACATGGAAAATTTCTTCCAAAATATCTATTGATGTAAAGAAATTGAAATTTGAAAAGTCTGAAAAAGTTTGCTTTGGCACTGTGTTTCCACTTAGGAGTTAGGACTTACCCTTCAGGCTGCACATCTTTCTTCATCACAAGTTGTCTGGGTTTCATACAAATTTGAAAAAATCTTGCTGTTCAAGTAGCTAGATAGATGTTGACACAAGCCAACCAATTTGACAACTTTAAAATTTGGGCTATCGGCATTAAGAACTGCAGAACTGGATTCAACTCTGGGCTGTAGTCTAGTAGTCTATCCCAGCCACTTGTTGCCTGCATTTGCCTATCCCCTGAGCTGGTTTGAAGGACCACACCCACGCCAAAGCTCCCAAGGACAACTTTTAAACAGGTGGGTTTTCTCTCCTGGGGACATGATCATGACTATCGGTTTGGATTGGTATAGTTAAACGCCTTATATATATATAAAAGTATTGATTCAAGATTTATTAATTTTTTTGGTCAAATAAAGTTTCTATGAAGTGAGTCTCTTTTGATGTGTTCATCCCGATTTAATCCAAGTTATGGTTCTATCTACTAATTGATTTGTATAGACATTCAGAAGGATCATTTTCCATAGAATTGAGGTAACTCAGGATGTCATTTTCAAGTTCTAAGTAGGGTGGTTTAGGCCCTTTCTTGTGGAATGGTGATCTTATCCTGCTGATGCTAGTTATGGCCGACATGCCAACAAGGTTCAGGGAATGTTTATTCATTTTTTGTTTTATTCAAGCCAAAAAGGGCAGCTCATTCACTGGTTTTGCTTCTTGATTCTTACAGATTAATTATGTCATCTAATGACTTTTTTGAATTTCTAGAGCACTTTCCTTGTTTCCTGTTAGCCACCGTAAGAACAAATTTGAGCCATTTTGAATCTTGGTAAGTTACTACAGCAATGTCTGCGTCTCTGTGCCTGCTTGGCACTCCTTAATGTAACGGCATACAATTGCTATAGGACCGGCCACGCAAGAAGAGAATGCAGTCCCAGGAATATAGACTCCCCATTGGCTCCAACTTTCCTGAATCAGTTGGGCAAAACCTGGATACCCAACTTTAGCCAGTTTTCTCAAGGCAATAGGACCCTTTTATATTCTGATGGGCTGCTGGGGGGAGGGGGTGGTTCTCATATATGCTTTGTGCTCCTTTTAGGTGGAGAGTATATGTCTGAAATGTCATATCTATCTATATGAAATGTGCAACACAAGATAGATACAAAAGAAACCACTATAAATTCCCACTCCATTTGGATGAACAACAAAAAAAATCTGCGTTCCAAAGACACAAGATGGTAATGAAAAACAAGGGGAAACCAGAGGTATCGAAAAAGAAAATCTAGATATTCAGTTTGTGAATTTATTCTGCTATTATGATAGATGCTGTACAATTTCCAAAAGCTTCAATGTCATGGGGTCGTATTCCTAACATGACTTAATATACACAGCACTTTAGCACGATCCAAGGCTGTGGGCCTGAGTGTCCTAAATCTTGAGGACCTTAACAGAGATGAACACTTGCTGGGGACCGTGGTTTCTTGTTCTTTGGCAATCATTTTTTTTTTGGCCACTTGGTTGAAACTTCAAAGGGGTGAATTCTTGAATGGTACAGATTGCAAATTGAATCTTTTTTTATATTACCCATCGGTGTGGTTTCTGTTCTAGCAAAATTCGTTTGACTCGAGTGTGCACTATGTCTCATATGCTGTCTTTTACATTTTGCTGGTAGATTTGTTAGTGGTATGGAAAATGATATGCTAATGACTTCTTTCTCTCACCCCTGATGGCTGATGTTGCCAAAGAGGGTAAGTGTGCTTCGAAGCTTATGAAAGCAAATCAATGGCTCAAAGTGTGGTGTGTTTTGAATACCACACCGAAGAGATAAATCGCACTAGACAAATCTTGTACGATGAGCTCATATTTTAAAAGATGTTCGAATCTTGATAAGTAGTGTGAGACTTACCCACACTAACCAATTAGGCCGACTATCTTTATATAAGCAAAAAATTTCTTAACAATCACACCCATATTTCCAATCTCACCTACAAATTTCAGTACCACAATATTAGGAGTGGGTAGAGTAGAAGCAAAGAAATCAACAATAGAATATTATAAACGTAATTCATTAACTTCGCACTTATTATCCAATCAATTCGATTACTCGTTTCGATACGGAGCATACTTCACCCAGTACGCATGTAATGAGTTGCAGCTTCTATCATCGTAAGAAGAAGTGAGAAATAGCAACTACCAATGAACCTTAATGCTAGATAATCTCACAAGAAGGTTATCCAAATCCGTCCACTGCCAATTTCCCCATGCAGCAAGTTGCAAAATTGCAAAAAGTAATTGTTACCCGACTGGGGAATCTATTCCAAAGCCCAATTAGATAAAGTGAAGCCTGTACATTTCATAAACCACCAAGGTAATGTAAGGGCCTTGAGGCCCACAATGTAAGAACAGAACATCTGACGATCAGTAGGCCCGTCATCAAAGACTTGAATAGCCCAAAACACAAGTAGCTTCACTTAAAGATGCTCAAAAAATGCTGGACTTTGGGATTTATTGTGTGTCTAGACATCATCATCGTCATCAAGTAGCTAAACAATATCAAACAGCCTATTGAAATGCCAATAAGAGGAATCAAAGTTACATTACTCTTGTACATGGTTTTAGATTTTTTTAATGCATTATCTAATATAATCTGTTGTACCAATAACAGCATGACATATGTTGTATTATTAGTGAATATAGGCATTAACTCTAAAATAAATAAATATAAATACAACACGTGTCGTATATTTATTGATATAATAATAAATATACTCAACAATGTACTAAAAGATTTAGCGATCCAAATGTTTTTTTAAAAAATTGGTAGGGTCTTTATTGTCTCATGGTACTCGAGTCTAATTGTTGAAGTTAAAATTTGAACTTATAATTACGATAACACTAATTAAACCGTTGAATATAACTCATGATTGAAAAAGTATTTTGAAAAAAAAAATACATATAATTTTAGTTTTATCCAATGTATGAAAATAAAAGTAGCAAATTTGTTTGAATGAGTTGAAGGGATAAAATCTCATATGTGCATATGCATTTTCCACGTAGAAAACGCACAAAGATCTGTGATTTTGTCACTGTTTTGCGAATGTAAGAAGGGACTAAGGTCAGGGTTCCTATCATTATTCACTGTTTAGATAAGAGTTTAATAGGCAAAAGTCCCTTTACCTTTCACTTCATGCAATCACCTAATGCCATCCGTCCATTTCAAGTAACATCACTTTATCTGGCTTTCCAATTGCATCATCTAAATAATTTCTTTTGCTTCTAAACCATGACTTATGTTATCTAACCATTAGGATCCTACGTGTAATCATGACCAAGAAAAATATATTTCTTATTTTCTTATGACGTAATTTTAAATATTATCTAATTATTTTAAACTTATTTTTATATCTCGAAACACTTATTTATATAATTATTTTTTTATCATATAAAACATCGATAACTATGATAATTTAAAAGTAAATCGACAAAATTCACTATTCAAAAGAATGGTGGGACAATGAAAATAGCTCGAGAATATGGTTTTCTTTTTCTTTTTTTTTATAACCACGAATAGATTAATAAATCTTAGGGACATTGCATTTGCAACCTATGGAGATGTGTAATATGCTCTTAAAGAGGAAATCGAATTGGTCGGATAATAAGTGTCGCGACTAAAAGATTATGAATTCAAATGTCATGATATGTCTATGAACTTCCTTGATTGATTCGATTAATCAAGATTTATTTAAATTAATTTATATTTTTATAATTTTTTATCACGAGATAAGCTTCACTAATACGAACTTCTTCCGGACCTAGAAAAGAAGATGTGTAGTATAGTTTTCACTTTCAAATCTGTGAGCGGACTTGGCACTTGCCCATGGGCCACCATAAATTTGTCGCATACCCACCAAACAAAATAAGATGATAGAATTGCATGTGCCTCTTCCGCATAGGGTCAGAGTACCACAGTTCGCTGTAGCGGCATATTTGGAAAAGGTAATTTCTAAATAATTTTTATAAGTTTGTATTCTTTTTTAAAAGGTAATTAATTTTTCAAAGTTTTTAATCTTGCCTTAGTTAATACACATTTTTATCAATGATGCTCTATTTGTTATCAATAAAGCATTATTTATTTTAGTTAGAGGAAGAAATTTACAAGTAATAGAAATTAGAATACATGATTTAAAAAGACAGGAACACGAAAGATATATAAGAAAATATTAATAAAAAATTATTGTATTCATTATATTTGTTGATTAGTGTGAAAATAAAAGTAGACTTATCTTTATAATAAAGAGGAAGTAGGGGAAAAAATTGAAAAAAAGTATTTCATGACAATTTTTCTTAAAATAAATTAGATTGATATACCGTGCGTTGCATGATTGTTATGTTATTAAGATTAAATATATTAATATTAAATATATATTATTATTAATTAACTTAATTAATTAAGATTTTAAAATAATTTTAAATAATATTTAAAAAATCATACATTTCAATGTATTAATATTAAATATATATTATTAATTAATTTAGTTAATTAATATTTTAAATAATTCAAATATAATTTTTATTTTTAAAAAAATTATTTAACCACGTGTCACTTTATGATGTTTTCACGTGTCATAATGATATGCTTCATATTCGACTTATATATATATATATATATATATATATATATATATATATATATATATAAAGAATGAGAATCTTAATATTAATTATACGTGTTTAGTATTCAATCAAATCGTCCATTAAGTTGACTGAGATGATTGGTATTAAATTTTTTATATTAATATTTTGAGTTGAAACTTCTCCTGAGACATGAGTTCTGAGTGGATCTTCAAATAACGGTTATAAATTATTTTATTAATAATAAACAAAATTTAAAAAGTATTCAATCGAATAATTTATGAGCTTAACAACATTATGTACTCTCTCTCTCTTGTTGTGTGTCTCTTGTTTAAGATTTTTAGTATATAACTTGAGGAATTTTGGGACTAAATTAATTGCAAAATTCGTTTATGAGAGAAATAGAGTAAATTAATTTTTTTTAAAAATTGCAAACTTAGTTTTAAAAGATTAAAAAACAATTGATGTTATGGTTTTGTAATTTGATACTATAGTAAACATAATATTTTAAAAACTAATAAATATTCAATTTTTCAAAACAACATATACATAGAAATATAAAATATTACAAAACAACAAATAGAAAAAAAAAAGTAGTTTTATCACGGATCATTTTTTTCTTTCAACACGATAAGTGTCCATTAAAGAGATTGAAAATTAAAATTCAAACCACAAGATTATCATACTAACACTATATTATATTTTGTTAGCGTATAAAAAGAAATAAAAAAGAAGAATATAAATATATAATTTATTTAATTCGGTAATAAGAAAATTAAGAAAATAAGTGCGGCAGAAGAGAACTTCCACTTCGCATCAAAATTTTAACATGTTTAAATAAAATAAATAAAATATTATTTTTTTGTCCTTATTTATTTATCACATTTAAAGAAAATTTATTTAATCTGTCAAATTCATACAACTTTATTTGCAAATTCCAAAATTACACATGTATTTAATGTTCTCCATAGATAGCTACTCACTCCGTCCCTTTTTATCTATTTATTTTAATTAAAATTTTAATTTCAATTTATTTGTCTCATTAGTAAATTAAGACTATATTAATTGCTATTTTTTTATAAATACATCTCTTTAATACAATGAGTATTGTACACTTGTAGTGAAAAATATAAGTAAATTAAATATACTTATAACACATAAAATTTTAGAATTTGATTACTCCTTAATAAAGAGAGAGTTTCTTTGAAGATAAAATAAGAAGTGTTGATTAATTAACCAAAAAATCTTATTTTTTTTAAACTTGTGAATCGGTTAAAATAGACCGATAAAAGATGACGGAGAGAGTATTTTTCTACTTCATTCGTTTCAAAATACTTATTCATGAAATCCTTTGCACATAGATTAAGAGTGTTGAAAACAATATTACAATTTAGATACAATTCATATTTTACCCATATTAAAAATATAATAATTATTGGTTGGTAAAAATTTTCAATAAGCAAGAAAGAAAGAGTTTTGAAAAATTGTGTAGTTAACTTAGAATCAATTAGAGTAAAATAGTAAAAAATTAATCATTAATTCTAGAAATATATACATGAATAAGTATTTTAAAACAAAATAAAAATTTTTATGAACAAGTATTTTGAAACGGAGTATTTCAAAATTTATTTGTTCCATTCTCCCTCTAAAGTTACTATACTTTCATTTTTCAAGACTATTTAATACAATGGTATAATAATAAAATTAATATTAATGTTACTTAAATTTTTTTAATGTGATAGATAAAAATGAATACCATAATTTTTCAATTGTGACAGATAAATATAGAATGAGGGAGTATAAATTACTCAATTCGTTTCAAAATGTTTATTTATGAAACCCTTTACATACAGATTAAGGGTGATAAAGACAATACTATAATTATCCATATTAAAAATACGATAGTTATTGATTGATGAAAATTCTTAAAAAGTAAAAAAAAAAATTATACAATTATATAATTAATTTAGAATAAAATTTAAAAAATTATATGATTGGTTTAGAATAAATAAAGATAAAATAAAAAATTAATGATTAATTTAAAATATAAATATATATATAAATATTTTAAAATAAAAAATTCATTAATAAGTATTTTTATTCCAAAGAATATACTTTTACGTTTTCAAAGTACTACTTGTAAATGAGAAGGACACATGTAGGTACTACAAACAAATAATTCACACGTGAGGTCTCAGATGAGAGCGGCATTAGGAGCCCAATTTAAGGAGCATTGACTCGGCTCAAAAAATTGACTCGAGCCGTGGACCATTTGTGAACATGAACGGGTGGTCTGCGGGCGAAACTGTCTAACAGGATGACGTGTTGCGATATAATTGGTCGGCCAGGCCCACGGAAACTGTGCCGAGTCTCGGGAAGCTTATCCGGGGAGCATGGACTCATTTATTGGCTAGCACTCAACCGTGGTTAAGTTAAAGACACCGGCAAAAGCGGAGGTCCACCGGCACTGGGTCCCAATGTCGTGGCATAGTCCCGCATTTTCTGTGGCTCTAAAGCGATATATCAATCCCCACTTAAATTAATTGTACTTTGAAACCCTTTTTTATTTAATTATTCTGTAGCCAAACATGACTTTCAGTCTCCACAAGCCATTATCATCCGTCTACAATCCCTATCCACTGCATCCGTCTAGCCCTTCTCTTTTACCACCCCTTGCCCTCGGGCGACTCATAGCAAAATATTGCAAAGGTAGTATAATGTTTTAATAATAATTTAAATATTTGTAATTTATTTATATACTTTTATTTTTTTCATAAATATTCAATTTTGATAAATACCGAATTTAGTGAAAGTTATTTTATAAAATCATGAATAAAGTTATTACTCACGTGTATTTTTGTATAAAATTTTGAAAATTTTTAATTTTATTAATATTGAAGAGAAGCCTTATCTCTAATTATATACTACTCATTTAATATATCTCGAAATATAGAGTTACTGTATATATTGTTACTACATCTATTACTATCTTATAAATAAATATCTATATTAATATTAGTAATATCAATTAATTTAAACAAAACCAATCTTATCGAAAATCTATTAATTATATAATTAATTGAATAATTATTTAATAATTTATAGAAATTAATGAAGATTCACGTCGTTGCTATGTCCATCTTTATCTTACTCATATACAATAATGTAAAATTATTTAATTAAATTCAAAACTCTTTAATATAGGTTTTAAATCTTGCATAATTACGGTCTAATAGGGTGATTTATGGTCGGCGTTGAAGTTGATTTCACTCCTCAATGAACTATATTATTGACTTAGCATATCTTCTTCTAAGGATTTGTTTACCTATTTTATTCGAGAACGTTGTCATCATGACTTTGTCAATGAAGAAGAAAGATGGAGGGAGATTATGAGTGTGTCGCACCTTTTCCTTTTTTTTTTTTTTTTTTTTTTGAAAAACATTTTTTTTAGTTACTTTATTTAGAAGAGACACGACAAAGCTAATCCCAAAACAAAATCAAATTAGATAGAAAAGCAACGTCCATAATTAAACACAACAATATTCCACTTTGCATATGCTCATATTTCCCTTTCCCTCTATGTATAAAGAATACCACCACAAAGAAAAACTATCGGCTGAGACGGATTTAGGGGGCGGGTTTTTAAAATTTTTTATTTTATTTTAAAAAAATAAAATAATTTTTTAAAATTTTATTTTTTTTTAATTTTTTAAAAATTATAATATTATTTTTTAATTTTTTAAAAATTATAATATTATTTTTTAATATATTATTTTATATAATTTATCTTTTTAACTCTAAGTATTAGTTCGATAATCGTGTATAAGCAGGTGGGGGAGGGGGAAGGTGGAGGCAACGGGCATGTGAGGTGCGTGGTAGAGTACAAGCGTGCAAAGGCAGGTGGAGGATAATCATTCTTGCGTGACCAAGTCATCTATTTGTTTAACATTAGTTAACCTAAAGATGAAGATGGAAGGGAAGGGGTATGGCCCGGGGGCTGAGGAGTGGGGTGGGGGTATAATCATGGAGAGCGAAGGGAATGAGGAAAGAGGAAAAGAAGTCTCGAAGGGTATAGAGAAGGGAGGTTAACTGTCCTCCTCACCACCCGGCAACACAAGTTCCATTGCCGCTTTCCTGTCCCCCCCCGTTTTGTTTTGCTAAATCCACTCTTCCATTTAATGCCCCTTTCTTTTGTTACCTCCATTTCTCTATACTTACCCTTGTAGGCCTCTCAACCTTTTATCAATTCACACTTTTTGCAGTTCACCTTTGAATAGGAGAAGGACTAATACAAGAATCCTTCATCAAAAGAATAATAGAGATTGTGTTTAAATTTTTTCTAAATCAAATTTAATTTAAATTTTAAAAAATTAAATTAATTTTTGATCAGTTACGACTACATTCCACTTATTCAAAATAATTCAGATATTTTCCTCGTTTTAAAATATTTATTCATAAAATTTTTTATTTTATTTTAAAAATATTTGTTCATATATATACTTTTAAAATTAATAATTAATTTTTTTTTATTATATTCTTATTTATTCTACGTCGATTACATTACTCCTAAAACTATTTTTTCTTCTTTTTTAAAGTATTTTTATTAATTAATAATTATCGTATTTTTAATATGAATAGAATAAAAATTTTATCTAAATTATAATATTATTTTAAATTTATATATAAAAAAATTTATAAATAAATATTTTAAAATAGAAAAAGTATTAAATATGGACAAAGAGATAAATATACGCGCTCGATTCCGAACAATTTTTACTTTTTACGGGAATTTTACTTGATTCAAACAAGTAATATGCGATTCTAATGCGAAAGCTTGAAGCGGGTTGGCCAAGAATACTTTCTCTTTTTTCTTTTTTTTTTTTGGGTACGGCATGCCGCTGTAAAGAAAATTCAGGGTGGACCCAGTTGACGGCTGTGATGGAGTTGGTGGGATCTAAAGATGGGACAGAAGCCCCGTGGGGATAGGGAATAAGGGTATTTGTGTCAACTGATAAAATAGAAGCATGTTTAGCGGGCAATGATGGAATTGGTTAAACAGAATTTCAATGGCCAAAAAGGCCTTTGCCTCCTTTTTTTTCCATTTTTTTCTTTTATCATTACTGTAAAGATTTGGTAATATATTGTGTCCTGTTTCGCATCTCCATCATAGCTGCTGTGCACCGGATATGGCCTCTTCATCATCCTTTCTAACTGCACAATTTCACCTGGCAAAGTCTTAAAGCGGCAAAAGAGATGGACCCCACCCGACCATGTGTATTTGGATTATAATTTTAGTGAGATAAATTTATTTGAATTAAAATATATATATATATATATACACGAGATATTTTATGAATAAATTATCATTTTATTTATTTTTTTAATATGAAGAAACATGATTTTTTTAATTAAATAGAGAAACTTTTTCTAATTGGATTACTGTCCAATTTTAAACTTTTTAATTTAGTAAAATTGAGTAACTTTTCTACATCAACTATTTTATCATTCTAATGTGTCAATTATACATGTAATTAAAAAATGATACTTTTTCAATGTAGAGTTAAATGTTTCCATTTATATGCTTTGGATGTAAAAAAAGTAAATGTACATTTTATGAAATAAAGATGTTTTCTTTTTAAAATTTTAAACTAAATTTTAAATTTGATGACATGTTTGTTAATTAAATTAAATATTTAAAATTAATTAAGTATATTTAATAATATAATATTAAATAATTAATTAAGTGTATTTGATAACATATTTTTGTTATTACTTAATTAATTGATATGTATTGAAATTATATTATAAATTTTAAATGAATTAAAAGTTATTTAAGTTTGAAGTGTGAATATGTTAAATATTTATATAATTCTTAATATTTTTTTATATTTAATTTAAATTATAATAAAATATAGTGTAAAATGAATTATAATTAATGCAAACTTCAAATTTAAAAATTCAGTATTTAAATATTTTTTTTTAAATTTCAATTTTATTAAACAATATATTAATTAATTACAAGAAAAATAAATTTATCCATACTGCCGAACCCAGTTACTCCAATCCAAAACAGATCTGCGTTTTGTACTAGAATGTTAATTCCGAAAATGACATCACCCTGGAAGATTCATCCATTTTGCTTTAACAAAAAAATAAAAAAGAAAGGAACAAAAGAAAAAGTCCTTTTTCTACTTGTATTTATTATTTCAAGAACTCAATAGAACTTTGTGCATTTTGTTTATATCCATTTTGGATTTTAGTTTAACCCCCTTTACATGCAAAAGAAAATTGCTTTATTTTACTTGGCCAAAAGTTGGACCAAGAGAAGGGCAAAACAGTCATTTTGTATGGAAGAAATAACTCCATCTCATTTTGTAGCAATTTTTATAAATATTTACTATTTAAACATAAAGGATGATACTAAAACAGTCATTTTTATAAAATAATATTTTTGAAAAATATTATTTATCTCTTTTTTACATGGACTAAAAAAAAATTTTAAAAATTCTCTATAGCTAATGTATACTAATCTCTTTATTTTTGGAATTATTCTCATATATTATGCATTATCTTGTCTAATTTAAGGTACTTTGAGTTTCAAACAAAAAAAATTAAATGCCATATCTTAGTTTGACATAAAAATTTAAGAGATTTTTTACAAAAGAAAAATTATAATCGTATTCATCTTAATTAAATAAGTTAATGGTAAGACTTCCTATGAATTAGTAGAATTAATGTCTCTCATAAGAAAGCATTTTAAAATAAAATTAGGGGAGGAAGGAGGAGGGAAGGGGAAGGTAGGAGAACTCTTACTTTTATTATAAGATGCAAATATAATTTATTATAATTATTATCTTAATTTATGTATCAACCTATTTAAATTTTAATAGATTATTTTTCTAAGACTCCAAATTTATATCTTTTTTCCTCAAAATTTATGTCTTTCTCTTTTTACCTTAATAAGACAAACCTTTATACTTCATCCGTCCTACAAAACAATTATACTTATATTTATTTTTTATTTGCCCTAAAATATAGTCATATTTCTTTATTCAAATAGTCAATTTTCTAATATATCCTCAGTTGATATACTTTTTTATCAATAAATACTCATAGATATCAATAAAAATATTAATTGTTCTAATTGGAAAAGAATATAAGTAAAAAAAAAATAAAATTTACATAATTTAAAAATAATTTAGTAATATGAGATGTTTAATGAAATAATATATGAGTAAAATATTATGAATTTGTGGGAGAGTAAGTAAAGACCTATGCTCATGAGACGAAGGGCAACGATAAATATACATATATTTTTTCACAAGTGGACCTAAATTCACGAAAAGGAGTGGCATTAGAAGTGGAAGGGCACTTTCGTGATTTCACTCTAAGGCACGGCGGACTTTGGCTACAACCGGAAAGGGAGAACCATAGAACACACTTTTTGCTGTCATAAGTGTCCTCCAAAACGAAATAATTCTCTGTAATGGTGTCAGGTAATTTCCTTTTTTCTGATCATTGAATCTACGCCGTTTATTCATGTCTGAAAAACACCATCACTTTTTGTCCCAATTTCTCTTTTGCCCCTGTCGTCTCATTGTAGTCTCTCTCATGCCTTCCCTTTTCTTTCTTCAATTTTTCCTTCATTTGACAGCTTCGAGTTTCTCTGTGAAAACCAGTTCTCTTGCTTTTGTTTGCTTTCTCTGCTAAATGGAGGGACCCTAAAAGCAAAGCTCTCTTTCTTCCTTTCCTGTCCTTCTTTCTTTCTCTGCTTTGCGTTTCGTGCGGTGACTCGAATTTTTGTTGATAGTGTTTTGTTTCTTCCTGCAGTTCTGCTGTGGTCTGTGTTTTGTTGTAAACTGCAATCTTTAAGGTTTTTAACTTCAGGTATGTGTCTATGGTTGGCATTACGGTGATATTTTCTTTGTGGGTTTCACTCTATTTTCTGCATTTTGGATGGCTTTTGGAGAATTTAACTGTTCTAAGTTGAGATCCTATGCTTTCTTCACGTAAGTGTTGGTTTAAAATTGCCTCTTTTACTCTCAACCTTCTGCTTTTATCTTTTTTTTTTTTTTTTTGGGGGGGGGGGTGGGGGGATTTTTTCTTATTGTGATGTATCGAAAGTACTGCTATATGTGTTGATTTTACTTGCTTCTTTCTCTGCATTTGCTTTTTCTCCCGGTCTCATAATTTCTTATATCATGGATTTCTGAAGTTTAAACTCCTGGTTCGTCATTAGATGAGGGTGTGGCGACGTTTTGTCCGTTCTTCAACATTTTTCTACTGCCCATGTTGTTATCTATAGAAAGCGTTCATTCCGAGACGATATAAATATATATATATATATATATATATATATATATATATATATATATTTTGTTGGTTCGAGCTACCTCCATCTGGGTTTTTGCTAGGCTTTCAAGTTTCAATTTTTAAGGTGGATAAAGTTGAGCTGGTATTCTACCAGTTTTCTTTATCGATTTCTGAATTTGCCTCATATATTCTGCCATCTCTTTTTAAATCAATTGCATTTTTCTTTTCTGATTTTGGAAGTCTACTGTGGAATCTTGCATTATGTCTTGAAAAAGAATATTTAATTTTGCTTTTATCTGATTTAGAAGTCTACATATTGTTATGTGGAATCTTGCATTTGTTTTGAAAAAGAATAATTTAGTCGTAGAAGCCTAAGGGAATTTTTCTCTTTGTTCTTTCTATTGCATGATAACGGCAGATAATTGGATTGCTAGTATCTCCTCTTCATTAATGCAAAAGGTTTAGTTAGTAGCATTTTTATTGTTGGATTGCTATTAGCTAATGAAAATTGTGACTACATTTTAATACCTTTTTGAGCAGATTAAAAGGCAAACTAGAGTTATTAAGTCTGATGTTGCCTCCACTGCTGGGAATTGAAGGAGAAGGGCGAAATGTTTCTTTGATGGCTTCTTCAACATCTGTTGACTGTAAATCTCAAAGTGGCTTGGGGCTGACAGAACGCAATTACCTGGGGTTGTCAGACTCCTCTTCAGTGGAAAGTTCTAGTGTCACAACTGTATCTAAGGAGAACAAGAGTAGTTTAAATCTGAAAGCTACAGAATTGAGGCTTGGTCTTCCTGGATCTCAATCCCCTGAACGAGGGTCAAAACTTAATCTTCTGAGCTCTGAGACACTTGACGAGAAGCCGTTGTTTCCTTTGCTTCCTTCAAAGGATGGAATCTGTTCATCCTCACAAGTTTCTGGCAACAAAAGAGGGTTCTCAGACACTATTGATGGGTTTTCCGCAATGAAAACTTCAACCTTTAGTGAAAGAAACTGGATGTTTATAGCTGCAGGTTCTAATTCTGAAAGTCCTCAATCTGTGGTACAGGGGAAATTTCCTGCTAAATCGGGCATGAGTGCTGTGCTTTCTAACAAGTCATCTGGGACTCAAGCAAGCATTACCAACGAGGTGTCAACCAAAGCTCCATCAGAAAGGTCACATGTAACAAATGGATCAAGCCAGGACAAAATCAATGTTTCTAATAACAGTGGCAATGCACCTGCAGCTAAGTGAGTGCTCAAAGTTGCTAAAATGGAAAAAAGTTGAAAATGGTAGTTGATGAACCATGCTGTATAATTTGGACTCTGGAAGTAATTTTTGTTTTTACATTGCAGAGCTCAGGTAGTTGGTTGGCCTCCTATTAGGTCATTTAGGAAAAATACCCTGGCTACCACATCAAAGAACAATGATGAAGTTGAAGGGAAAGCAAGTCCAGGTGCTCTTTTTGTCAAGGTCAGTATGGATGGAGCTCCTTATCTGAGGAAGGTAGATCTAAGGACTTACTCCACGTATCAAGAACTTTCTTCTGCTCTTGAGAAGATGTTCAGCTGTTTTACCATAGGTGAGTCACTCTGTCTTTTTAATGTGAAGGAAACATCACTGAAATACTTCATTTGTTCAGAACTGTGAAGGTCTGAGCACCTTTGATGGACAAACTGATGATCCATTGGGAATAATACCTTACACGAGCCATGAGTCTAATGTGGATGTCAATTTTCTTATTTTTGTAATGCTTGACATTTCAGTAGACAACTCAGTTTTATTCCGTTTATGATCATATGTTGTAAGAGAAAGGGAATGTTCTACTGTAACTACAATTTCCAATGGCTTCAGGACAATGTGGAACTCAGGAGGATGCTGAGAAGGAGATGCTGAGTGAAAGCAAGTTGAGGGATCTACTACATGGATCAGAATATGTGCTTACATATGAAGATAAAGATGGTGACTGGATGCTTGTTGGGGATGTCCCATGGGAGTAAGTTTAACACAGTTATACATCATTTGTATGCCTTTTGCTCATGCTAGTTTGTTGTTAAATCATTCCTACGATGGAAAGGTTCTACTGTTATGGGTAGATTGAAAGGCGGCCTGTTACTATGCATGTTAAAAATTGATTCACTGGTGCAAGTTTGGTTTCCATTTGCTCATAACTAGGGAAATTAATCAACTACTTATTGCTTCTATTGCTAGAATATTAACTTATTAAAAAAACATAAATAAAAAGAAATGCACAATGACATACTATTTAAAATTACAAGCAAGTGAATCCAATTTACTTTATGACTTGGCTCTTTCTCCTTTTAGTTGAGCAGAATTTCTGGTTCGGTATGATGCATTGTCACAGAGAGAGAAGAGAGAGGCAGTTGACATTTTTATTGGGTTTATGTATTTAAATGGAGCTGGATTGAAATATTCGATATGACTGTATTTGGTTATAGCAATATTGCTCAGGTTTAGGTTTCCTTTGTTTCTGCTAATTGCTGTCAAGATTTATCTTGTTCAAGTGGAATAACATGAGAGTGAAAAGGAGTTTACAGTTCATGCAAGCCTTAGAGGCTTGTTGGTTTGGGCCTGATTGTACTTTTCCTTAGCAATTTTGTGTCATTTAAGTGGTATCTACATAGTAGAAACTATCACGAAGCTTTATTTCTATGATATCTCAGCCACATTGGTGTCAAATCTCTGGCTGCCTTGAGGTCATCATATCATTTTTCTTTTCAAATTTACTGAGATAAAGACTTACGGGTATTGCATGGCACTTCTTAGATCCTTGCCTTTTCTTTATAGCACTCTCGATTCTTCTTAGCTGCTGATTTATCATCCTCCGATGTACATGAGTAGCTATAACTTCCTAAAAGAAATGAATAAAAGTTCTTTGAACATGGATTGAGTCAAGGCTATATTTTCTCTCTTTGGTGGAGGGAAGGCAATGATACAAAAGTGCACTCTCTCTGTAAGACTTCTTTGGTAGCTAGTGCTACAATAGCTTGGAAAATAACATGAAAGGACTCCGCATTTACTGTCTTGATGAATCAATTAAGACAATCTCGTCTGAACAAATTGAATAAATTATGAACTTGAAGTGATTGCTCGTGTGCGATAATGAAATAAAATTTCTGAAACATTTTGTCATTTATTTCAGAGATGTTATTGGGTCTGTCAAATGAACATTTTCAACTTGAGAAAGAGGTTTCTGGTTTTAGCCTAATACTAATGGTTATTTACAAATGCAACACGATTTTTATCCTCATGAAAAAAAGTCAGTAGTTGGAATTGTTGGTGTCTTATATTTTCCTGATGGCTTTGGACGACTCATCCAAAGCCATCCAAATATCAGGTTCTCCTATTGTCTTAAAGCTTTATGGTTGGTTTTAAATGTTGGTTATTCTATTGGGTCACTGTGATAGTTGTTGAACACTGCCAGTGGAAAAATGTGCATTTGCAAGATAGACATACTGGTTCTCTGCTCTATATATCTTTCAATTGCTTTTTCTTTTGTTTGTTTTATACAAGAGAATTATTAATTGTTGCTATTATAGCGTTTCTCCTTGATAATAGTCTTGCTTCCACTTTTCTCCTTTTTAAAACAAGAGTAAGTTCATCAGGAATTCACCTGCTCTGTAATTATACACGTTTTTTTTTAAATTATTTAAAAAAAATCCTTTTGAATTTCCCTTCTATTTCCTCATGCTGTTTTTATGCTGATTTTATTCATTAAAAAATGGGGATGCGGTGGAAAAGGGTTTTTGATGTTGATTTCTGACTGGATTTGTCATAGGATGTTCATTGATTCCTGCAAGAGGCTGAAGATTATGAAGGGTTCTGATGCTATTGGATTAGGTATGTGTTACCTGTAAACTCACTGTGAATTAACTTCTATGCTTTGCACATGAAATTTGAGCAAGAGGTGAAGAAAAACAAGTTCTTTTATCCATATTTCATGGCAGGTTTATATTGCATAGATGTAATTCAAGGTTATTGTTGGACGACTATGGATCCTAGTCTGGATATAACTGATGATAAGATTTCAAAAGTGTGAACGACTGCAATATGGTGCTTGTCTATTATTCTCTCCTCTACCCCCAAGCGGAAGGGAGGTTTGGGGTTTAAAGAATTATTCTTCAGGATTTTTAGTAAAATATATCATTGCTTTGTTTTTCATGCAAACTGATATTTAAGATCCATAAAGTCTTCCATTTGATGAGGAATGTGTCTTGGAGATAATCTTGGTTTCTGAGAGCAAGACAACACCCTCCAGAAAAGATGATGGGTGGTGTGAGAGATTTTTCCTTTTGATTAATGAATGTCACAAGCTTCATGTTGAGCTTGCTTGAATTTCATTTTCAATTGTCTTTTTAGTTGAGTTCTGGTTGTAATTTCCACTGGACAAATTAAAATTACCCTAAGCGTCGCAATAGAAATCATTTTGATGCCATTTAGCCCGGAAAAAAGAAAAAAAATCATTTTGATGCCATATTGACTAAGCAGGAAAGCCACATGACTACTTCTGTCTGCGATTTAGGCTGTTTGGACAGTGTTGTCTCATGAAAATCTTTCATCTGACTTTATTTTCTGGAGATCTTTTGTTGTTATCTTATCAGCGAGGACAAATGCTGACAGCCTTGTTTTGCCTTGCAGCTCCCAGGTCCATGGAGAAGTCCAAAAATAAGAACTAGCTATTCCCTGTCACAGTTATGGTTTCCATTCTGCTCAGGCAAAGAGTGAACAGTTTTAGAGCGTGGATGCAGTAATTGGAAGCGCTCTTGGCGATTGAAGAATTGCATGGTCGGGATGGGTACGGATTGAGTGAATATCATGGTTTACTGCTTTTGACTGCAAAGTTCCTGTGAATCTATGTTTGTCCAAAGTCTATTATTTGGGATATCCACTGTTTGTGGAGCTAAATATTTCTTTGTTGAAAGTATAGTTGTTTAACTACCATGTATTTCTCCAAATGAAAAAGTAAACAGACTACCTTGTACTGATGTATTCGTGTGATTGGAATCTTGTTGAGACCAAGTTGTGTAATACTATTATCACTGACTGCTTTGTAATTGTGGATGTCTACTACCCATTTCAAGCTTTGTGATACCCGTTAATTCAGGATTTCAGAGCTTTTGTTATCCAATTGTCTCAAAAATTTTCCTGCTCAAAGGTTTTCCGGGGCGCGGTGTATACTTCACAATTTTCATCTGATGTTACTGCCGCATCTCAACGTTTCGGAACTAGGAGGCACGATGACATAAATCCTGCAGAATGTGACTGCTTAGTGTTGATGTTTTTCCTTAAGTTAAGGGCATCAAGGTTTTAACGCCGGGTTTCCTAAATAAGAAGTTACTACATAGTAGTATCACTTAATTATAAGCTCAACTATACCGATGTGGATTTATTTTAGCTCCTCTCTTTTTACTTGATTCAAGGATTTGCATATTTTCCTTTTCCAATGGTTAGTTATCAATGCTGCAACAAGTTCTATTTCTTATTGCCCTGGACGGTGCGTCTTTGATTTTCTTATGTCTTTCACTCCCTTAGTATGGCCATCAAACTTTTGAATAATAGAAAATCGTGATATGCAGAGAAAAGCAAATGTTAGAGAATTCTACAAAATCTTGAAAAGCATCTGCAAATCCTGGGATAGTTGACTTGGGATACCCAAAGTTTCCTCTGGGAAAGAGAAGCAAATCTCCATTTTCCAATCTCCAACGTGACATCCCTCAGTCGCTTCAATTATTGGAATCTACCTGCTGACGTTTCGCCATCTCATCTCACAGCAATTTCTATTGTCTTGCACCAAAAACGAATTTATAAACAAGAACTTACAGACTATTCTCATTTCTGCTATACGACAAGAACTTGATGATGGACTCTTTTGACTTGCGATATTGGAAAGATTGGCCTAAAACTGATATCCCTATGTTTTTGCTGTGTCTGTTTCTTTTCGTTTTGTACCATCTCACAAGTGATTTACTGCTACGAAAGATGCAAACTTTTTGGTGGCTACTAATCATTTTCAAATTAGTGCAATGCCAAATCATTACCAACTACATTAAGTACTAGAACCTTAGCCACTGGACTCATCTTCAAGCCATCAAATTATCATGTTTCCTTAGATTCAATCATGCCGATATTGAATTCTCCTCGTCAGTGCTGTCTTTATCAAAGCAATCCCAAAACCCTTTTATCCTTTTGCACTCTGAGAGTATTCTTGACAAAGACGACTCCACTGACCAATGTGATTTCGAAATTATCGGCAGCTATTGAAAATTTCAGCTCTTAGTGCTCGGGCGGCAGAGTAGAGCTTTTAGAGAACAGAGACTCAAAACTTGGATCGAGATTACAGTATTTTCGTGACAGTGATGCCTCCATTATGTTATGCTTGTTGAAATTCTCACGTAGAAAAGATTGATTTGGAGAATGACCGAGTTTTCTAGATCCCTAGTTGCGTTTCTTGAACCTTGCACTGTCACCATTTCATCAATTTTTAACTATTACTTCATTTTTTTTTTTAAACCAATCCACTAGATAAATCCTATTTAGACACCATTTTGTTGTGGCAAATATTATGATTAATCCTTTTTTTTCCTTTTTATCGTAGAATTTAAATCGTACTTGTGGTTCAGAATTTTTGAATGTATATTGGGATTAGTGGTGATCATTAATCAATTAGTGCAGAAAGCTGGAATGTTTCGTGAAATTGCTGCTATGATTGTATTCTTGGTAGAAGTTCTTCTGCAGAAGTGATTCTGCTTTCCACATTACCTTTGGCTTCATACGGCTAAAAACCAACCTCCCTTCAAAAGATTCAAACTTGTCAAGATCACATTCTTCCCTTTACACAAGAATTGAAGCACTTCAATTAAATTCAAGGTTGTAATTTTGGCAGCCATCATTTGCTTTATGGAAATTCAGTAGCCCAAACGATGGATCACCATTAGCTGCAGCACAAGCAATGTTGCAGTTTGTCTGCTCAATGGCTATGATTCTTCTCATTGCCATTCCAGTGGAACCAAGAGGTATTGTTGCATATCTTGATGCAAAAGACTGCAATAAACACGCCATAATGAAAGCTTAACTTTAAATAGTAACTCAATTGATGAAGAACTATTCTTACTAGGAATACCATGAAATATATTAGTAAAAGTAACGGAACGCGTAATTTTAGTTCTTAAAGGAAATGGTTGAATCAACCATCGTCCGATGGCATCGTGACTTCATACTAACATCAGAGGAGAAGACCTGACCATCAAAGAACAGTGACTCCAAATATAAGCGACTCACAGGAGTCCAAGCAGCACTTCCGGTAGTCGCCGTGAGATCTGCCCTCTATTTACCTGTGACCATAGTCAGGGGCCTACACAATTGTCACAAAAGCAATAATAATCTCCGTTAATCCTGTTTTTCATTGCTGCAATTTTGGACTCTGAAGTATGAGTTGTAGTAGTACTTTGTCTGGTACAAATGGGAGGCCCCAGAATGAGTTGTATGATCCTTGAAGAATAATTGCTGTATTTCCTTCTGACTCTCCCATCTCTTTCACTGCATTAATTCATTTCTTGAGGATATAATCAATGTGATAGCTTCATATATGTGTCCTAAGCTGCCACATCTCTCAGCTCAAGACCGATTGTTGCACTTAAAATCTTGTACAGTGCCATTGAATTGGCATTGTCCCGGTGTTTCCATCATCCCTTTCTTTGGATTCGTAAAACTTTCTTCTCCTACCATACCCAATTCAGGCCAAGGATGGAGGGACACATCATTGTTCATCCGTGGCTCCTTGTCAAGGGAAAACTTTAGCAGTCATTGTTGGATTGATACGTGAAAGCTATCAATCTGCCCGCTTAATTTTGCTAACACTTGTGGATAGTTTTTTAGATAGAACTGCTACATCCATTAGGCCTCAAAATGAGTGGTAGTGGTCCTTTGATTTGCTTATGGTGGTCGGTCTCTGCAGCATCAAACATGGTACCAGTTTTTCCAAGGTTTTAATGACCTTTGGCTATTACAGTTGAACATCATTTTTATACATCAAATACCTATAGTCTGGTACCCATCCAGGGGGAAGGGAATGAGATGAGCCTGCTATTGTTTATATATTCACTACGACTCTTAATCTTTATCTATAATCTTTTATGTAAACAAATGGAGAACAAAGCACTGCTAGGCGATATGGTAAGACTCGAATCCAGGGATTTTTAAGAGGTGCTAACTAACCATGGCATCCTTGTTAACTCTACTAAGAGTTTAAGTGGATAGCTATTATATTGAGTTGAATTTGTTTGAATTATAATAAAAATTTATTAAATATGTCGAGTCTAGTGGAATTTGAGATTATGTATTATGAGTATATAACAATTATCAAGAAACAAAAATTATTTAAATTAAAGTGATTTTAAATGAGAATGAAAATTGATGGCTAAAGTGGATCTCGATCCTGATGAAATTATTTGGGAGCGGCTAAAGTCCTGTGAAATTCTGCAGGGCAGAAGTGAGGATATCTATCTACTCAACTTTGTACATATTAGAAACAATCTAGTTGTAGGTGTTTGATGTGAAATTATTTGGTTCTGAAAATAGGAAGCATTATTATGCCTCTCTTTTTCTGAACAATGAATAGAGACTATATCCAGTGATTGAGTGCTGCTTTCCTTTGATAAAGTTAACCTTATTATTTAGTGGCACTGAGTATACATTAATCCTTCCACTTTCTCATCTATTATGAATGATACCTACACACGGATGATTTCTTTAACTCACTTTTCCTCCCTTTCTGCTCTTTCTTTTTGTCAGAACGGCCGGAGCACTTATTTCTTAGTGTAATGTGACATGAGTTTTCTTTAATTTATCTTTTACATTTTGAGTTAAACTTTGATTGTTTTTTACAAGTAAATACTCAATTATTCGTCGTTTCAAAAGTAATGAAAAAAGAAAGAAATATGATTCTATGAAAAACAGCCCGGATTGATATGAAGATGCTCCCCATTTTGCATTACATGGAAAAATATAAAAAGGGTATTCATCAAGTTACCTAATTATGGAGTTTGTTGGTGAGGATTCTAGCAGTTAATGAGTTCATAACATGTGCCTCAATAATGACAACGTCTTGACCACCAGCTCCAAAGAGGACAATTCTTATTGCTTACTAAATTATGTGATAGTTTACTCCTTTTCTTTTACCATATTCTTTCTTGTAGCCAATGATAATCTCTTGTTATCGATCAATCCATGTGACCTTACGTTGTGTTAATGGTAAATTATGAGAAGAGATACCCATCAGATACCATTCAGCTAACCTGAAAAAGCTTGGAAGCAACATAAATATACCAAACGACACCAAGAAAAAGAGAAGAATAATTAACCATTTGAGCTTTGTATCACTATCATACCAATTATCTGTATTTCCATATCATTATTGGAAAGATATTTTCAAAAGCCACGAGTGGTTTCCATTGTGCTGGTGAATTTGCAATCACTAATAGAAGAGAATGCTAGTAACTGATGCTGAAGTTTTGCACCACATCATACTAGAGAAAATTGATCGACCTAAAAATTTCATGTAATAAAAGATATATATTAATTAATTAAATTATCACCTTGGCATAAAATGTTCGAAGTTGAAATTAAAACATTCCTAAATCATCTCAATGTGCAAGATCCCCATCACTGAAGGACCTCCATGAGATGATGATCCCTCTAAGTCTGCAAGTATTTCAACTGTTCGACACCCTCAGCATCCCATGCTTCTTGCTATTGGTCGGTAAAGCCTTGTAATCCTCATGGTTCCAGCAGTAGGCTTTTCTAATAATTTGATCTTTTGTTAGAATTTTCATTGCTTTTTGTCCTAGTAGTGTTCATTATCTTGTCCTACTTAACCACCTTTAGACAGAAAATACTCTGGCAGGGGTGGCGTTGAAGATCCACAACACTTATGTCTCATAAGAACAGAATTTGTTTGATGCTAAAGAACGATAATACCAAATCATCATTCAAGATGATTCAAAATAATTAGCAAAATTGGAGGATTTTGTCCATTATACTATGTCCAAATCAGGTGCAACAGCAATATTCTCAGAAAATTTATAAAAATCCTTGAGTTTCTTGATCTTGGAGTTAGGCAAGAGTAGGACAATTTCTGGTTGCTTGTTAAGGTGAAAGAAAATGAGGCAGGTCTTGACAGTCGCACCAAAAGCTCAAAAAACCTGGAATATAAAACAACCTAAGACTGTCATTATTTATATCTAAACCAATCAATCCTTAAACTATCCTTCTTCTGGGGCCTTGCAGTCAAAAGACAGCTGCATGTGTTCTGTCTATTCGAATAATTAGAAATGCTGTTTAGTATGAAATCTAAAATACCAGCATTTCTCAGAGGGATATTGTAAGGTTGAATTCCTTGGATTCTAATGGTGTTTAGGCATCTTTTTGAAGCCATGAGAGCTTTTGCTCTAACAATTATATCTGACAAAAGAAGCCTGACTCATTAAACCCAAGTAATGGCTTCTGAGTTCTGCCCCAATGTACAAAAAGGAGAAAGCCATACCATTATTAGTAGTATAGTATAGGTGTATATATAAAGATAAATAGTACTACAAAGAAAGGGACAACAGACTAATCTTGTTGAAGAGCAGATAAAGTCCACTACTGGTTTGGTTTGCAAGTTGCGAAGTGATTAAAGAATGCAGAAATTGAAAGTCAAGAAAAGCCTACAACCTTCTGCTAATATGCTACCCAAAGAGAAAATCAAACTTTTTTGGGGATTCTGCAAAGAAAGTTAAAAATCTTCACTCTCTCCAAAGTCCCACTTGTTATGTTAAGGTAAAACTAGTAGCAAAGTCAATATTTACATATTTCACACAGCCAATTGTGATCTGGCTAGCATTTGGATTTTTATGGTTCCTTCATAACAAAGGGATCCCTTCATATTTTTTTTTATTCTCATTCTCTATCATTAATACTACTACTCGATTCACTTGGAATAAAATTGACCAAAACTCAATGCTGAAAGGTTCAATCATGAAATAAAACCACTCACTTGATTTACTATCTTTTTTCTAGTAATCACGCAAGACTTTCTAAAAATAGTTATGTTGGACTTGGAAGATAGAAAAAAATTCTAATTTGTCAAGTAAAATATATTTTAATTAATTAAATTATTATTTTAATATAAATATATATATATTTATATATATAGTAAAAATTAAGAAATATACGTTAAGTATGATCATAAGTATATATTGTGTAGGAACATGCTTATCATTGGTACTCACGATGGGGCTCTGACGTGCATTAAGTGCCCCTGATCCATTACCCAAAGCGGGCGAATCACGTGCCACATGGGTTCACTATTTTGATTTGGGGATAAGACAACCATTTTTTATTTATTTAAATTGCTGAATTAAAATTTGAAACAGCTCCCCCAACCGGTAGCCGGTAAAGAGCTCTGAAATTCAAGGGAGGTAAAAAAGAATAAAAAACATAATTAAACCGGGAGAAGGTAAACCAGTGGTTTTTTAACATTTATGTTCCCAATAATAACGAAGTGAGATTAATCACTCATTAGTTTTAAAATTTTACTTTTGGCAGTAAAATTATTTGAGACTCCCTCAGTAAATGGATTTTTTTTGGGGTGATAAGACTACGTTGACCGTACGGTGATGCGTGGTTTTGCAGATTGCAATTTCCCATGAGGACCGTCAGGCGAAGAATCGAACGGCGTCAAAGCGTAAAGAATGAAAAAGTGAAGAGGAAAACACGTGAGTACGCGACTGTGACTGTGACTGTCACTGCCTCTGCTATTTGTCAAATCAGTCGAAGCCGTCCGTGATATGCCTTTGGAGTTCTCGCAAATGTCCCAACACCCCCTACGGCTACACACCTGTTTGTGTTTGCCATTTGCCATCTCACCTCGTGGCTTCCTTTTTCAAGATTTTGGTACCCTTTTAATTGCTTAATTGTTACTACCTATAAATATAAATCGTTTTACATTTAAATTTTTTTATAATATAAATTATTTTATAAAATTTTATTATTTTTTAACTCTATTCGTCTGTATAATTTTTTTTATTAATTATAACTCAATTTTTTAATTATTAAAATAAACAAACTTAATTAAGAATATTTTTAAAATTTTAATTTTAAAATTATTTAAAATTTATGACTTTTTAATTTATATACAAAAGTTTAAAACGATTTATATTATGAAATAGATATAGTAATACTCTTATTGTCCATCTCATAAAAATTACTTTCTTAGTCCTCTTTTATCTGTTAATTAAAATTAAAATTTTTATCTCAGATTATTTGTTTCATTAACAAATCAATATTATATTAATTACTATTTTTTTACAAATATCTTTCTTTAATGGGAATTACTTCTGTACTTATAGTGATAAATGGAAGTAAATTAAATATATTTACAACATATAAAATTTTAGAATTTGGTTACTCCTTAATAAAGAGAAATATTCTTTGATGGTAAAATTAAAAATATTGATTAATTAACTGAAAAACTTTATTTTTTTAAAAATTTATGAATCAATTAAAATGGACATATAAAGGAGATAGAGAAAGTATATAATAACTCATTTGATAAAATAAGTGATATTTAAATATTAAGTTAGGAGGTCAAATTCCGTTATAGTCAAATTTACATAACAATATATTTAAAAATTACTCTAATCAAATTTATATAATTATAAGTTTGGAAGAGTGAATCATAGTCTTCAAAAATACTCAAACAAAGTTCAAATACTTGAGTTGTATAAAAAAAATTAATATATTTAACATAATACGAAATTTTATATAAAAATAAAAATTATAATAATATAATATATAAATTTTAAAATACTTTATATTAAATATATATCTATAAAAAATATATTAATTATTTTATAATATAATAATTATTTTTTTAATTAATTAAAAATAATAAGTAAGTCAAATATAATAGAATTTAGAAGGTAGCATTTTTAATAAAACTTATGGTTCTCTTTGCTTCTTAATTATTTAAATATAACAAGATATTTAATCATTTCTTTTCCTTTTCTTTTTTTTTACCTTTTATATATATATATATATATATATATATATATATATATATGCACCCCAAAAGGAAAAAAAAAACTTTGCAAATAGAGAATATCAGACGCTGCCAAACTCATGAGTTGTGTTATAGTACACACGGATATGGAGAAGTGACAGCATGCATGGTTTGTACCATCTCAATTGATTCGAAGGACAATGACCCGTCACCCGTAGCCTTCTCAAATAATTCCATTTTCCAGCTTGATTCGATTTCAACAATCACTTGCATTTAGGTAGGCTCGATTACACCGTATACCACAACTAAATTTTTTTTTGGTTTGATTTTTTAATGAAGACAGAATTAATCATTGTGTCTTTGAGTATAATTTAACTAGTCATGTTTTTTTTAATAGTTTATACGGTTGAATTAATGAGTTTAAACTCTTTTTTTAATTAACTATCTTTTTAATTGAAATCAAATTAAAATTAATTAATTAATTGTTAATATCATAAAATTAATTAATAATAAAAATTAAAATTCAAACACTTAAATTATATTTAAAAAATTAATCATTCTTGGGAGTGAAATTTCTACGGCTACTATGCAAGGCAATAGTTTAGTACCACTACCATACTGTTCTGTCGTTTATGATTTGTGTGCAGGAAGGATATCTGGTTAGTCGGCATTTGACTGCTAACATTTATGGAATGAGATTTGCAAGGAAGAGTACAATTCTAGAATTATTGCTCATCATCATCCATCATGCCCTCCACTCTGCTTTTCACCCGAATTTTTTCTTTTCCCTCCCATCAATGGCATTCTACACTAGACTCAGCAAATAAGCTCGTACCAAGAAAAAGCTTCAACATAACAGTAAAAACTCACAATTTACATTTTCCGCAACGTTCTGAAATTTTTTTTTATAAGAGATTATCTAAAAGATACAAGTCTTTTAGCATAGAGTAGGAATTTATGTACAAAGTTATCTTACTCGATGTTAAAACAATTTACCGTCTTATATGTAATCAACCCTCAACTATTCGTATATGCAATCAACCAAATGAGTCAAAGGAACCACTTGAGACGGCCAACCAAAACGTACATTACTCCCCCAAGAGCATATGATATGAGGTCCCATGCGATAATAAATTGGTTACGTCTCCAGTGAATCAGTTAGAAACTTGAAGGCTACAGACTGCAATCAATGCAGAGGATGAGAAAATTGATACATCAAAGAAAGGGCTCAGAGTGAAAATGATTCAAAGGTGAAAATCTTGGGACAGAAGATCAAAAATATCTGCCATTATGCAGGAAAGCAAAAATGGGTAAGCAAGCGAACCTTAAGCCGAAAGAGCCCTTCAAGGATGCCCTTCAGAAGGGCACTTGGGGATGATAGGATTGAGATCTCGAAGAAGAACAGAGAAGGGTCGGTGTCCATATTGTGGGAAATAGAAATATGTACAGGACAAAAAGCCGACCCCGTTGACTTGTAGTAGAAATTAATGAAAAGGGCAAAATGAAGAAACCTCCACTTGCCGGTCACTGGCTTAACAAGACCAAACCATAAGATCCCAATAAAATATTTTCACCTCGTAAAAAGGCTCTGCAATCAAATGAAATAGGGATCGAGTGGGATTTCAGATTATAGTTTTTGGAACTTTTGGCAGTGATCTTTTTGGGGTTGGCCACAGAGAGAGAGAGTATATACGGCAAATAGACCTGCGTACATACAACTGAGGAAGAAAGAAAAAAAAGAAAGAAGAAGAAGAAGAAAAAGAAAATCGTGTACTGTACTGATACCAAGAGGAAGAGATAAAAGAGAGGGTCTCTACCAATTCTTTTGTCTTACTTGCCAAATGTTTCTTTCTTTGCTAGCGATAGCTTTGTCTATCTATTGCCATTCGTTTTCTCCATTACAGAACCCAATTCCATAAGACAATCTTTTCTTTTCTCCATCGACCATCATTTGACAACTCAATCGCAACAAACAAGTACAGGATACCAACGTAAGAGATATTAAGCAAACAAAAGAAGGAGATAATATCCAGCAGGAAGACAGAAAACCTTTCTTTTTGGGCTTAAAATGGTTTTGGGATGGCGAAGAGCGTTCTGTACATCGATCCCAAGAGATCGAGACTCCAGTGGCTCCACCTCTACTACCATGAAGCAAGATAAAAGCAACCCAACAACTCCAAAGTTTACCTCCAAATTGGGGTTTTTCTCTAATCCTTCAACGCCTCGTTTGCAATCGCAGCCCGTCTCCAGCCCCGCCCTCCGCTGTCGAACCACTTGTAGTGCTGGTGCTGCACCCGCGACGCCACCTTCTACAGCCGCTGTCCCAGCTGCATCGCTGCCTCAAGCTGAAAGTCCTAAACTCCAATGCAAGACCACTAGAAATAGCCCCAGATTTTTCCAGCGCTCAAATCCGTCATCACCTCGCTCTCCATCAACGTTTTCTTTTCTCAAATCCACCCTGCGCCCTTCTAAGGTACGTCTTCAAAAACCATTGCTCTTGTTCACTGTTTTCTAATCATTTCTGTAATGAAGTCATTATCATTCATTTCCAAGGATGGTTCTGTTCCTTACTTATGACTTTACTTCTTTTCCTTGATCGAATATCAGACAAGGTGTGGAATATGTTTAAACAGCGTAAAAAGTGGACAAGGCACGGCCATTTTCACGGCGGAGTGCACTCACAGCTTCCACTTTCCTTGCGTTGCTGCACACTTCAGAAAGCAAGGAACCCTCAGTTGCCCAGTTTGCAACTCTCAATGGAACGAAATGCCCCTACTTTCTATTCACAATGTCAGCAACAATCAGATGCTGGAAGAAGAGAAAAAAAGAGAACTTTGTTCATCTCCCAGGACGCCGCCTTCAAAGAAGCATCCTTACGCAACTGGAAAGCCTATTCTCAAGGTGTATAATGACGACGAGCCTTTGATGTCACCTACATCCGGAGCTCGATTCAATCCTATTCCCGAGTCCGATGAGAATGACGAAGACAATGAGAATCTAGTCGGAGAATTTCAAGGCTTTTTCCCCGAGACAAACGTGAATCCTTGCAACAAGACAGCTTTAACTCTGGTAAACATGGAAGCGAGCATACTTCCCGACGCGGCTGTGGTCTCTGTTGGCCGGAGTAGTCAGACGTATGTTGTGGTCCTGAAGATCAGAGCACCAACAGCACCGGCAAAGACCGCAAGGAGAGCTCCAATTGACTTGGTAATGGTGCTCGATGTTGGGGGAAGGATGACGAGCGAGAAGCTTTATATGATGAAACAAGCTATGAGACTAGTGGTTTCTTCACTTTCTTCCGCCGATCGGCTATCAGTTGTGGCATTTTCATCCACGTCAAAGAGGCTGATGCCTTTGAGGAGGATGACGACGGCGGGACGGCGGTCGGCGCGTCGGATAGTGGACGCGATTGTGGCTTTGGATGGAACGGCAGCCGGAAGTTCAAATGATGCGCTTAAGAAAGCGGCCAAGGTGCTCGAGGACCGCCGAGAGAAGAACCCCAGTGCCAGCATCATTCTCTTATCGGACGGCCACGACGATCGCTCAACCAACCAACGGCGTCATTCTTCCATAGTCTGTTCCACCCGCTTCCCTCACTTGGATATTCCGGTACATTCAGTGAACCTAAAGATCGCCAGAGCGTACGGGCACGCGCCGTCACCGGAAGATGCACTGTCAAAATGTATCGGAGGGTTATTGAGCGTCGTGGTGCAAGATGTCCGGATCCAACTGGGATTTATTTCCGGGTCAGGTCCGGCCGAGATTACGGGTGTTTACTCATGTATGGGTCGGCCAATGGCTCTTGGGTCGGGTTTGGTCCGGGTGGGCGATATGCATGCGGAAGAAGAGAGAGAGTTGTTGGTGGAATTAAAAGTCCCATCAATGAGCTCAGTTGGGGCCCACCACGTATTGTCCGTTAGATGCTCTTACAAAGACCCATCAACTCAGGGGCAAATACAAGGTAAAGAACAAGCTCTCTGGGTCCCACGTCCACACGCCGCTCAGATCCTCAACCCCCAGCATCGACCGGCTGAGAAGTCTTTTCGTTGCCACACGAGCTGTGGCCGAGTCCAGGAGATTAGTTGAGAGGCACGATCTGGGCGGGGCCCATCACATGTTATCTTCGGCTCGCTCCTTGTTATTGCAGTCTAGTTCGGGTTCGGCTGACGAGTTCGTCCGCGGCTTGGAGGCTGAATTGTTGGATTTGCATTGGAGAAGGCAAAATCAAGTCCAAGTCCAAGTCCAGCAGCCGCAGATCCGTCGAAGAGGCCAGAACCCAGAGAGGGAAAATATCGAAGAAAAATCCACCGAGCCACTTACGCCAACATCAGCTTGGAGAGCGGCGGAGAGGCTGGCTAAGGTCGCCATAATGAGGAAGTCACTGAATAGAGTTAGCGACTTACACGGCTTCGAAAATGCCAGATTTTAAATATATTTTTTTCTCCTATCCATTGTTGAAATGAAAAAAAAAAAAATCTAGTACATAAAAAATAAATTCGAGCCGAGGCAAAAAGAAAACAAAAATGTAAAAAAGGATTTAGGAGAAGGAAAAGTGTGCATCTTTGCACTCGGGCAAGAATTGAGTTGGTATTCACAGGCCAAGGCATGGTGAGAACGTTTGTAACGGTGCATTACTCAAAAAAGAATTGAGTTGGTGTAAGTATTAACATTCTTGTTTCTAAATTAAGTCGAGCTCAAATATTTATTATTGGACCTTTGTGCTTGAAGTAAGAATTGAATTTTGAGTATTATTTGATTTGTCTCTTATCCCTTAAATGCTTGAGATAACTAAGCTGGTAAGGTTATAACCGAGACGCGTCTGATGGTGGTGGTGGTGGATAAAGAATGGGACATAGCAGAGGTACAATAAGGACAAAGGGTACCAGACGGATCGGCGCTTTCTGCAGAGGGAAACAAAGGATAGGGAAAGGAAAAGGGGCAACCCCACGTATGATTGAAGGAATGAGCTATGGTACTCTGCTTTGTTTTTGTCTTTGTTTATTTTACTCTCCCTGTTTTAAAAAATATAATTTTTTTAGTTTTGGAATCTTATATACTACAATTATGTAAAGAATGAGTGATGAGTAATGGAAAAGGAACCCAAAGAAAAAAAGTTTGTTTTTTTTTTTTAAAGAATGATTGATGAGTGTGGGGAAGGTATCTTTGTTGTTATTTTCTTCTTTAGAAAAGTTTTTATTTTTAATTTTAATTTGTTTGGATTGTGTTGATGTGATCATTGCACAGATGGGGGTGAGTAAATGCGTGGAGCTTTTTGCCTTCTATTTTTTTTTGGTATAAATATTTGAGGTGTTTAAAAGTGTTTGGTTCCTAAAAGACAAAAGGTAGTGTGAGGATGATGAGCTTGAGATGTTGCCAAATAATTATGCATTGAGGAAAGCATACACGTTCAAAATTCACATTCTTTGATGGTTCCTTTTTTACTCCAAAAGATTAAAAAAAAGGTCATTTCTTTACTTTCAATAGCTAAGCATGAGGTTAGTAGAGCCATCTTAGATCTGTTCTAAGTTTCTAATTTCTGAAACAACGTAGCTTCTTTATCATTCAAATTAGTCTTCGATTTGATTCTTATATTCTTTTCATAAGATTGAAGCGCTATCCGAGTCTAAACCCATATTTCGAATAGAGGAATTAGCCAATGCAAGCCAAGGTATGAGAAGATAATGCTTTTGGTGTTTGACATTTGCTACAATGGGCAGCAATCTTGATCATCTTATTAGTTCAGCTGAAATCAGGTTAGATGACCTACCCTGCTTCAAACTTCAAAGAGAATCCGAGCAGTAGAGTAGAAATGTACCCTCTTTGCTCCGTCCTTTATCTCCCCAATACTGCAATTTCATAAAAAAAAAACCAGTAAGCATCACAGTAGTAGAATGATTGGAATTGATGAAAGATGTAATTTTCAGCGTCAAATACTTGATCCCACCTCTGGTAGTGAAACAAATCTTAGAACGATGTACGGTGATTCATGGCCAAGGAACGCTAATTCAGTCAGGTCATTTTCGAAAAGGGGGAGATCAAGATACGAAATCCAACTAGGCCACACTCATGAATTATTGGTCTAAACCAAGGGATAATTTAATCTCTTGCTTAGATTTGGAGTTGGGAAGCAGGAATGATTAGTTGCTATTAGTTTCAGATAAAACTTTCTTTTCAAAATCCCGAGGTCAATATGTGGGTGCTAATAGGAAGAGCTATGATTTTCTGCATATAGTAGTTCCACGTTAACATGACTTTATGTACACGTTTGTGAAAACTAAGGAAAAAGAAGGCAATCTTTTTCAAGTGAAAGCCTGCTTCGAAGAAATCAAAAAGGTTGGAAACAGAAGAGAAGAGAAGAAAGAAAGAAACCCCATATGCATTGAAAAAGGTGGAGAAGAAAGCTTTCTTCTGTCCACTGTCCATTTGCTTTTGGATGCGTTCATGACTTCCTGAAATCGCGCAGCTTTAGCCCCTTTCTTTCCCTCTGTAGATTTTCATTTTCAAGTTCAAAGGAGGGCGGATTATCTCCATTTCACTTTAGGGTCTCTACTTTATCATGAGAGGATAAATGATTATATAATAGCTCTGGTGGCCAATTGCTGGGAGGATTAACCTAAACTCCAGTGGTAAAAAAAGTTTAAAATCATAAAGCCCACTTTTGTTTGATCAATTCTTGAAAAATAAGCACGATTGGGGCGGTTGGGAGGCCAATAATTGTATCGATGCAAAGAAAAGTAATGAAGTGGAGAGCTGTCACATTGTTTGACTGGCTCATCAACTGTAAAGAAAGATCGAATTGAGAACATTACCTTCATATTCTAGAGTGGATTGGGCTAGCAGTGGAACAAAACTATGCCCTTATGGCCCGTCGAGGTTATGTTCATTATTACATGGAATGCCGTCTGTCACGCTAAAACATTGGAGGGCAAATGCACAACCATCAAGTGCCCAACCTAATGGTTCAAAGTTCAATCCGCAAAATTCACTGTTTAGAGGGGGATGCTTTAACTACCAGCTGTCCAGCTTTAGGTCCCTATCTTGTAGAGAAGGATGAAAGACAAAACACTGTTAGACTATTAAATGAAATCAGAAATGGCATTCTACTACTAGTTGAAGCACGAATCTTGAAAGAATATCTATTTACATTCAGTTCATCATACGGTCTAACCAGAAGAAAACCATGATAGCAAGCAGTAGCACCACTGCGAACATGATTTGCTTGTATAAAATTGGCAGATGAGAAAAGGAACAATTTTAGTACAACAGGGGTTCTTGCTTAATACATATCAAAAATATAACTGCTTGCACTGACCAACTTCAACCTCAGATGGGCAGTAAGGACACTTGAAAGGCCTTGTGCTGTTGTTCTTGGACAGCTTTGTTATTGACTGCTTGCATAGCACATGGCCACAGGACAACAGCATAGGCGGGTTCTCTTCACTTGCCTGGTCCCGACTTACTGGACACACAAATATTGAGTGAAACTGGAACTCCCTGTCCAAATCCACAGGAACAGGTAACTGTTTCATGGTCTGCCATTCCTGCTTTTTCCCAGTCATCACGTTCATCAACTTTAGAAGGGTTGGCAACCCCTGGACTCCAGCAGCAATTGTTACACTTAATGGACTCTCATAGGATTGACCTATCAGATTGCAGAAATGGCGTGTAAGCTCCTCAGACAACTTGTCCCAGTGCATTGGAGATAGTAGTTCAGAATATGGTGAGGAATCAAGCCTTCTCGCATACACTAGGCAGCCCATAAGCCTGTTGAATTCAGCCGTATGACTGGTAGCAAAAGGTGCCAAAAAGGTTCTTGCATATTTAAGGGCTTCATCCCTTCCCCTTCTCTGTAAGATTTCCACATACTGAAGGCGGTGAAGTTTGAATTCGATATCAGAACCATTTTGTTTAAGTTGTTCGTGGTTGGTAGCAGCCCAGTTCAGAGCACGTTCCAAGATCCGCAATTTCATGGCTTCAAGTATCTGATACATCTCCGAGAAAGAAGATTTTGCAGCTTGTGCTTCTGGTTCTGCTGCTTCATTTACAAAACAATCACCAAGATCAAATTGGCCTTCCCGATAAAAATGGCTGGCAATTATCTGGTTAACAGTGTGGATATCAAAATCAATGTTTCTATGGGCCTTTGATATGTCAGGATTGAGTGTTTTCTCGAGCAGCTTAGGATACTTGCTTAATGCTACATTTAATTCCTTTTGTGTAGCTTCAACGTGGCTGAGAGGAGTAATTTCTTTCAACTTGGCTTTTAATTCACTGAGGATCAAGCTATGATCAGTCTGAGAAATGGTATCATGTATCGACTCTATTCTTGAAAGGGCTTGTTCTATTTCTAGCCCAATTTGTTCAACTATTTCTTGGGATTTGGAAGATGACAACTTCTGCTTCTTTGTAACACGATCAAAGGCGTCCTTGATAGTATTCAGTTCCATTTTATACCAGACCAAGATCCTTGGTCCTTTATTAGCTCCAGACGAGAACCAACCACCACCTAGAGGAAAGGCACCACAAGGATTAGTTCATGAAATCCTTATTGTTGTCATATCATGAAACTACTGAAAGAAAGAAAAACTTCATTCAGAAGCCAAATGGTCTATATAATTGGCAATTACTATTAATCAATAAGATTACACATAAATATAATCCAGGACATCCCAACACTGATTTATTCAATACAAAACCTGCAGTGTTAAATATACTTGATTTAGAACCTATGTATGATATTTATCTTGATTTTGTTGAATTCAGTCTTTCATTAAACCGGGGATGCAGGCAGCCGTGTAATGGCAGACCTGTAGATAGCAATACAGCAGAGTCCCTCAATATTTCAATTCGGATAACTCCCGCCTCTGCGACACTCATATTGAAAAGAATAAACTATGCAAAGCAGTTCCCAACTACACACTAATCATCTTTCTTTAAGTAACTAGCTAGCATGTCCACGAGTTTTACAAGCTGTCATGGTACCAGCTACCTTAACCTCTTACTATTTTATTCAAATCAACTTCTGTTAAGCATTTTGATATTTGGGATTTCACAGCCTCATAGTTCAGTGATCCTTGTTTGTTCATTACGACTGAAAATATAGTTCATGAATGAAGCTAGATATCAGAAATAAAATATCAAATTTTGCAAAGTTAGAATTGCCTCAAAACAAACACTACAAGATTTACAACTCCAAACCTGATGTGTATTTACCTAAAATCATACTGAAAAAAATGATATGTAAGTACGCTCGTTTTGTTGTTGACATGTGCCTTGCATATTTAAGATGGGCACATACATAAAACAAAAGAGATGTGAGTCATTTATCAATGGTTTTACCCACTTTCCAGTTCCATTTCTCTAGAAAATAAGTACAGCTGACAACTTAAAAATAGAAATTTGCTGGTAACAAAAATAACCTTTCCATTTCAAAATGAATGTCCTAGTTTGAGAACATAAGTATGAAAGAGATGAAGGCTTTTTATAAAGAATTTTGAAAGATTTTAAAGAAAGAGGTTAACACAAAAGCTAGAGAAAGCAGGAAGCATGTGAAAAGAATTTACCAAGAAATAGTAGTTTAAAACTTTCAATTTATGGAAATTGAAAACAATTGCAAGATAGATGAAAAAACAATGTACACATTCATTTAGAATAGATGGAGGTACGGTGCTTTTTATGAGTAATGGAAATATAGGTGGTTTACGCTTTTGTTATAACATGACTAAGTTTGGCCAGCTTACTAAACAGTTAAACAGAACTAGCACAAGCATGAGGAATATATAAACAATCAGATACAACAGATCACGGAGGACTCCAAGAAGGAAACTGAAGAATCCGAACAATGCAACCCACCCCCCACCCCCTCGGTATGAAACATGGACATCAATCTTTGCTTAAGAATCCTCTTTTCTTGCCATTTCCTGTTGAAATGCATGGCACAAAAGATGGGAGTAAAGGTGCAAATGAATCAGATTTCTATTTATCATTTTGAAGAGTTTAGATGGAATCTTGATAGCATGGTCAAAAAGTTGTCAGTGGTTTTGTTGTTCATTAGTGTACCAAGTCCGACATTAAATAACAAAATAGGATAATTTGTGGATATGGCAGCATCTATTTTTACCTGTCTATGTCCCTTTCTTACTAATGCCAATCAGGGGCACCCCTAAGCAAGCACAACAAAAAATTACTGCAAATGTGATCTCTTTAGTATAAGTTATTTAGGCACATTTATTAGTGAAATTAGTAATAAATTATTAATAGATGAAGTGACAACACAGTTAGATCTAAATGAACTTTAAAAAGAAGTTGAAATGAATAAATGGTCTTCCTTTCTTGACTTTTATCGAAGAAGGGAAAAGGCCACAAACTTATAAGGAGGGCCAACAACGATATCAAGGACACAAATAACTTCTTACGCCGCAAGACTTTAGGAGGTTCAACTGACAATATAGGTATGCCAAAAACAACAACAGAAACTAAAGAAATCTTTATAAAATTGGTCTTCAAAACCATAATTTTCATTTCAATTGCATGAAACTAGTAAATGAAATTCCAACTCGTAGTACTTTCAAATGTCAACCTGAGATAAAAGGCAAACTTCCATGCAAACGCCCTTTTAAGATATAAATGTTTTCGAAGGAAAGTAGTGTGCTAAAAGATTCATTTCTTGACATCGCAATTTCAAAACACATAGCCATGCTACATGGAACTCTTACACATGCCAATAAGACTGTAAATGAGACACATGGGAAGGGTGTCACAATCACAAGCAACATGCTACTTACCAACGAACAGATACAGAACCTCAAAAGAACTCAAGGTTAAAACTATTTAGTGAAGGATTCAACATAAAAGCTTTTAAAAGTTATTCAAGCAATGAAACATGCAAAGCAGTTAACAGATCTTCTTGGAGGAGATGTGAAAGCTAAGGATCTTCTGTTGTTGTTTTAAATAAGGTCAAGGCTTCAAATGGAACCTGAAAAGTGGACCCAGAAGAGTATCAAAGCTGTATCGAAATACCTGAGACCAATTCCAGTAGGCTAAAATACTATCAACATAAATATTCCACGAGATAGAGCCAAGGCACAATTCACCTACACTACAGCATTTAAATGCATCTTGAATCATAGGCTACATTGTCATACTAACATTAGAAAATTCTATGAATTGTGAAAGTTCAACAAACAGCAGGAAAAAGGAATTTAGAAAAAGCAAAGGAATTCAACCACCAACCCCCAGAAAAGTCCCATTTTAATAGTTAACTAGACAATAATTTCCAAATTTGCATAAAAGTTATCACAGAACACTTTCCAATGCTTAACAAACGTCTAATTTAGAAACCAAAGGATCTTTTGATTACATATAGCTCTTCCTTTCATCTTTCCTAATCCTGAAAAATTACATAGAGCTCTGTCCTTTTTTTCGAAGTTCCGGCAACAAATTAGTCATATAGGGAAATTTTTTTTTTTTTTTAGTACCCCAAAAGAATCATTTTTTAAGGGGAGAAAAAGAGAACTTGCACTCATAAGTTAGCTCAACCCCATAAAACAAATCGACAAAATAATAATAATAATAATAATAATAAGAAGAAGAAGAATAAATATCTGACTTCAAAATTCGACGAATACACTCACAAATCATATATGCAATATAGAACACGTCGAAAGAGAGAGACTTCAACAATGATGATGATGCATCAGACAAATTCAGATCGAAAATCAAGAAACAAAGCAAGAAGTGAAGTATGTATAAACACAGATTTTTCTAAACCATCTGCCCACCGATAAAAACATTATGGCGTGGTATTGCCATCGCAATTATCAAATGAGAAGAAAGTAAAGAATTATTTAGGCTTACCGGAGAGAGTGAACGAGAGAAATGCGACGGAGGCGGGCCGGAGCTCGGGGCAGGCCGGTAATGTAATGCCTTGGTGGCAAGTAAACGCTGGGAGAGAGGGGAGGCTTCTTGATTGCTTACACTGTCTTCTAATATAGGTTTATTCCAATCTTACCCTTTGCTTCTTCTCCTTGTTAAGACACAAGGCCAGTCCCTCTTCTGTTGGTTTCATTCTTTGGGGATTAATAACGTCGGCCTGTTTAACTCTTCTTGGGTCAATTGGGCCAGTCTCATTCTTTCGGGATTGATAATGAAGGCCTGTTTAACTCTGCTTGGGCTAGTTGGGCCGATCTTGAATGGTCAGATTTTAAAAGTAGCGTTTTTATAAATTTCTTCATATTTATTTTGATTTATGTACAATTATTTTTTTTTTTTTGCATAACTTTATGTGTATATATGTGTATAATAATTTAAAATTACAAAATTGTACTACTCCAAATCCAATTTTACCTATCCTCCAAAAAAATCTTTTTCAAAGACTAAACAGTTGGCATGTTGAAGTAATAGCCATAGGGTCAATTTTCTTTCCTTTTAAAGATGTCCTACACTAAGCCCTTGTTTGGTTTGCTGGGAGAGGGGAGGAGGCATTTTTTACTTTTACTAAGAGAAATAATTACATTTATTTTATTTTACTTTGGTATGAAGGGATGAATAAGTGAAAGGAGAGAGAAGAAAAGAAAGAATAATTAATTTAATTTATTATTTTATTCCTCATTATTTATTTTGTTAAAATTTTTAATGTTAAAAATAAGATTAATATTGTCATTATTTTTCTCACTTTATTTTCTCTCTCCCAACCTCTCCAAATTGGGAATAGAAGAAATGCTGATGTAGATAGAGATTAGTACCACTCTTGATTTACTTCATTTCACGTCTACATTCAACGTACCATTTACTTTGACATCTACTTCCTATTCTCATTTACTTCTACAAAACAACCCAATAAAAAATAATTTAATACCATTACAAACATTACTATCACAAAAATCCAAAAATAAAACAGATAAACATGCGTTATATAAACATATAAGACTCTTAAGCCTAGAAAAATGCATTCTGTGCCTCGGCTTAGGTTTATTTTGTGGTTTAAAATGAAAATCAAGATTCAATTTATGGAGTGCATATAAAAAAAAAAAACAGAATGCTCAAGCTCCACTTTGGAGAAGGAAGAATACAATGACACCGTTGGATTTGAATACATCATAGGAGAGGTCAACTAGACCGACAATTGGGCCTTAAATTTAAGAAATACCATGATGAACACTATACTTTGGACAAAGATTAAACCTTTTCATCCCTCGTTATTTATCCATTTTACCTAATTCATTAAATTTTATAAAAAATAAAAATTTTCAATTAATTAATTAACATTTCATATTTTACCTTCAAAAAATCTCTCTCAAATAATCAAATGTCAAAATTTTATTTGTGATACACATTTTATTTACTTCTATTTTTTATTACAAATGTATAATATTTATTGTATTAAAAAGAGATATTTGTAAAAAAATAACAATTAATATCGTTTTAATTTACTAATATAATAGATAAATTGAGACAAAAATCTTAATTAAAATAAATAAATAAAAAGGACCGGAGGGAGTATTATACATAAATTGGGAATAAAGATCTAAGGGTGTGTGCAGAACATTACATCAAAGACGACATGAAAATCTCGATCCCAAAATACAAAGAAAAAGGAGCAGTTGTAGCTTCTAAAATCTGCTGCTGCTCGCATGAAGATTTGCCCGGAGGTCCTTTTGTTTTTTGTCTACAAGTGGACTGCAAACAGAAAAGGCTCTCTCCCGGCAAAATACCAGTGTCAAAGCCAATACTGAATCCATGTTGTTCGACAAAATATCTGCAAGATTAACAGACAATGTTTGAGTTCTTGTGGTGCGTAACAATTTCTTAGATAACCAAGTGCATTCCAGGTTGGCCTGCATTTCAATGGTGGATTAGTTGAAGGTGGGAACCACGAGAATAAGTGTGGCACCAAACAAAAATCTCACCTAATCTTCTTAATTAGAATGAAGGACAAGCTCCCCAATTCATGTCATCTCCAACTATTGGACCTGTTTAAGTTGACAAATTCGTAGTATTGCTCTTCGCCATAAAGTTGCCTGAAAGATGAGGCACCAAAGAATCACAACAAAAAACCTAGAAGAGTTTATCAATCCATGTAAGCTCAGCTGAATATGGTGACACAAAAGGATAAAAAGAACTGATGCTGAGAGGAATCAATGATAGGGTGACTTACCATTACACTGCTTTAGAAAAATACTCTATTACGTTCCATTCCATTCTGACCAAATATTGCCAAAATTCTTAATCAACTTGGATATATTTATTGTAGCTATTCTAGGCGATGCTATAGGCATGTTGATACTAGTGCAAGACACTACTATTACTACAGTCCCAAGAAGCAGCAAACTCAGAAGCATGGAATAGGTTGAATCCATGTATTCTTTGCATCCTAATGCCACAACAACTAATCATACATATTTGCCAAGGTCTGGGATAGGATAGTAAGGAACCAAAAATTTATTCCACTGCGGGGGGGAATTTAAATATACTATTTTCAAATTGAGAGACACGGCTCAGATCAAGAAAGCTATGCTACACAAATAACTACCAGAAAATTAGCAAAACCGATTTGAAAAGAAATCCATTTTTAAACTGAAACTTACGCAAGATCTGCTAAGGTCTCCGATTTAATCACAGCCTTCCCCTCAGGGAACTCAAGGCAAGAGTAATGCATTATCATTTCCTTCAGGGTGTGCTTTGTACTCTTGATGTCATTGTCCCATAAGATACTCTAAAAGCAAAACAAACAGAGAAGTCACAAGATGTACACCTTAAAAAATCGGCTGCTCAGTATATCCTAGAGAACATATACATGATACAACTGATATCAGTAAGTCAAAAAATAGTACAAACAAGCACAAAAGCTACTAAAAATGCTAATACGCAGACAAGGTACCTTCCTTATATACTCTCTTTTCACAACTTCCCAAGGAATTTTGCCATTATGAGAGAATATAGAAGCATTCCAAAGAGCACCTCTAGCAACCATAACAGATGAAGCACCTGCAGAAAAGCATAGCTATTAAAGCTTGAAATCATTCCAAAAAAAGGAGACCCTGGAACTGGGTGGGGGAGGGGGGAAAATATAAGCAAGTTAAAAATATATATGTGCAGAAGCAATCAGAACCTTAAGCAAAAACTGTTGAAGAAAAAGGGCAATAGTCGAATCTCAGATGACAACATAAGTAAAGGACCATCTGATATCATACAACCATTCCAAATGTTCTTTTGTAAACAAAGATCCTTCTAAAATGAGCTTGCACAATCAAACAAAAGAAAATTAAGCAAACAGTTCAACACAAGCAGGTACAATGGGTGAAAGAAACTGAGCAATTTGACTTATAATTTGACTCTGAAATTTGTAAAACTTGCCAAACAAATGCACTGAACAACATATTAACTTAATGCATCTTAGTTGAGAAATTTGCACTTTACCAGCATTCATTTCGCTTCAGCTGGCTGTTGACTTCCATGCAATAAGAAGTCTGCTCGAGGACGAAATAATCAGCCAAGGATGGAAGAGAATGGAAAGACTTTTTGCTCAATAGAGAAAACACTCTCCAACAAAGACACCATCTTACCAAGAGAGAGCCTGGCAGAACCTTTTACTATTCAGGATAAAACTCCAGGAGGCAAAAATCCAATAACAAAATGGAAAAATTCCACTAATCTACAATGACTCCAAAAGAGACTGAAGCCCGGGTATGGCCAAGAAAATTGAGGAATTATGCACTAAGGCACCTTAAAAGAGTCTAGGAGATGTAAAAAGTAAGTGACACTTGAAGTGGGCAGAACGTGGCCTCAAAGTCTGGTTATTGTTTAGCAGATTTTCATTCAAGAGCAGATAAATAAAGGCAAGGACACGGAACGAAAAGGAAATTATGTTATAGAACAGATAAGGGAAACCAAAAAAGTGCTGATTTCACCAAAATTAGCATGATGTAATGACTAGTAACCTTTTGCATTTGCCAAGTACCTTCTAAATTAACGGACAAGCAAGAAAAGAACATTGTGATATCATCTGTCCTATCTGAGAAGATTAACCGGGACACATAAGTATTCACAAGTCATTTGTAAGTATTCCATCTGGGATTAATGAAGGTTCAATCAGCAAACTTAGTTATACATAACAAGTTCAAGAAAAACAGAAATCAGTTTCACATTCATTCCTTCTCAAAAAGAAGATATGTATTACACTGTTTGGCACAAAACTGAAGCATCTTGTTGGCACTCCAGCCGAAAAATAGACCAAATAGCCCCAAGAAGCAAGACAAGGATAAAAGGCAAAACATTAGAAAATTTACTAATTGTCCTTTAACCTACCTGTAGCAGCTTTAATACGTTCAAAATCTTCAAATTCAAAAACATCCCCGTTTGCTATAACTGGAATAGTAAGTGCTGCTACAACATCTGCAATTTCAGACCACTTAGCAGGGTCTCTTGGCCTATCTGCAACCCTCCTATAACTCAATTGAAGTGCAGCAATTAGTCAGTAATCAGAAGAAAATATTATTTTTTGTGCTTCCAGCTATTTTCCCAAATCCAAAGGGCTCGGAAACAATACATGCATGGGTTTTGCACTATCCATTAGCACATATTTAGTGATAGAATACAGTAATAAAATAAGTAAATTTGTTGAAAGGTAACAATTCATTTTTTCAGAGAACCAATGTAATCAAGAAGTTTCCTTGGGGAAATAATAACTTGACTCCTCTAGATGAACTCTTCATTTCCTGTGTTCTTTTCTTGGAATCTAGTGAATAATTGGCTACCGGATATTTAGCCATTACAGTCGTTATGGAAAAGAAACATGATTGAGAAATTCAGGGAGAGGACCCAAAGAGATGACCTAAGTACTAATTAACCATTTAGAGAAACAAGTTGAATTTACATTTGATATGTGAAAGATATATACTAGAACAACAATCAAATTGAGAAACATGCTCACTTCTAGGAAACTTTAACTGTAAGATAATTCTAGGAATTACCTCCCATGAACAGCAAGAGCAGAAACGCCAGTTTTCTCTATCTGCCTTGCCAATTCAACAGTATTTTGGGATGATTTTAACAGCCGAATCTTGCATGTTACTGGTGTATCCAAGTTCCTCTTTAAAGTAGTCAATATCTGTACCAGGGATGCAGAATTCATAAAATGATGGAACATGTACAGCACAAGAGAAGAAAGGAAAAGTAAGGTAAACACAAATAGGAATGTGCATACATCATGAATGAGTTCTGGTTTAGCCAACAATGCAGCACCCATTCCTCCACTGAGAGAGAATGACTTGGGGCAACCCATATTGATATCCACTGCTGCAACATCTTTACAGCTGGAAGAGAAATCACAGCATGACGAAGTTTAATTAAAGACTCCAAAAGATTAACAACTAGTAGCCCAGCATGGAGAATTTCGCTAGTTAAATCTCATGCTACCACAGCAAAGGTAATCAAATCTTGAATCTTATGCTGTTCAATATTATAGATTTCTACACTGAGCAATTATAGCTGATTAAGTATGATAAAACTGGTCCATTACAGACATCTCAATGCCAGAAACAGTTACAATCATTCTAGTTGAAACACTGGAAAGGAAAGAAGGAAAAAAAAAATGGAGAATTACACTAATTCAGCAGCACGAAGAGCCCTCACAGCATCAGAAGTGCCCATCTGAAATACCACCCTATTTCTTTCTTCAGCACATGTTCGGAAAACAATGCTTTCTGTTTCCTTCTCCACTATATCAGTAGATCCAATGACATCTGTTAAGCGAGAAAATTCAATTTTAAAATAAAAAATCACTCATTGTTAACACTCCAGCCTTCTATTAAGGTCACATATCATCCACAAAGAAAGCAACCCATTGTTTAACACGGACAAGGAATTGCAATTACATTTCCGGCAAAAGAAAGGGATCCTGACCAAAAGATATTAACTTGTGCACAATGTATGGACTTTAAAATGCTTCTGCTACAGTCCAGAATCATTTTTTCAAAAAGTAAGGCAAGTAAAGGAGAACAACATATATGGAATTACCATTGACTCGCCGCTCACACTTGAGCAGTTTATGATCAATAATTTCTTCTCCATATGTTATGTCGGCACCATACTCAGCAGCAAGTAACCTAAATGGTAACGTTCCCTGAAAACCAATTCCAGTCTCAAGCATGACCACTGTGTTATTTCAAATCATTAACTGCATGAACGTTGAGCACAAAGAAGTAATTTTTATCTTTCTAAGTCACCAAAAATACATGTTATGTTAAAATTTACTTGGAGAATCCCAAACCCTAGAGAATTTCCGTAGCAAAGAAAAGTAAAGATGGAGAAAAAAAAAAGGAGGTGAACTTACAACACGAACCATGGGAGCCAAAACTAGCTTATTCCTGTAATCCATCTTCTTGATAAACGACTATGCAATGGTAATCTTTCGGATTTTACGCCGGGGGACCGCCGTGTCTATCTCCCGGACGAATCCGATGTTGTGGCGAACATTGGCGGCGATTTTAGCGCGGAACGGCCCGTTGAAACACAAAATGGAAGTGGGCTTTTACATTTGAAACCCATGTTCCGAGGCCCTGTTCCGTTTTCAAATACTAACTTGATATAATTAAGTCTAAGAAATAATATAATAAAAAATTAGAAAATATGTAAAGTTAAGATTAGATAGGACTGAAAAAAGGTCAAAGAGAAAAGTATGTATTAGGAGTACATAATAATTTTTTAAAAATACAAATTATTTAAATAATAATTTTTTAAATTAGAAAAAATACCAATCCAATTATACCTTCAAATTTAAGCCACAAAATTAATAATTTTATATCACTAACGTACTATAGTAGACTTTTTCTAATTAAGACTTGAAATTTGTGACGATATTTTCAACTAAGAAAATTTGTTGATTTGTCTCTTTGTTGTGGTCAAGTTTTAAATTTCTTTTTACACAAAAAAATAAAATTGGAATTGGAATTGTTAATAAAATAGAGTTTCCATTGTTATTAGTCCGAGTTTTGACATCAGAGGAGTTGTAATTTGTGGCTTCTTTTGGCCCAAAATACACGGAGACATGACAAGCCCGTTGCCATAGCCGTTATCTGTTGAATTTGGACGGTCAAGATTGTCCGTTAATCTGGACCTTTTACCAGTGTTTGAAGCAAGAAGGAAAAAGGAGAAAGTAGGTATTCGCATTTCACACTACGAATCCAATCAACGTTGTACATGTTACTATGCTACCTAAGGGGAGGTAAATATATAAAATTTTCAATTTATTTGTTTAGAATTAAATATTTTTCATTTTTTAAAAAAAATATTTGATCATAAGTAAGTTAATGGTGTGAATTTATTACTAAAAGAGTTTAATGATAGAATACGATATGTTAGTATAATTTGTACAAGGTTAGTTATAATTTGGGATAGACTCAAAACTTATACTTGGAGAAGGCAAAGTCATAAGAAATAAAAAGATTAAAAATAATATTGGAGGTTGAAGATAAAAAGATAAAAAATATATATATATATATATTTTTTAATATATCAAATTTTTAAAAGAAATAAGTAAGTTACGAGACATCAGATAGTAGAACTATTAGGGAGTTAATTATAGTCGGGGAGAGAATTAGGATCTTAGAAGTAAGGGAGCAAAAGTCATAGACAGGTAAGAGGTCAAAAATAATGTTACAAATTTTAAAAGATTTTACGAGAGTAGAAGATAAAATTTATATAAATTTAAAATTTTCAATATTTGCAAAAATTAAGCAATTTTTGGGAAATGTGGGATGTTAAATGTTATTGAGAATTGTGGGAGTATTTATTTTTAAACATTATTCATTCGTTTCAAAATATTTATTTATGAAGTTTTTTACCCACAGATTAAGGATGTTAAAAATAATATTACAATTTAAATAAAGTCCATATTCTACCTATATTAAAAATACGATAATTATTAATTGGTTAAAATTTTCAAGAAGTAAGAATAAAAAAGAAATTTAAAAAGTTATGTAATTGACTTAAAATAAATAAGAATATAATAAGAATAAACTAATTATTTATTTTAGAAATATGTGTATGAATAAGTATTTTAAAATAAAATAGAAAATTTTAAATATTTTAAAAAGAATAAAATATAAAATATAAATATAAATATTTAACTTTACACTTGTCCCCTTTTATGATTTTTCTTTTTTTTTTCCTTTTTAACTTTAGATTTCGATTATTGATTTTTTTTTCAAAAAAAATACAGTCAACTAGTAGTTAGTAAAATATTTTGTACATAAAATATTCCTAAATAAAGGATGTTATGTAACCTCACGTTGCAATCCATAGATGGATGGGCATGACCGCCATGCACGATGAACGCGAACACTCAATGAAAGGATGACGCATGTATTGGCGGCCATGCACGCAGAGGCAGGTGAATGGATGCACTTCTGCAATGAATGAACGGCAATGACCAATTCCCTCCCAGCTTGGAAGTTCGGAATCTCTCCCTTCTTCTTGGTTTTTTCTTAGCCGATACCACCTCCCCGGTATCAGACAAAACCCGCCCATAGTCCGAAGCTTATCGTTTTTCCATGCAAATCCCGAGTGACCAACCCATCAATATCAACAACATGATCCAATCCAAGCATAAAGGAAGGAATACGTCTGGGTTTTGGCCGGTTTGGTCCCTCCCCGCAGGCGCCCTTCTGCTGCTGTTATCTCATTCTGATCAGTTTATCCTGTCCGAATCCAACCTTGCAATTACCTTGAAGAATTACAGCACTGTTACAGAGTGTAGGTTTCTACTATTTTCTTGGCAATGTTACATCATGATCGTCCCATTATTTTTGTTTTACAATCCTTTGAAAAATATAAATCGAACTCGTAATTCATAAGATATTATTAAATCCAATGTCTAATTTTATAAAAAAAATTATTATTTATATATTCATTTTTTTATCATTATTTTGTATGAAAAAAAAGAGTAACATGATAAAATGAGATGAATCATGAGACCTACTCTCTCTTCTGTTGCTAGTACATTCTCAAATTAATGCATATTAGATCCAACCTGGATGCAGTAATGGCTTCTATTGGACTTTCATCTGATGGTCAATGAAAACTTTACTGCATGGATTAGTCAATACCTTTTAAAGTCTCAAGGTGAATCAAGTCATCATTTACATGCAGCTTGACAAGAAAAAATTTAATCAACTGATTTAATTCTTTTGTATATTCATTTTTTATTCTTTAACTACATTGTTAACCATCATATGTGTAATGAAAAAAGAATATTTTCTCCATTTTAAATTATTTATCTTATCTAATTAATTATACAAATATTAAGATAAATAAAATTTTTAATTATTTTTTTTAAATTTTTACTCTTAAAATTAATTTATTCTCTCTTCTATTTTTACTCAAATTCAAAAATTTTAATATACATTCCAAATTATTTTTTTCTTTTATTATTTAAATAATATCAGCTTATTAAAAAAGAAATTATTATATGTTGAGAAAATAAAATACTATTAAATAAGAATAAATTTAAAATGTTAACTCTAAATTTTTTAAAGAAATAAATAATTTGAGATAATATTGTAATATTAAAATTTATATTTTAATAATATCACGATAATATTTATGATGTATTTATATTTTATACCACTTCCAATTTTTCATTATCTGTCATTTTTCGGGTAACAACATAAACATAAAAAAATATATATATCTTTTTTGTTGTTTTCTTAAGAAAGATACACAGCATTTTTTTTTTCTTTTTCAATAATTTCGTCGGCTTGCCGTTCCGTTGTCGGATACTGATTACGGGCACCCTTCACCAATGATGATATACCATTGTTCACGGCCAAGCCCCTCCTATCCCTGCGGTCCTGTGGCCTCCCACCCCCCTCCCGAACCCATATGTCAAAAATAAAATTAAAAGTATCATTCTCTACTAATAATACAATTAACAAAATAAGAAAAATAAGTTAAATTATATTTTAATTTGACTATAAATACTTGCTTCGTGTGATTTAAAATCATATCTGAATTTATATAATTATAGATTAGTTTGAATTTATATAATTATTGATAAACTTATATATTAAAATTATAAAAAAAATAAAACAAGTTTAACTTATTTTGAAATTTTCAAAAGCTTTATGGAATAGTTTATTTTGAAACTAAGGACTTGAACTTGTCATCGGGTTGAGCCATTCTTGTTAGTTGTTGGAAAATGTTCAAAAAACTAGTAATTTTTGCTGCTTTTTTCCTATGGAAATAAAATTCGTCCTCGCATCAGCAGCTCTTGAATTTCTGGCATTTTCGTGCCCTCTGGCCATCATTGTTGAGCCATTCAATATAAAACGGCGTTGCCCACCACTTTCAACCCCTCTCGCACGTTATACGAATTATAGCATTATTTTTTAATATAAATTGTTCTGTTAATTTAAAATTTTTAATTCTCTCTTCCTTTTGAATTTGCTAAAAAATCAAAGTATATTCATGTGTTTGGTCTGAACTAATAAATTCAACATCATATTTTATTTAAATAACAAGACACTTAATATATACACAAGAATAAGAAGGATATTAAAAATTTACATTTATAGACAAATTATATAAAAAAATATAATTTAAATAAAATTATTTAATAAATACAAAAAAATTTTAATTTTTAATTTTCAATGTAAGAAAAAGAAAGAAGAAATTTCTTACTCATAAAAAAAAAAAAAAAAGAGGATGCCAGTAGACGACAATTCAAATCAAATCAATATTTTATCTAACGTAAAATAATTTTATTTTTTTTAAAAATTATTATATATTTATAATATATTGTATTCTATCTATTTAATATAATGAAACCTCTATATTTATTTTATACATTCAATAATTTTTATTATATTTAAATAAACTCATTTTACTTTAACTATTATCTAACATATGTTTAGTTGAAATAAAAATAAAATGAAAAAGTTGAAAGAATGTAAACCTAAACGTAAATAAATTATTTATCCTACGATCTTTATCTTCTTCAATGGAAGTAAAAGTTTTCCTATCATTTTCCTCCTCTCGTTTTTGTAAATCAAACATAGTGTAAATGATGTTTTCTGGGATACATCCTAACTAATTGATCTATTTATTATAGTTCTTGCTATCAGAGCAATGTAGAGATTCGACTCTCGCTAGAAATTTAAAGTTGTGCCCCGACTCATCAATAGTGATGTACACAGTCTTATACATCCCCAAAGGCCAGCAGCGAATCTTGAAGACAAGAAATAATCGAACAATGTTTAGATATTTAATTTACTCTATTTGTTTCAAAATATTTATTTATGATTTATTTATTTTATTTTAAAATATTTATTCATGTATATATTTTTGAAATTAATAATTAATTTATTCCCATTTTATTTCATTTATTTAAAGTTAATTACATAATTTTTTAAATTTTTTTTCTTCTTACTTATTGAAAATTTTCACTAACTAATAATTATTATATTCTTAATATGACTAGAATAAAAATTTTATTTAAATTATAATATTATTTTTAATATTCTTAATTTGTATATAAAAAATTTATAAATAAATATTTTAAAACGGATAGAGTATTAAATAAAAAAGTGTGAATGTTTAAAAACGTGGCATTATATGTCGAGTTTTTCGCCCTTTTACACTTTTCTGCGGTGATTGTCTAGTGGGGGGATTTTTCCATAATTTCTTATCTTAGCCAGGAAAAGGCAGGTAGCAACAGCGAAACGGTCAAAGTGAAAGTCCGTGAAGACTAAAAAAGCAGTGCGCGTTGGGACGTTTCCTTCTTTCTTCCCACTTTCTACAGTCTCCCCACGGTGGGGACTTCCTTAAACCTCGTACAGTTTCAAGTCAAGTCTATGACGTGGCGCCATAGTTGTCGAAGACGTCCGGTCTGCTGCTCGAACTTTAACCGGGTAACTTTAGACTTGTTTTCTTTTCTCTTACCCTTTCTGATCGCTCAAGGACGTCATTATCCTCGTTGATTGTGATTAATTAAAATCTCCAAATGACAACTTAACAACCAACATAATAATTTTCTTTTTCATTTACTCTCATCCAAATAATATCTCTTCCGTCTAAATTTAAATACATTAAAATTAAAATATTATCTTATCCTAATTTAATATAAACTTTATAATAGTATTTACTTGTAAAGATTACTTATTTAATTTTATTAATTAAAGAAATTTGTGTTTAAACTTGTGAATTAATATAACTTTTTTCATTTAAATAAAAATGATTAATGATGAAAGTTCAGAAGAAACTCTATTTGTTTTATTAAAAGTTGACATTCTTATTGTACTTTTTAAATAAAAATATAGACATTCAATTCTAAGTATAGATAAGAATAGTATAGGTAATTTTTAAAACGGATTTAGTTTATGTAAATTATATGTTGTTTTAGTATATTATATTTCTATTGTTTAAAATTAAATGTTTTATTTTTATATGTTCAAAAATAAAATTTTATTTTTATAAAAAATATATATTTTTACAATGAATTTTCATAATTAATTTTGTTTATCTAAAGGTACAAGTTTGATTAGCCCATAAGTTTCACTATTAAGTTTTTAAATTAGGACATGTTGTATAACTAAATCAAATAAAAATTAATTATAATATATTAAATATTTTTATTATTTTTATTTAATCTAAATTATAATACTCTATCTGTCTCATCATATAAGTCGTTAGAGATTATTTTTATTGTTTTAAATTATAAATTGTTAGGGATATTTAATAAAGATTCTAAAACTATTTTTACGTTTTTATTTTTATTTATTATTCTATTTCCTTTTCTTTCTCTCTTATCTCTACTTTTATTTTCAAGACATTTAAATTTGAGTATTTTAAGAAGAAAAAATATAAAATCACTTTATTTTTAGAAATCTTAATATGTGTAAAATTAAGTCTAGCGATTTATATTAAATGATAAAGGGGGTAAAATATAATATAAAAATAAATTATTATTTATTCAAAATTTATATTTAAATTTAAGTTTCAGTTTTTACACTTTAATTTTTAAAATTTAAATATTTATATTTCAAAATTTTATACTTTAATGTATTAAATAACACATAATAAGGATTAATTTGGCATAATCTCGTGCACTAGGCTAATTAAGGAAGAGGAATTTGTCAGGCCCATTGGCCCCCGATGATTAGCGGCGACTTGACGCGGATTCTCTTTCACAACTTTCCATGCAAACGCATTCGTACCAGCGGCTCGACAGCTACGCTAGCGCGCTTAAATATCGAGCCCCCCAAAAAAAGACCTTTAAAAAAAAAAAAAACATTTTAATTATGTTTGGTTCATGGGAAAATCCAAAGCAAATCTCGCTTAAAACATGAAATCGTTATACAGGCCTTATTTATTACTTCTTCAATTTTAAAATAAATATTTATAAAATTCTTTACATACAAATTGTGAGTATTAAAAATAATGTTAAATTTTAAATAAAATTCTTATTATATCCTTATTAAACATAATTTTTAGTTGATAAAAATTTTTAAAAATAAGAAGAAAAAAAGTTTTAGAAATAATTTAATTAATTTAAAATAAATAAAGATAAAATAAGAACCGCCTAACTATTAATTCTAAAAATATATATAGAAGAATTTATTTTGAAACAAAATAAAAAAATTTAATGAATATTTATTTTAAAATAGAAAAAATATAATTTATTCTTTCGGTGTGATTTGCAAACCGGTATTATACAAGAATAAAATTTATTAAAAAAGTACTTTCTAATAGCTATTCATTCTCTCATTAAAAAAAAAAATCAAAAAAGTATTACAACTGTTTGGATTGCTAGAAACAAAAAGTGAAGAGAGAAAATAGAAATTTTGAGTTATAATATTTAGATTTTTTTTATAAAAAAAAGAAAAGAAAAAGAATAAGTGGGTGAGTTTTTAATATAAGAGTTTTAATCTTTTTTCTATTTAAAAGTGAATAAAATAGAAGATCAAAAAGGTTCATTCAATAAATTTTAAATTAATAGACTAAAAAATTGTTAATAAATAAAATATTTAATATTATTATATTAAATTAATAAAAAAACATAACACAAAAATTATATTATCTTTTCTTTTCTTCTCTTCTCTATAAATTATATTTAACATTTTATTTTTTATATCTAATTAAACATTATTAATAATTATTAATCTTCCTTCGTCTTTCCTAATCTATCTCAATCCAAACACTCTTTGTAGTTTTACTTGAATTGAAATTTTACTTTTTCTTTTTAAATTAAAACTTTAATTTAATTTAAATATATTATTATTAATTTCATCAACGTACAACACATCACATACCCTCTCAATCTTACCTTACCTGACTTTACACCTGTCATGACTATAATTTCCTGTCTGCTGTGACTTTGCCTTTTGTGAATACGAAGTCCTTTGTGATTTTCTTTTTTCTGATGGGAATGCAATTAACCTTGTAGAGAACTTTCCTGTATTGCCGGTTTTAATGGTGGAGGCCGGTCTGGAGGGACGTACAGCTTGGAATTCAAGCAGAACATTTTAGAATTGTCTGCAAGCAAAGGGTAAAAGCTCAAAGGATTTTACCATGGTCAGTGAACCCAGAGCTAAACTATGGTTAAATAACGCTGCAAAGTGCTATAAATTGCATCCCTTGGCTTCTTGATTTCTTCATCTCCTTCACTTGCAGCTTCACCAGCTTACTGCCTTTGTTATGGTCGAGCTAGTCATTTCCACTTTCATTCAGCTTCTCTAACCATCCTTTTTTTTCCTGACCCTTCGTCGTTTGCCTCCCCTTCTAGCAGTTTCTGGTTTGTAATGATTTTTTCCTTCTTTCTAAAGTTCATGCTTTGTTATATATATGTTTCTTGAATATGTTTTTTTGTTCTCTGTAGATAATAGAAGACAATGGCAGCTAATGCGAGTGGACGCGTGAGCTTGACAAAAGGAACGCCGGCCGGAAGAAATGGACTACCGAAGATTCAGACACAGAAAACGCCTAATGACATCTGCCATGACGACAGCACACCGCCTGTGAAAGCTCAGACTATAGATGAGCTCCATTCTCTTCAGAAAAAGAAATCTGCACCTACCACTCCCATTGATGGCGCTCAAGGTGCTTTTTCTACTCTTTCTGAAGATGAGCGTCACAAACAGCAACTCCAGTCCATCAGGTATTAACTCCAGCATACACTACTGCCCCCTACAAGAACATAAAACACTATAAACTATACAGCTCGGTCGATCGCCTGAAAACCAAATCAGTTGTAAAACAAATGGTTTCGCGAGGAGCCAAAAAATGAACCCAACAAAAAAAAGAATGGATTGTCGGAGTTCATACCATAACCAGTTACCGCTTACCAGAAGCGGAAAGCTGCTGTGGACCCTGAGCTTTTGGTGTCATCTCCAAATAGTGACACGTATTAATGCAATGCTTTTTCTTCTTTTGGTGGGTGCTTGGTTTCTGCAGTGCTTCTTTGGCCTCGCTGACGAGAGAAACTGGACCTAATGTGGTGAAAGGAGACCCGGCAAGAAAGGCAGAAACCCCCAGGATCTCTCATGTTTCGTCACACCACCATGCCACTCCCACCATTAGCGTCAGTGACAGTGCTTTGAAATTTACTCACGTTCTTTACAACCTCTCTCCCGCCGGTAAATTTATCTTCTTCCCAGTTACAGCTTTAACTATGTTGATTGGATCGGTTAGATGGCGACTTTACTGAAAATTACTGATTAATATTGAACAGAGCTGTACGAGCAGGCTATTAAGTATGAGAAAGGGTCTTTCATTACTTCCACCGGTGCACTTGCTACTCTCTCTGGTGCAAAGACCGGACGATCTCCCAAGGATAAACGCGTTGTCAGGGATGAAACTACTGAAGATGACCTTTGGTGGGGAAAGTATGTCTCTTTCTTTTACAAACAATTGTTACTTCGATGCATAATTGTCAAAGCTCGTGGAAATATTGCTAATTTTGTTCCTTTTATGTCTTGATTTTACAGGGGATCTCCTAATATTGAGATGGATGAGCATACCTTCTTGGTTAACAGAGAAAGAGCTGTGGATTACTTGAACTCTTTGGAGAAGGTATAATCTACTTATTTAAAAATTGTATCTTTACCATTTTACTTCATTTGATTCTAAAAGAGAGAAAATTAGCGAATAAAGATGGTATTGGCAATGGAAATTAGTTTATTTGTCAATGGAGAAAGAAAAAGGGATTGCCTGTGGTTGTCACACGATGGGATACATCACCAAATATATTTCAAGGGGATGATGGGGATGGGGGATGGCAATTACGGTATCTTTCTTGTCTTCTTCCACCCCCACCAAAAAAAAAAAACTTTTTGGCCGTACTGTCCTTCATACCTTTGCCAGATCCATAATTCACTGGTTTGTTTGCACATTACCCTGTTTCACCATGCGCTCCTTCTGCAGCAGGACACAACCAGCTTCTTGTTTGGTATTGGAACGTCTGCATTAGTATGTAAACAGTAGTAGTAGTAGTATATGTACATACAGAAGATGTTGCACAAGAAATTTGTTATGTAAGCAATATCTTTCCATATGGCAAAACTGAACTTGGACCATTTATTTTAAACAAAACAAGGTGCTCGTACTTATGTCGTCCAAAAATGAAATGGCCTGGTTTTTATTGGCTGACAAGGCCTTCTATTTTCCTACCTTACTCTAGATGCATCTTTTTTTTTTGGATGGCGTTAGTGTAGTCGCGTGGCCATGTTAACAATTGAGTGGTTCAGATCTATTTTGTACAAAAGATTTGTGCATAGATATGGAGATTTTTTTGTCATGTATAAAGCTAGGAACAGTCTACATTAGAAGATTGAATACTGGTATTTTTCATATGGAAACAAGTTGGATTGCAAGCCTAATTCACTAGATGAGTTATATTTGATGTGATTTGATGGCCACTCTAGCATTGTCATGCCGAGGATGATTTGTTGTTAAATTTGCACTTTTCTAACGAAGGGTATGACCGATGAGCATTATGCTGGTGGCATAGGTATAGCATTTGGATCACTGATCAATTGCCATTTTTAAGTTGCTTGCACTTATGGGTTTTACTTGTCTCATGAGTTGAAATTTGGGTCTTAGTTCATACTCTTGAGATGTTAAAGCTGGTGTTTTTCTTAGTATTGCTTGGACCCCAGGAGAATAATGGGATGAATTTCTCTAAATATGAAGTTACTTTTGTTGGAACAACCTAAAAAATATAATCAGAAAAAATGTGTTTTTCTGATTCAATTGGATCCTAGCTTATCCTGGTGTATGAATGATTTTAGGTCTTTGTCAATGATCAATTTCTGAACTGGGATCCAGAGAACCGTATCAAAGTCAGAATTGTCTCTGCAAGAGCTTACCATTCTTTGTTCATGCATAACATGTAAGTGAATAGTCTTTTGCAGTATTTAGTTATGTTCTAGCAGGTCTATGTGCAGTAAGCCTTCCAGATAAGTTTCTTTTTTCGCTGTAAATGCTCCTGAGTACTATGATCTGTTTAATCAAATTTAATCATGGAACTAAGATATCGTTTCATGAAAGTTAAAAGCTATATAAAGGTGCAGCATTGTGATGGTGTACTAGTTCTGTGTACAATTCGATAACTGGGTCGGTGGCAGGTGTATCCGACCCACTCCTGAAGAGCTGGAGAATTTTGGTACTCCGGACTTCACTATTTACAATGCTGGACAGTTCCCGTGTAATCGTTATACCCACTATATGACATCCTCTACTAGCATAGATATAAACCTTGCTAGAAGGGAAATGGTCATCCTCGGCACCCAGTACGCCGGGGAAATGAAGAAAGGCCTTTTCAGTGTAATGCATTATCTCATGCCTAAGCATCAAATCCTCTCCCTACATTCTGGCTGCAATATGGGCAAAGATGGAGATGTTGCCCTCTTCTTTGGTTTGTCAGGTAAAGTATCATCGGAAGAATCTTCCGATGTGTGGATGTTCCCTCCCAATGGATACGTGTCTTCTAACCCTTGAGCCTCTATACTTGAGCTGAAGCAGATGCCTATTTTTGCTTCTGCCTCCTATTTTGTTTGCTGAATGTTCTTCCATTGATTTCCTGTTCTTTTTTCAGGAACTGGAAAGACTACTCTGTCTACTGATCACAATAGGTACTTAATTGGAGATGATGAGCACTGTTGGAGTGACAGTGGTGTATCAAATATTGAAGGTGGTTGCTATGCAAAATGTGTTGATCTGTCAAGGGAGAAGGAACCTGATATCTGGAATGCCATTAAGTTTGGGGCTGGTATGCTCTTGTTTCCTCTGTTAACTGTTACCACCATTGGAACTATTTTCCTTCATTGAGAATCAAGATGATATTTTCTCATTTGTGCAATTGATTAGTAGAATGTCATTGACAGTCCAAATATTTTTGTTGCCGACAGTGCTAGAAAATGTGGTCTTTGATGAGCATACAAGAGAGGTGGATTACTCTGACAAATCTGTCACAGGTAATGCAAAACCACTACTATCAGTGGCTTCATAAATTGACTTAGACGGCATTGATGTGATATAAAAGGTGATTGCTATGGCCCAGTTATGACAGAGAACCCTGGATATATGGGAGAGACAAGTTAGGCTCAAAAAGAAAAAGATTAACATCCAAGAATAGATTAGTCATGTACATAGGAGCCTGAGTCATTTGTCACGACACACACACACACACACACACACGGAGATCGATGATGAGATGAATAATCATTATTTGGATGAAACTAGAACATGTAAAAATCTAGAAGATGTTGATTATCCTTTTATTTTCCTGTGCAGAAAACACTCGTGCAGCCTACCCCATTGAGTACATTCCAAATGCAAAAATTCCATGTGTTGGTCCCCATCCAAAGAATGTTATACTCTTGGCCTGTGATGCCTTTGGTGTTCTTCCACCAGTGAGCAAGCTAAGCCTGGCACAGACTATGTACCATTTCATCAGTGGATACACTGCTCTGGTATATTATGCATCCTTTAAACTGTCTTTTAACCCAGCTGAAGCATGTTCATGATGTTGTTCTTAAGAACAGAGGAACTTCTATTTTCATTTCTTTTGATTTCTTTTGAAAATCAAAGTTCTATGCATTGATATATATTTTATATATATAGGTTGCAGGCACAGAGGATGGCATAAAGGAACCTCAAGCTACATTCTCGGCATGCTTTGGTGCAGCATTTATAATGTTGCATCCTACCAAGTATGCTGCCATGTTAGCTGCAAAAATGCAGAAGCATGGAGCAACGGGATGGCTGGTTAACACGGGCTGGTCAGGTGGAAGGTATGGAATAAGCAGTTGTATCGGTCTGTAGTGTCATCTGTCTTTTTCATATATATGAGATGTTAATTGGTAAGTTTTCTATATTTCAGATATGGTTTAGGCAGTCGTATCAAGTTAGCTTACACTCGGAAAATCATTGATGCTATACACTCTGGGAGCCTTTTGAAGGCAAAATACAAGAAGACTCGAATTTTTGGGCTTGAAATTCCAGAGGAGATTGAGGGTGTACCCTCAGCCATCCTAGATCCTGCAAACACTGTTAGTAATCAAATCTTCTCAACCTCCTAATTGCTTAAGAGCTTCAAAGCTCCTGTACTTTGCTTCTCCATATTTTACTAATATCCTTCACTAATGGCTGCAGTGGTCTGATAAGAAGGCTTATGATGACACACTATTGAAGCTGGCTGGTCTTTTCAAGAAGAATTTTGAAGTATTTGTGAACCACAAGATTGGGAAGGACGGCAAGTTAACTGAGGAAATTCTTGCTGCTGGTCCAATGTTCTGACCAACAAATGAACAAAGAGAAAACAAATGGAACTCTGCATCTAGCAGAAGTGGAATTAAACTTATGGAAATAAGAAATGTAGTTAGTGGCTCTATGTATATATGGTTGGGATCACTTGTGTCCTCTAGAAGTTGATCCATTTGATATTCAAGTCAAGCTAATGAATATGTCTGTAACATGACATTTAATCAAAGCACCACTTAAGCAACCAATTATTATCTTCAATGGTTAAATTATTGAAGAACATGACTATAATAGTGTCCGTGGAGGAAAGGCATTTTGTCCCCTCAACTTCCTCCTCATTTAAGTAGTGTACCTTTTTGTTTTTCTGTTAATTTTTAAGTTTTTAGTTCGAAATTCATTTTTAAAAAAAATGCTTAGTACTTTGCTTTCCCCAAAAAACCCTCAAGAAATGAAAATATAACAATGTCAACCTTCTTTTTTGGTTATTTGCAAAATAAGATTTCATGCCCTGTTATTGCTTTAAAAATTATACCCAAGTATAGTTGAGTTTGTTCTACGCAAATAAATACACACTTAAGAATGTGCATAACATTAGATGCAGGGATGGGTCCAGGACTGAACCACTGGGGTATCTATTGATGCCTCTCACATCAAATTTTTTTGTAATTTTTAATATATATTATCAAATAAATTGATAAAAAATTGTCTTTCTTTTTATTTTAAAACTTTATTTTTCATAACTGAAAAAAATTATTTCGTAATAACTGTAGAAACTGAAAAAATAGAATTACTTCACTATATATATATATATTTTAAATTTTCTTATCTTAACTATCTATTGACATAATTTAAATATAGTAGATAATTTTTTAAAATTAAAAATTCGTACTACATGATAAAAATAATCAAATTTCATTCTTAATTGTATTATTTTACCTTTAATAAAATTTCACATTTAATAATTTTTTTTACTATTATATTATTTTGTAATATTTATACAAAACTAATTTTTTTAAAAGGATTGATTTATATTAAATTATATATATATATATATATATATATATATATAATTTTTAAAAATTCTTGGGGGCCAACACAATATGTAGGTCCGCCCCTAATTAGACAATACTTGAAGCAAGGTGAACCGAAGGAGTTGCACCAGTTCAACCTATAAAATTTTGAAATTCCTATGGTTCGAAAATTATTATCCTTACTTATAAATTAGATATTAAATTATTTTTTAGATGGCAATAACTTACAAAAAAAAATTAATTTTTTAATTTATCTTCCAACACAAGAAGATGAGGGAAAGAAGAACAGGAAGGTAATGAAAAAATAGTTTCAATAGTTTAAGTTCAAAATTTGTCTTAGACTAGTACATGAGCTTCTTTAGCATGCTCTTACAATATTTGTCGATAAATATATATTTTTAAAAGTTGTAAAATATATTACTTTTAAAAGCCATAAAGTTTGATTCTTTGATTCCTGAATTCTGGAGTAAGGTGAGTCAGGCACTTTACCTTTTCATATAAAAAGGGATTGTAATCCAAAAATTGAGCTTAATCATTTTAAGTATTATATTAATATTCTCTCTGTTTAAAAAAGAATGTAAAAATTTTTTATTTTTATTGTATTTAAATATTTATCAATTTTACAAATAAAAAATATATTTATTTCGTATATTCTTAATTTATCATTCTTTCAACTGCTCAATAAATATTTGATTCATTAAATATGTGTATTCTTAATCTAATTAATGAAGATTGATTTTTATTTAGGGATATAATAATCATTTTCTATTATAATTATACAAGTTTTAATAATTCCTTAATCTGTGTACCATTTATTAGATTGACTTCCTTTTTTAAATGGAGGAAGTATTTGACAATTGGTCAAGTATTTTTTAAAGGACTGAACCACTGGGGTATCTTTTTGACAATTGAGATATTGTATCATATGCAGATAAAATTGTACACAACATTTGATGTATAACAAATGTTACAGATAGTACAATATATCAATGCATCCGGTGCATATAAAAATTTCCCAGTCAAAGACAATAAAAAAACAATTATTGGATTATATTGTTTTTATTATGAATTATTGGAATCTTTATTAATTAGTGGAGGCTCCACTAATTATGGATTTATGTGAATTATTAGAAGATTTTTATGGATGTCCACCATTTAGTGGAGACACCACTAATTAAGATTACAAAAAAATTATTTTAATCCAAAATTATACCTTTTCATATAAAAAGGGATTGTAATCCAAAAATTGAGCTTAATCATTTTAAGTATTATATTAATATTCTCTCCGTTTTAAAAAGAATATAAAAAATTTTTATTTTTATTGTATTTAAATATTTATTAATTTTACAAATAAAAAATATATTTATTTCGTATATTCTTAATTTATCATTCTTTCAACTGCTTAATAAATATTTGATTCATTAAATATGTGTATTCTTAATCTAATTAATGAAGATTGATTTTTATTTAGGGATATAATAATCATTTTCTATTATAATTATATAAATTTTAATAATTCCTTAATCTGTGTACCATTTATTAGATTGACCTCCTTTTTTAAATGGAGGAAGTATTTGACAATTGGTCAAGTATTTTTTAAAGGACTAAACCACTGGGGTATCTATTTGACAATTGAGATGTTGTATCATATGCAGATAAAATTGTACACAACATTTGATGTATAACAAATGTTACAGATAGTACAATATATCAATGCATCCGGTGCATATGCACCGGGTGCATATAAAAATTTCCCAGTCAAAGACAATAAAAAAATAATTATTGGATTATATTGTTTTAAATAATAAATAATAATAAAAAAATATTATCAAACATATCTAAATAAATAAAATTTTATGTTATAAAATTAGGGTAGTGTTAGAATAAAATATTCACACTACACACTAATAAACTCTAACTATTTTGCACAAGAATTTCTCTCTTTCTTTTCTCTCACAATTTTCTCTAATCTTTCTTTCACTAATCTTTCTTTCACAAAATAATGGTGTGTTACAAGCTTAGAGAATAACTCTATTTATAGAGCTCTAATTAGTGGATTACATCATGGCATACATCATCTTCCACTAATCTTAATTAGTGGTGTCTCCACTAAATGGTGGACATCCATAAAAATCTTCTAATAATTCACATAAATCCATAATTAGTGGAGCCTCCACTAATTAATAAATATTCCAATAATTCATAATACTCCCCCTTGGATGTCCATCCATTACATAAAGAATATGCCTCGTTAAAACCTTACTAGATAAAAACCCAGTGGGAAAAAAATCTAGTGAAGGAAAAAGAGTACACTATTCTATATGTCCATTTATTACTCCCCCTGATGAGATGATTCCTTTAAATCTTTAAACCGACGCATACCGATTTTATATCTCAACTTTTCAAATGTTGCGATCGGTAAAGTCTTCGTGAAAATATCTCGCGAGGTTATCACATGACCGAATTTGTAGCACATCAATTTCACCTTTCTTCTGGAGTTCATGAGTAAAGAAGAATTTTGGTGAAATATATTTTGTCCGATCTCCTTTAATATATCCTCCTCGTAATTGAGTTATGCAAGTTGCATTGTCTTCATAAAGAGGAGTTGGAATACCTTTGATTGATGATAATCCACAACTTTCTCGGATATAATGAATCATGGATCTTAGCCATACACATTCTCGACTTGCTTCATGAATGACTATAATTTCAAGCATGATTTGAAGAAGTAGTCGCTATAGATTGTTTCGTAGAACGCCATGATATAGCGAGTATTTCCACATGTAAATAGATAGCCCGTTTGAGAACGTGCTTTATGTGGATCAGATAAATAACCAACGATCTGCATAACCTATCAATGTTGGATTGGTTTTATTTGAATAAAATAATCCGAGATCAATTGTACCTTGGAGATATCGAAGGACTTGTTTAATTCCATTCTAATGTCGTCGTGTTGGTGAAGAACTAAATCTTGCTAATAAATTGACAAAGAAAAGCAATATCGAGTCGTGTATTATTAGCAAGATACATCAATGCACCAATTGCACTTGAGATATGGTACTTCGGGACCAAGGAGTTCTTCATCATTTTCTTGAGGTCGGAAAGGATCTTTATCCACATTTAATGATCGCACGATCATTGGAATACTCAATGGATGTGCTTTGTCCATGTAAAATCTTTTTAGCACTTTTGTTGTATATGTTGATTGATGAATAAATATTCCACTCGCCAGATGTTCAATTTGTAAACCAAGGCAAAATTTGGTTTTACCAAAATCCTTGATTTCGAATTCTCTTTTTAAATAATCAATTGTTTCTTGGAGCTCTTCGAGAGTTCCAATAAGATTAATATCATCAACATATATAGCTAATATCACAAATTTAGAACCAGATTTCTTAATAAAAACGCATGGACATACCTGGTCATTTTTAAATCCCGCTTTCAATAAATATTCACTAAGACGTGTGAACCACATGCGCCCGATTGTTTCGGGCCATATAATGATTTACGCAACTTGATGGAGTAATTTTCACGAGGATAATGTTTATATGCTTCGAGCATATGAAATCCTTCGGGGATTTTCATGTAAACATCATTTTCTAAATTTCCATACAAGTAAGCGAGTGACAACATCTAATAGGCGCATATCTATCTTTTCATGTACTACCAAACCGATAAGATATCGGAGTGTAATAGCATCAACAACAGGAGAATAAGTTTCATCGTAATCAATACCTGGTCTTTGTGAAAAACCTTGGGCTACTAATCGCGCTTTATATCGAACGATTTCACTATTTTCATTGCGCTTTCGCACAAATATCCATTTGTAGCCAACAGGTTTTATACCTTCGGTGTTCGGATCTGCGGTCCGAAGACTTCACGTTTTGCCGATGCATTTAACTCCGATTGAATCGCATCTTTCCATTGCAGACCAATCTTTTCTATGCCGAGCATTCATCAATCGATATTGGTTCGGGATCATCATTATCCTGTGTAACATCAAGAGATATATTGTATGCAAATATATTATTAATAACAGCTTTCTATCCGATTCCAACTTCTACCGGAAGTGGTATAATTGATAGAAATTTCAAGTATTACTTTCATCAACTTCCGGTTCTTTGTCATCGGTTCTCTCTTGGTCTTTATCATTCTTTTCTTCAATGTGATCTTTTGGATCATTTAATCCTCTTTTCTTTCGAGGATTTTTATCTTTAGAACCAAGAGGTCGGCCACGCTTCGGCGTGTTTTTGACTCAACAGACTATAGGTATAATATTTTGTTCTCACTGGAACTTCAATTCGAATAGGAGCATTTATAGGTCGGAATATGCGATTTTGTAACTCTTCCGAGTCAACAAAAGCGTCCGGCATTTGATTTGCAATGCTTTGCAAATGAATTATCTTTTAAACTTCAAGTTCACATGCGCTTGTGTGCGGATCAAGATAATTTAATGATGTTGTTCAATCAATATCCTTTTTATACTGCTTTGAGTTCTCCCCTAATTTAGGGAATAATGATTCATCAAAATGACAATCAAGCAAATCTTGTCGTGAATACATCTCTCGTCGGGGGTTCAACATACACGATAATAGAGGGAGAATCATATCCAACGTATATCCCCTTTCTTCTTTGAGGACCCATCTTTGTACGTTGGTTTGGTGCAATTGGAATATATACAAGACACCCAAAAATTCTTAAATGAGCAATATTTGGTTCGACCCAAAAGCCAATTGCAAAGGAGAGAATTTATGATAACTAGTTGGTCTTATACGTACAAGTGTTGCAAGCATGTAGAATAGCATGTCCCCAGTGCAGATGTTGGGAGATTTGTTTTCATTAATAATGGTCTAGCAATTAATTGTAATCGCTTAATCAAAGATTCAAGCAAGACCATTATGTGTGTGAACATGAGCTACAAGATGTTCAACATTAATCCCAATTGACATGCAATATGCATCAAAAGCATGTGATGAAAATTCACCAAAGATTATCCAAACGGATATTTTTAATGTGATGGTCCGGAAATTGTGCTCAGTAATTTAATTATTTGAGTAAGTAATCTCGCAAACGCCAAAGTTGCGAGTAGATAATAAACATACATGTGACCATCGGGATGATGCATCAATTAAGACCATAAAATATTTGAACGGTCCACATGGTGGATCAATAGGTCCACAAATATCTCCGTGAATCCGCTTCGAGAAATGTAGGACTTTCAGCTCCTACTTTTACTCGGTGATGGTTTAACAATTAATTTTCCTAGGGAACATGCAAGACATGCGAATTTTTCCGATGTTAATATCCTTTTATTTTTTAAAGGATGACCATGTGTATTCTCAATGATTCTTCTCATCATGGTAGATCCCGATGACCCAACCGGTCATGCCAAATGCTAAAAGTAATAGGATCAGTAAACTTCCGGTTTACTAGATGATGAATTTCAATTGTACGAATTTTTACAAAATATAGACCAGTAGAGAAAAGACGGCAGCTTTTCTAATACCGATTTCTTACCCAAATGCATTTGAGTAATAAAAAGATGCTCAATCCCATTTTCCTCATTTGTTTCAACATGATACCCATTTCTCGTGATATATTTAAAACTCAATAAATTTCTTCCGGATTTTGAGGAAAATAGTGCCTTATCAATAATAATTGTTGTTCCTTTAGGCAACAATATACTAGCTCTTCCTGGAGCCCTCAATTACATTTGCACTACCGTTTATCGTATAAATATTTATTTCTTCCATTTTGAGATCGAAAAATATTTCTCATTTTTTAGTATGGTGTGTGTAGTTCCACTATCAATAATGCATACATCATCATTAATAACAAATCATCCGAACACAAATATATATATGTAAACGTAAATATTATTAGAATAGAATGAAAATGAAAATACAAAAATATCGAGGTGGAGCTTTAGTTCTTTTGGACACTCGCCATCACCAATTAAATGGTCTATCTTACCGTCTGGGTGTTCAAAAAATCCGATACATCCATATGGGTAATATTGATATTAAGATCTTCGAGATCACTATCGTCATCCTCAAGCATTATTTATTGGATGTTGAGAAAAATTTGCTTCCACATTTTTATTTTTCAATGAAGCTTGATACAATTCAACTAAATGCTTAGCCGCACTGACAGCTTCAGTGACCAATGACCTTTCATGCCACATCTATAACATATATCCTCATGCTTTTCTTCAATTTCTTTTTCTTTTCCCTTTTGATCTTTTCTGCTCCACTTCGGTGGTCAGTATTTCTCACAATTTGATTATAATTGTGATAAGGGAAATATCGAGCGTGTCTACGACCATAACCACGACCACGGTCACGGCCACGCCACGACCACGACTATAACGATGGCTTCTCACTGGAGCCAACAACGATTCACTTCGGGAGTGTCTGTAGAGCCAGTTGGTCTGGCTTCATGATTTCTCAATAATAACTCATTATTTTTCTCTGCAATGAGGAGAGCAGTAATTAAATCTGTAAATTTTGTATACCCCTTTTCTCGATATTGTTGTCGCAGGACAATATTCGAGGCATGAAAGGTGGAGAATGTCTTCTCCAACATATCTTCATCAGTCACTTTTTCTCCGCATAATTTTAATTGAGATGTAATTTTATACATTGCGGAGCTATATTCATTCACGGTTTTAAAATCTTGCAACCTCGAGTGCAACCATTCATACCGTGCAAGAGGTAGTACGACCATCTTCGGTGGTCAAATCTTTCTTTTAAATTTACCCATAGGCCATATGGATCTTTTTCGTGAAGATATTCCATTTTCAAATTTTCATCGAGATGACGACTGAATAAAAATCAAAGCTTTAGCCTTGTGTTGTGCAGATGCACTATTATTTGCTTGAATAGTTTCACTAAGGCCTTCAAGCATTTAGATGCATTTCGCATCGAGAACCCATGACATATAATTTTTTCCGTAAATATCAAGGGCTACAAATTCGAGTTTCACGATGTTAGCCATAGAGATCAATAAATGCGTACTGTCTTCCGGCTTTGTAACGTAGTAAACTCGTGCTTAATCTTCTCGCTTTTGTACTCAGTAGAGACTCGTGTCGATAACGTGTTATAAAATTAGGGTAGTGTTAGAATAAAATCTTCACACTACACACTAATAAAACTCTAACTATTTTGCACAAGAATTTCTCTCTTTCTTTTCTCTTACAATTTTCTCTAATCTTTCTTTCACTAATCTTTCTTTCACAAAATAATGGTGTGTTACAAGCTTAGAGAATAGCTCTATTTATAGAGCTCTAATTAGTGGATTACATCATGGCATACATCATCTTCCACTAATCTTAATTAGTGGTGTCTCCACTAAATGGTGGACATCTATAAAAATCTTCTAATAATTCACATAAATCCATAATTAGTGGAGCCTCCACTAATTAATAAATATTCCAATAATTCATAATAATTTAAACATATTAAGTATTTATTTAATTGTTTTTAAATATTTTAATTGAATTATTAAACTAATCGTGCCTGTGAATCACTTTTTTCATTCCAAATAAATCAATGACCAATAATTAAAAAATCACCCTTTTAATCCCAAACAATCCTAGGACTAATAATTAAACAAACCGTGCATGAAAATCACTATTTTCTTCCCAAACAAACCAAGGACCAATTATGCACCTGTGTGCTTGAGGGTGCAAAAACAACCGTTTAAACAAATTGTGCCCGCGAGTCACTCTTTTCCTCTTAAACAAACCTATGACCAATTAGACACATATGCGTGTGAGGGCGATTATAAACATATTAATTACTTAGTCACTATTTTCGTTAAATAAAAATAGTTATTATAAATTAATAATCAATATTTATATCTATCATATATATCATTAATTTTTTAATTCAAATTTTATATGCGATTGAAGTGCTACATTACATTCTCATTGAATAATAATAATAATAATAATCATCATCATCATCCTCAAGCAGGAAATACTTGCAAGCAAATAGACAACACTGTTTATTTGATTCGTCATTTAGGGTGATTTAGGATTGTTTAGTAACTCAATTGAATATTTAAAATTAATTAATTAAATACTTATTTTATTAAATATATTTAATAACAGATAATATATTAAGTACTTAATTAATTAAATTTATTTTATAACGAAATTTTGTTATTATTTAATTAATTAAAATATATTGAAATCTTAGTATATTTAAATGAGTTGAAAGTTATTTAAATTTAAAGTTTGAATATGTTAAGTGCACTTTTAATTATTAATATTTTTTATATTTAATTTAAATTATAATAAAATATATTATAATTAACTTAAACTTCATATTTATTTTAAAATTTAAAATTTAATATTTAAATATTCAAACTCTACTATTTTAATTTTAATTTTATCACATTTATAATTAAAAAATTAAAAATAAAATTCGAATAACTTATTTGATTTATAATTATCCATGTACATATATAAAAGGCAAAAAAAAAGACCCACGTGCGGCAAATATATTGCTCAGAAAATAGCAAGAAAGCAGCTGTGCCAGTGAGATTAGAGGCTGTAATAGTTATAGTTTATTGGTGACTATTACCGCCTTTAATTACTCTTTCCTTTTCTTCTTCTAGATCGAAGAGCCCAAAACTCAACCACACGGACATGTGGTCCAAGCGCGAGTCGAACCGTGGACACCAAGACTCCAAACCACAGTCGGGGGGAACCCTGGTTGTGGTTGGAGTTGGAGTTGGGGTTGGGGTTGCTATTTACACACCTAGCGCATGTTAGCATGATGCCCCGTAGTTTCTGGCTCCTTCCGTTCCTCTTCTTCTACTACCCTACGAGCTTTATCTTCCTCCCTTTTGTCAAAGCCGACGGTTCTCTCTGGTATTATTCTTTTCGTGCCTTCCGTACAATCTACGTCGCGGATCTGGAACTGCGGTTTCGATCGATTTGACGCGTTAAATTCGGTTTTCCAAGATCAATTCAGGTAAGATCGATCTTTTTCTGGGCATTGAAATTGGTTTTTTATTGTTCTTTGAGTTAATCGTAGATTGGTGGCTTCTGGGGGGTTCTTATCGGCATCATTCGAATCAGCTTGCAAAAAGAAAAAGGCTTGATTCTGTGAAATTAGGTTTAGCTCGTTTTCGCCCATTGATTGACTCGAAATTTCAGCATCTTCTTTTCCGTCGTATCTGCCTATAAAATTAGGGTTTTTTAATTGATTTTCAATTTTTGCTGTTGGATTTCACATTCTTCTAAATCTGTTCGTAAATTAGAGATTTTTGGGGGTGATTTTTCTCAAATCGTCCGGATTTTGTACTTTGAAGCGTTGAAACTAGATGCATGTATATTGGACGTGGAATAATTTTTGCGCCTTGGTTTGATTGAATATCGTGAATTGAAGAATTGATTGGTTTTCCAGTGTATAGTCCTGTTAAATTGAGGGAATTGATCCAATCGAATCCTATATGAAAATTTTGATTTCAGCTTGTTAAATTGATGGAAAAATTATGGATGTATTTGAGGAACTAAGGTATTATTTTTTCTTTGTGCATTTGCTGATATAACAACTCTGATTCTGAATCTATTTTTCAGCTTCTGGAGACTCTTACAGGAAAAGCTGCTTTCTAAGTTGATGCAGCCATGCGAGGATATGATAGATATGTAAGAAAAATTTCACTATTCTTATTTTGTATGATGTATTTGTGCAGCTTGTTAAATAGGTTTATATTAATGCAGGAGTATGAAGATCTAGATGAGTACGAGGAGGATGGTGAAGAAGAGGAAGAGGCTGGTGAGGGAGAGTATGAGGAGGAAGAAGATCCTCTGCCCACGAAGGACGTGTTGGATTACCTTGAGCTTAGGCAAAGGTTAAAAGAAGAAAAAAGGAAGAAGTTGAATAAAGAATTGGGGGCGGGTAGCTCTCGTGACAAAAAGATTGTGATGCCCAAGCCCAAGGACAAGTGAGTAACTTTTTCGTTATGCAAAGTGGGAATTTCTTTTATGTGCTGTGAAATCATAATGCCGTGTCTCATGGCTAAGAGAGACTTTGCTTTCCAGTGAATTTCAGTGTCTTATAACTTCATTACTTCTAAAGCTTGGTGTAATTCAATAGTGCTATATAAAAACAGGCACCTGAAACCATTTTGCATTACAAAAATTACTGTTTGGTAAAAGCTCATGGGTGATAGCATATTTTTAGACTGCATCATAGTTGAATAATTTAGGTGCCACTTTACTGGTTCCAACTTGAGCAGAATCATCTTCTGGTGATGTATTTCATTTGTTCTCTGTGCAGTAATTTTGATATGTTTCTTCCATTGAATTTGTAAGTTTGACTGTTTAGTCATCTTTAGCTGGATTGCAGAATGCCTTTTGTGTGTTGGGGTGTTTGTAGAGATTGGATGTATACTCTGCATCTCCCTGCAATTATTGCTATTGTGTCATAACCCCCCCCCCCCCCCAACCCCCAACCCCCCTCTCTTTTTGGGGCAATGTCCTAGGGTGTAAATCTATTCTTATGCTCAGTTTGTCATTTTTATTTTTTTTTGCCTTGATGCAGTTATGGCTCCTTTTTTGGACCTTCCCAGCCGGTTATTGCTCAGAGAGTGATTCAGGAAAGCAAATCATTGCTGGAAAACCCTAATTTGGCTGCTAGAGTTATGAAATCTAAACAAATTGTAAGTGAGAAAGCCTGATTTCTAGTTGCGGAGGTTTTGCAATCTTTTCCTTCTTTCAGCATTCTACTTTTGCATATAACATGATTGTCTGTTTCAAAACTGATACTCATTTAGAACAGGGCTTGCATACCTTTCATTTTCTTTTGTGAAAAGGAAATTAGGGGAATGTACTAGAAGATGACCTGTTTGTGCATTTGCCAAATTTATGTGAATTCTATAGGCTGGGAGACAATTCAGTAATAGCATCATGCTTCCTTTCCATCCTTGTGTGTGTGTGTTTTTTTTCTGTGGGGGGAGGGGGGTGGGGGTGAAGTTGGCATGGAGGAAGTAGGGGATTGTGTTGAACTAGCATTTAGAAACACTAACAATGTCAGACCAAGAATCTTCAGTGTTCTGCCTGCACTACTTGCTTGGAGGTGTGTGCTAGCTTCCTTTTTCTGTTAAACAACTTAAATGGTGTTTTAGTTGTACTTTTTATGGAGTGTTTAACATGTTACGTTTATCAGACAGGTTGGCTGTTGATCTTTCATTTTTGGTTCATTTCTAAATGAAAAAGTTGATCCTCGCTCTCTGCAGGGTCACAAGAGCTCAGGTTCAGCCTCGTCAGGTTCAAAGCCCCAAGCAAATGGCCAAAGACCAAAGGTCACAAACGGGGTATGTGTTCTAGTTTGTACATGGAATATTGTTGACTTCCTCCACCATATTTGATTCTTCTTCGTGTTTCACTTTAGTTGTGTTATTTACTCTGTTGTGCTATGTGTAGTTGCAGAGAAAAGTCCAGATGCTTAAGGATACAAGGGACTATTCATTCTTATTATCTGATGATGTTGAGCTTCCAGCACCATTGAAAGATCCTCCCACTCGAAATATGTTTCCTCCAAAATCTGGTTTGCAACTATTTTACATTTTGCCTGGATATTTATGTGAAGCCTCTATCATACTATCATTGAGGGAAACTTATACAGGTTTTTTGGTGATATTGAAGAGGCACGCAGTGCTCAATTGCCAGAAAGGAGCAAAGAAATGTCCATCAACAATGGACGTAAAATTTTCAATGGTCGGGAGGATAAGAAGCCTGCATCTACTGTTAGCAGAGTCCAGCATAAAGTTGGGAATGAGAGATCAGCGGCTATGGATAAGCACAGTCGTGCATTAGTAGACTCTAGGAAAATGGTCGCTGGCAGTAACAGGATATTGGCAGATCCTAGGAAACAACATTCTAGCAGTAATGGCAGTGGGCCAGGGCGGCCAATGGTTTCAAAAGGTGTACCATCTAAAATTTCAGGAGGTCCAGGAGAGAGGAGGGACAGTGTACCTGCTGCAAGGTTACCCCCAGCATCTGGCATTCATAAACCAGCCCCTTCAAAGTCTCATCCTCCTGTTTCAAAGCAACCCTTGATAAGGAAGGGGGAAAGCCAGGAATCAAGAAAGCCAAACTTGTTGGCGAAACAGATGGTGCCACCTTCAAGACCTAAGGTTTTGCCCCACTTTTACTTTATATAAATTGAGAAGTTACTAACTGAAGTGCCTGTGCTTCCACCCCATTGTCTTGAAGAATAAGTCGTTGTGGTATTATTTTCTTATATGCTCTGGAAGCTTACATGAAGCCATTGAAATGTTAGCAGGTCATGCAACCTCCACCAAAAAATTCATCTCGTGCTGCGCCAGTAGATGACCGCCCGAAGAAGAAACCTAGGAGACATGATGATGATGTAGATGATGCAATTAGTGAGATCAGGAAAATGTTTGGGTAAGAATGACCTTTTCTGTTCTTGAACTTCAAGTGAAAGATTTTTTTTTTTTTTTTTGGGGGTGTTAGTCATTGTTTGCACGCTCTATTTCTATTGGTTGTGAGATCATTTTTGAATTTTGTTTAGTGGGCTGGTTGATGTATGCGAGTATCTTTGCTCTCTTTCAGGTATAATCCTAGGAGGTATGCGGACGAGGATGATGATAGTGACATGGAGGCTAATTTCGATACTATTATGCAGGAGGAAAAAAGAAGGTTAGTAAGAGGACCTTTTTGGCCTGTAAACAGTTGTTTCCGTTGTCTAAGTAGACTTGTAGTTTGTAATCCTGAGATATTATTGACTGATTTAAAATTGATTTCCCCACCCTACCTTGCTTGTAAGATGTGTATGAAATCCTCCTATTGTGTTTCAAATTTCTTTGGGAGATTATGTCAATTTTTCATCGGATTGTATGGTTGGTTTGTTTTGTGTTACCATCTGGACTGACTGGGCCATCATCCGGTTGTGGACGTCAATTCTGGTCCAATTGCTCTGTGCTGAATGATTTGCAGAGTTGCCTGATGTAGTTCACAGTTAATGTTTGTGATCTCTTTGACCTGCAGTGCGAAAATTGCTCGGAGAGAGGATGAAGAAGAACTTCGGAAGATAGAAGAAGAAGAAAGAAGGGAACGGTTGCGGAGGGAGGCCAAGAAGCGCACGATGATGAGATGACAAGGGAGTTCCGTCTGGCAGGAATTCCCCTTTTTAAGTTGGCTCACACAAAAGCCCTCAAGTTGATGGATGTTCGAAAGCAGCGCCAAAGAGGAAAAACTATTATGCTTCAGTCTGACGAGACGAATTATTGCTGACTTCAGTCTGAGGAGGAAAATTATGTTCTCCTCGATATAAGTGTCGCAAAATTTTTTGTTGTAACATTCTGGCTTCAGTCTGACGAGGCGAAATGTGCTGCCTCACTATTTTTTTTGAAATCCAATAATAAGTTAGGTTTTTTTTTCAGATGCATTTTTTTTATCTTGTAGAAAATTGTGTTAGCAGGTATATATATATATTTTTATTTAGTTTTTGATTTAATCATTCTTCTTCTGCATTTATTTTTTTTAAACATCTGGAAAATAGTAAACTTGCGTAAGTGAAGGTATAATGCGTTTCCATTTTATGTCTTACCTGTTATCTGGGAGATAGCAAATGGCATCCGTTGGGGAATAAATAATGGCTATGGTCGTTGCTACCGGAATGCCACTGCCTGTTTTCTCTCGAATTGAAGAAGAAAAGGTACTTCGCATAGCGGGAAGAGCGGGAAGAGGGTGATTTCCGGTAACCTGGCGTTATCGCCTATTTCCTTCACTTTTCGTCTTCCGATTTTCGGAGAGAGTGATGCCGAGCCCAGCTCAAGTAATGCTTTACACTTGTTTTGATAAGACGTGGCTTATCATTCCACTCGTATTGATTAGATTGTGGAAAATTGTTGGACTCGTGATCCTGTTTTAAAATTCAAGTAGTTGGGTCTTCTTAGGCAGGCTTAAAGGACGGCCGCACATCTGCTGCGGCACTCATGCGATCAGGGACTTCTTCTGCCGGGCATGGCGGCGTTCACTCGAGCGATCATTAATCGAGTGTTGTGACTCGTCTGGCACCGATATATTTCAGCTGGGCGATTAGGACTCGTCTAATTATTTACCGACGAGTAAATACCTCATATTTTGAGTTCGTCCGTGTCTCCGACCGTAATGGAGATCCTTCTGAGTGCTTCGCTTCCTAAGGTTTCTTTTCCTCTTCAAAAAGTCTGGACGGCGAAGCAGAAAAGGCTCCGATCAAGGCCAGCTTTTTGCTTGGGGTAAAACTCTTCCGACTAATTGTTTCACCTCCCTCTCTCCCCACGCAAATGTTGTCTCTGCTGAAGCACATTTGAGTTTATGTTTTCTGCACTTATATACGTAAGGAGCGAGACAGGAAATTGAATTCCGGCGTTTTTGGACTATTACGATAGCTTCCGGTGAAGCTAGTGATTTTACTTGCTTGTTGAACTGATGAACTTCTCCAAAGCTGTGTCTTTGTAAAACGTCCTGGAACGAACAATGACTAGAATTCCTCGGCTCTCTTTATCTGTTGATGAGGTCGCGCTTGAGCATTTTGAACCAAAAATTTTGTTTATTTTAAGCCGAAGGTTATTGGAGGTATTTTCTATTAACCAATAGTTTTAGTTCAACTTCCAGTTTGACAGCATCTGAGAATCAGCCTAGTCGGCTTGTTTGACGCCACTTCCCTGCCTTGAGGAGCTCATGATTTTTGAGTTCTTGAACCGACATGGTATAAAAAGGATAGGAAAATGATGGTGACTCCACCTATGATGAGCTCTTAAGTTCTGTATTTCGTGACCTGGATTGAAATCATTAATTTTAGGAGGCATGAAGAGAGCATTGACTTATTCTTGAACAAGTCTCTGATGCATTAATCATCCTTCACTTCCTGCTTTACTACTTTTTCCTTCGTCTGTCTTTGTTTTTTTTTAATATTTCACTTGGCACTGAGTTTGCTTTTTGCAATTTAGGACGGACAGCTATGATAAGCTGGATGTACATGAGGTCAGTTTATGCCTTTGTGCTGACTTGGTAAATAAATTCATCTGCCTTCTTCTTTATCTTTTTCTTCCTCTCTCCTTGCAGGACCTTGTGCATTCTATGGCTAATGAGCCCATTAAGAAACATAATGACATATGGGAACTTTTTAGGGAAGCACAGCAGAGTGCGTGATTAATATATATATTTTTTCGGACATGTAATTGCATCAGATGCATACGGCTTGTCTCATTTTTCTGTGCACTCTTTTCTGGCAATTTAGATATCTTATTCATAAACCAACAGCGCCTTATGGCCTTAGAAGTGTTGGAGCAAGTGAAGAAAGAAAATGTTGTGTTGAATGATCGAATAGAGCAATTGGAGGCAAAAATGCTGCTCAGCTCCAGAAAAGGTGATGGTACCTTGAATTTGCATTATCTGTTGGTGCAATTGTTGCATTCGGTTATTGTTAAGGTCCACCATATAAAATGTTGGTTTGTTTTATGCAGTCATTTGCATTGACTAGTGCTAAATACCATAATTTTATATATTACCAGTTATTACATTTGGAGGATGAATGTCTTTGAGCATTCAGATGAACAAAAATCTGCCTAAGAATACTTACACCTATCCAAACAGCATCATGGCTTCTCCAATTAACAAGTCTTTCTGTGCTCAACTTTTTCATTATATGGTCCATTGTGAGTTTTTCAGCTGCATGTGTTGAGGTTTTAAGTTATTACTGAAGCTAATTCTTTTTGTTAATCCTTTAACAAAAATGCAGATACACCTTCAATCAGCTCAGAATTGCTGCTTAGGATAGACTCAATGGTTCTTACTGGTACCATTGGTAATAGGGAGGCTTTTGACTTGAGAAGGCTAGTCATGGACTCAAGAATGAATGTGGCAGATAGTTTCTTTGAGATCATACATAAGAAAGATGCTGAACTTCTGGCAGAATTGCGCCACTACTCATATAAAAGCAAAAAGTAAGGTTTTCTATTATATGATGAAAAAATGTATAGATTATAGCATAAACGTTTCTCAGGTTCTGGTTCTTTTGTGAGCATTAAAATGTAACAAGAAATGCTCACATGCTTGCAGAAGATATTTATCTTCCTTTGGCTTTGCTCCATTCTTGGCATCGTCCAAGAACTAGATCTTGAAAGAACTTATTTTATCATTTCCTGCATGTCTTAGTTCCACTGTAGCATTTGCTTCAGTTCAAACCATAATGCATCAGTTGTAACCAGCAGATGGTTGAAGATGATGATTTCTGCTTCAGTTCAGACAACATTACTTCTATAGTAGCATCTTGCTTTAATTTACACCACAAATCATGTAAATTGTTCTCTAGATTGATGGGTGACACATTCACTGCAGCAGGCCGTTTGGAGTCTTATCTAGGTGACAGTAACACATCGGTTACTATTATCTAGTGTTCGAGACACATCATTTGCTGCTCCATGCATGAGTGTTTGGAATGCAATAACCTTTGCATGTGCTATTATTATTCAAAACCTAGTGCTAGAAGTCATGCATCTTGTACTTTGATGCTTTCGTGTGCATAATACTAGATTTTATTTCTCTATGTGCAAAACCTGCGAATTTTATATCTCATGTTTGGATGGATTTAAATTGATGAGTTAAATTTTTGTATTTTAGTTGTTTTCATTACTAATATATTCTCCATATTTTCTAATTCAGGCAGGGTTTCCATGTAATCCACATATGCACCGAAATGGCACCAATGATCTCTGTTGGGTCTTTGGCATCATATGTGACAGGGTTATCTTCTGCTCTGCAGAAAAAGGGACACCTAGTTGAGGTTATTTTGCCGAAGTAATATATGACTTCCTTTTTTTCACTTTCTTCTTAGAATTCTCTAGAGTTCACTACTTGAAAATTAAATCTATCTATTATTTCCCTCAGACAGCACCATTTTGTAAGATTGATTATAGTAGAAGCATTTGCTTTACTCTTGTGGTGAACGGCTTATCCCAGATAGAAAAATAGTGTGGGATGCTTTCTTCTGTTTTTTCTGTTTGTCTTTTTGCTTTTGGCTGGGGTTTCCGGGTGTGGGGGTGGGGGGAGTTAAAATAGAAATTGTGTTGCAGAAGCAGTTTTAAAATTTGTTTTCCTATTGAGATTCTAGATGCAAAATGTTAAGCAAAGAACTATTCAACAGAAACGGCGAAGCTGTGCATGAGAAGTAGTTGAATAGTGTCTTTTTAGCTGAGGATCCATAATATGGGATTGTTAGGAAAGAGTTACTTGACTTTAATTGTTAATCTGTTTAAGCCAAACTTTTTTCGAAAAATACCTCTCAATGCCATTTCGCCATTCTTTTCACCATTATCTGTAGATAATAAATCTACATGTTTCTTCACAATGCAGAACTAAATTTTATATAGATAAGTACTTAACTTTATGGTGTTGGTTCAAGTAATTCTGTGGTTATTGATGTGTGCATATTGAGCATAGTGTCTTTTGAAATTGATGCATTTTATTATTGGTAACAAGCTTAGCTGTGGAAGATTAGAGCAAAATCATGTATGGCATATAATGTAAGTCGTGGAAGGTAGATAGCTATACTCATTTTTCAAGATACAAGAAAATATTTGATCTAAACTCTAGGACCTGAAACACATAGCATGTTATCTCATGCCGATGCGATTGTATGAATTAAGGTAGAATCTTTTCATTGTTGTCTCTCTACTGTTCCTATAAGGACCAGTTTTGTAAGCTGCAAGAGGTTTCCTTTTGCCTGCTACAAACTTGTAATAGGCCAGTCTCTTCCAGACTAATTCAGTTTTATATTAAGCCATCCCTTTATTAATTTGTCCTCCAACCTCTGATTCTTGGGATAGATGATGTGAGCAGGTATGCGAGCTTAAATCTAGATGAAGTTCAAGGTCTGCGAGAAGTTGAAGCTGACTTCTGTTCATTTTTTAATGGACAATTGCATGCAAACAGAATCTGGACTGGGTGAGTTGGAATTTTACACCCTATAGTGTTGACCATTTTAGGATCTATAAATTGGCACATTGTTCTTCCTCTTTTATTTTGTGGAGTGAGGTGGCTTACTATGACCTTACGGCTATTGTAATTATCAGAGAAGAAAGAATGCCTTAAAAAAATATTTTATATCGATTTGAATATCATATTATATTAATATCACACTTGGTAAACAGGGTTGTCTACGGAATTGCTGTTACTTTTATTCAACCTGTCTACTATTCATCATTTTTCAGTCATGAGAGGATATATGGACACCCAAATGATTTTGAACGGTTAGTGCACTCTGCTATGAATTTCTCTGCACACTCAGGTGTGATTTAAGTTTCATTTCTTTTCATTTTTCCACTAATATTCAGTCCGTACTACGCGCTCTCTCTATCTCCCTCTTTCTCTCGGCTTTATTATTATTTTTGCTTGTCTAGAATTACACTGCTTGATTTGATTTGCTTCTCCTCTATGTTACAATCTTATGAACCTGCATGCTTATGGTCTTATGTTTGTGTGTGTGTGTTTTCAGTGGCTTATTATTCTTATAGAGTTTTCACTGGTTGGTTATCTAATATCTCGTTTATGCTGTCAGGTTTGCATATTTCTCTCGAGCTTCATTGGATTACATTTTGAAAACAGGAAAGCAACCTGATGTGCTTCATATACACAATTGGGAAACGTCTATTATAGGTCCCCTCTTTTGGGATGTTTTTGTCAATCAGGTAGAATTTTGAGCAGCTATCCTTACCTTTCTGTTTTTTGTTCTTATTCCTCCTTTCTAGATTATACAAGGAGCAGTAACCTCTTCATTTTTTTTTCGCTAGAGTATTTTATTTGCAATGGTGTAATTTTATCATTGATTTTGTCTGAAATGTTGGAAATCTATCATATAAGAGTTGAATATTCCTACAGATCATGGACTTGGCATTTGAGCTTTGATTTATGGGAGTTAATATTGTTATTGGTTCATCACATTAACATATTTAAACTGACTAAACTTGAATTTTCTTTGTCTTATGCATCGAGTTCTTATATCTCTAGTTGAATTGATCATTCCACTGTCTAATTTGTGATGTAACAAGAATGTAGTTTCCTTCAATATGCAGGGACTTGAGGGTACTAGAATACTACTGACATGCCAGGGCTTTGATTCACAGGCAGGTTATCACATTCTTGACATTTTTTAAGCTTATGTCATGACTCTGTTTATGTTCCTAGAGATTTTGATGATAATGCCCTTTCTTAGTGTCTTGAACAACCTGAAAAGCTAGCACTTTGCGGACTTGATCCTTCAAAACTACATCGTCCTGACCGCCTGCAAGATAACAGCAAGGCTCATCTAGTCAATATACTGAAGGTGCTTACTTCTTTCTAATCTTGAATCTTGTAGCAAAAGCTTCATTTTCTGAAGAAATTTTTGAGAAGGAAGGTTTTTCTGTTTGCACATTGAATCTATAATTTGTAGGCTTATTAGTTAATTTAATATTTGTCCCTCAAATATGGAACCTTTGGTTGAATCCATAGAATGGAGCTGCAGGGTTATTCCTAGAGTCTGATTTAGATGATTTTTAGTTTTTATTTTTCCTTTTTTGACATAAGTTGGAGGATCATTACCCAATTGTCCTGCACCTTACTATTTCACATATTATTTGGGTATAAAGCCAGTATGGTTCCCCTCGCTTTCTATGCCCCCGGAATTTATGGCTAGCTTCTCAAATATAGGTTGGAATGCAGAATACACGCTTGCTTGTGATCTAAATTCTTTTTGGGCAGAAAACCTTCCCTGTGCACTTTTATTCCCCCCCCCCCTCCAACACACACACACAACAAAAACACCAAAAAAAAAAAAAAAAAGCCAACTCCTTTTATGGATATCATTCCTTTCTCTAGTTCCGTACCTCTTCTTCTTCTCTCTCACTCCCATGCCCCCCCCCTCCCCCACACCCAACCCCAAAACCCCTACAAAACAGGTCAGCTCCTTTTGTGGGAAATGTGGCTAATGCGTGTATTTTAGGAAAGTGATGTTGATCAAATTAAATTAGGAAAGTCTAACTCTTAAATTAGGAGATTTTATGATCGGTAATTAGGGAATTCTGTGATCAGTGATTAGAGGATTTGGTAATTAGTTTTTTAGGGTAGTTGCAATTTTTGTTTCTTAGACAGCTTGTATATAATTGATTCATTGTAGCACTTAATGAAAAGAGATCATTCTTTCCTAGTTTCTTAGTATTTCTTTGCACCTTTTAATAGGGATATTATTCCTTTCTCAATTTTCTTACCTCTTATTGAAGTTGTAGGCTCTATAAATGCACTTCCACTGGTTGATTCATTTGAAAGCTCAGATAAGAATAAGTTTTTTCATTCTCCCTATGTGGAACTATGCTTCTTTAGTTTCTTTTGGATAAGGTTGATGCAAGCATGTTGTATCACTTATTTAAAGATCTTCACTTCATAACTTTAATGGAGCGCTAGGCATGAAACACAGATTTCTGTTTCTCTTTATCAAATTTTATTTGTATTGCCATGCTTGACTTGATTCATTATTCCTTGTATATCCTAATGCTTTTAGTTTTCAGGGTGGAATTGTTTACTCTAATAAGGTTATTGTGATGTCATCCGTGCAAACTAAAGGTCATATTATTCCTTCATTGGGGCATGGGTTGGAACCCACCTTGGCCATCCACAAGTAAGTACTACTGTGAATTATTGGAAAACATGGGAAGTATACTTTTTAATTAGCCACTAGGTCTGCTGCTAACTTCCTACCGTCATTGACTATGATGTGACTTAATGCAGCATGCAAGTGGTTTCTAGGTTTTGAATCCTGATGTCATTTATCTTGGAATGTCTGGAAGTCTAGTCCCTTTTCTCCTTACTTTTAATTTGATTGAAGGGACAAGATGCTGATTTCTCCTCATGGATTTGACAAGTCAATTTGGGATCCTTCAGTTGACCAGCTTCTTCCACAAAGCTATAATGCAGAAGATATGAAGGGGAAATCTGTGTGCAAAATCTCCTTACAGCAATGCCTTGGGTTGACAGAGGACACTTCTGTGATTCTTGTAAGTTTTCAGTATGCAAATTATGTTCTGGGAGCATGTGCAATAAAAAAAAGGTAGAGAAGATAATTTTTCATGGAGGGGGAAATAGATCTCAATTGAGATTTTTTTATTTTGTCTCTGTACTTTACAAGCTTATAAATTGAGTAGGATATATCCGAAATGTAATATTGATGTTTGTGCTTTATTGGGAAAATGTGAAAACATACCAGTGAAGATGACTGGAAATCCTGAGGATGCAACCATTTAATCATCAGTTTATATAGGGAATTACCTAAATAAACATTGTTATATTGTAGATCTGTCATGATTTTTTTTTATCAAAATATGTTACCATAAAGAGTCTATTTTATTTGTACCTTTTTAACTTTTGCACATACATATCAACACATTATTGTGTCAGACAGCCTTCTGCATTTTTGTCCTAGCACTAAAAGAACTTTGTGTAATTTCAGGTTGGGTGCATATATTCAGACTTCTCAGATTTTGATGCAGAGAATCTCAAGACGCATGTTTGGATGGCTTGCAGAAAGGGTGTTCAGGTTGTTGCTGCGCGATTTTTTTTTTTTTTTAACTGTAGTTTTTAATTTATACCAGTATAATAACTTTTAAAATTTATTTGTATTAACAACCTTGAAATTGTGATCAGTAACTCTTCCCTGTTAAAACTTTCGAAAATACTAATACATATATGTGTCCGTCAGGATTTGATCTGATTTTGCTACATTTTCTGTGCAGATTGTCTTTATGGCTTCTACTAATAATTCAGTCATCAACAGGGAATTGGAATATTTCCAAGAAGAATTCAAGGTATTTTAGTATTTCTCTCCAGCCAAGTTTTTCTGGTGCCTCTGCCTAACCATTGTCCTGGGAGTAAATTGTATTAGAAATCCTTATTTTCTGCATTTATCTGAGAAAGAAGAGAGAACTTTCGAAATTCTATGCTGTACGCATCAGAATTCTGCTCGGTTGCAGTATCTTACTGTCTTGCTGGGTGGTGCTTTCATTACTTTCTTTTTGCTTAAAGAAATAATCAAAAGCTCAAGCATCCTTAATTGTCAATATTGATTGGTTGTTTGCTCTGTTAATAATCAGTAATTGCTAAAGCTTAAGGCTTAAAATTTAGTCTTTTTATCAGCTCCTTTAGGGATTGGGTTTGGAATTTTGTGAAATTAGTGACGACTTTTTAAAGCAAGAAAAGTAAAGAATTCTTTAGAAGGTATTTAACGGACAGAATGACTGGCTCTCTTTCCAGATTTTATGTAGTTGTTGCTCATGTTTTGAGGTTTTATCTGCACATTTTTTCATTTGATTTTGGAACGTAAATGACAAGTTTAATGTGCTGGGCATATTAGACATCGGTTACTTCTCTTTCTTGCAGGATGGAAATGCAAGATTCGTAAACACATATGATGAAACTTTATTGCACTTGATATTTGCCGGATCTGACATTATGTTTTTCCCATCTTTTGATGATCTTCAACTGCCGGTATGTGTTGCTTAAAAGTCTTCTAGCAATTAGGCAACTTTTGCTGCGGGTATGTGTTGCTTACAGGTTTTCTGGCAATAGACTTGTTGTTCCATGGATGTTATGTTAAAAACTTCCAAGGACGAGCATGGGTCTCTCAACTGTCAACTTTGCAGGGGTTTCCTGCACTCTTAGTGACAAGATGCTTAGTAAAGTTATTACTTTTTATTACCAAAAAAGAAAAGAAAACAATTATTACCCTCGAGTCATTACAAATTCTTTAAATATGCAATGAGATCTCATATATACTGCGGATGTAAGTACTGGAATAACAATTTGGTGGAGGGCAACTATGTCTAAGAAGGGTTACATGATAAATCTCTTTCCCGTAATGGAAGAAAAGGTAGAAAATGTGAACACATCATGAAACATCCATGTGCTAATTCCTTTGTAATATTTGACTCCCGTGTGTATTGTGGGTGGGAGGTGTTAGTTTGTCTGCTCTTGTCCCATTGGGGAGGCAGTTTGAGAGCTTTAACCAATGCTATTGGTCCTTTTTTGGTTGTATAATGACCTCACTATATGACATCCTGACGAAAATTTCTTATATTTAAGTGTGGTTGCTGCATGTTATTCAAATAGTTAATTTGGATTGTTTGTTTCATTGCATAGCTGAAGGCCTTGAGATATGGAACCGTTCCTGTTGCAGTAAATTTTCCTGATAACAACAGATTCAGGTTAGTTGATGCAGTGTGCAAAGTTAACTATTTGAATCTTTTATGCACCTGTAAATGGGAGAAACCTTATGCAAGGATTGGATCAACAGGCAACATGGGGAACATGATTTTGAGTGCACGAAAGTTTCACAGTACATCAACAATTCCTTTGCAAAGATGTCCTTACGCCAAGCAATTGATGAACTTGTGCACACTCCCACCCTTACCTTTGCCTTTTTTTGTTTTCTTCTTCACATAAGATGTCTTGTTCAGGTTCTATACAGGATGACGTTATCTTTAATTTTTGTCAGAATAATAACCCATCTCAGTGGAACAGAAGGATATTGGATGCAATGACAAAAGATTTCTCCTGGGATGCAGAATGCTGTGATGTACATGTTTCAGCATATACAGCAATTAAAAATTTGTGAAGCATTTTTCTGTACATAGATGAATGGCATGCCAATGGTACATATGGTTATTTATTCTTTGCAGAGACTACTTGGAATAAACTTTTGGTGCATATAAATAATTTTTGGCCGTGATTAAGACTTCAGACATTGTAGTTCTCCAACGACCTGCTATTCCCTCTCCAGAGCCCCCAACCCTTGATCATTACCCTCTGATTTTTTTCTCTTCCCATAAACGTTTCCTCTGGTTTTATTTCTCACTAAATGATACCAGTCATTCTCTTCTTCTCTTGCCTGTGACAATGATGTGTTGCCAAATACTTTGTCAATTTGTCTTTTTGCATAATCTAGTAAGCATTTCAGGGTAGTTTCATTTACAAGAAAAGCAAATATTGGAAATTTGCACTTAGTCTGGAGGACAGTTACAATTAAAGTTGGTGAATGATGAGTAGAGCCGTAGAAGAAAGAATGGAGAAATGGTAGCACTGGTATGGATAATCCTCAAGATAGGCTACTGTTATGAACCTCCTTAACATTTGGACCACCTCATAATTCATATTGAAAGCGACAGTAGAACACCAAAAGCCAACAGAGGCAAACTGGCACTGATCTATATTTTTAACCAAGTAAATATTATGTCCTCAATTTTTGAGATTCCAAGCCTTACATTTGGTCGTTGTGTGAAGATAGGGTTGGTCATAAACATATCATGTGGGATCATTTACCCATGTAAACTTGAAAAAGAACATATTGTCGCCTATTATTTCTTGAAGGATTAAAGGTAAAAATACTCTTCAAAAATCTATATTTTTGAAATTGTATTTTTCGTATTTAAAATTCATCAATAGACAATAGTATTATTCTTAAATTTAATATTTTTAAATATATCTTTTTATTAAGAATTTAACAGAATGTTTTATATCTGACTATTTAAAAAAATATAATTACAATATATTTATTATTAATAAGAACAAGTTAGTAATTTTTATTTTTATTTTCTTTAAACAATGAACGTTTTTTAGTGAGATTTTTTTTTTAAATTTTGATATATTTCTGTAAATCTCTCAAATATTGAATATTATAATAAAAATCATTGATAGAAGGGATTTTGATTATATAGTTTTTATTATAATAACTATTGAAGATTATTATAAAAATTATTGGTAGAAGGGATTTTGGTAATCTTCTATGGTTATATAGTTTTTATGAAAATGTATATAGTAAATTGGTGAATTTAATTCTTTAATTTTTTTTAATTTGGTAAGTTTGGTTCCTAGTTTTTTTTTTCAAATTTTTAGGTCCTTTATTTTTTCGAGTGAATTATTGGATTCTTCCATCAATCTAGTGACGGTCAACGTTAGTCAATGTTTATTTTCGAGACATTTGTAGAAGAAAAAAAATTTAAAGATTAAGCTTGCGAAATGAAAAAAGTTTAAGGACCAAACTTGAATGATGTCATCTCTTAAATAATGTGTATTTTATATTTTTTAAATAATTGATTAATAAGTAAATAGTGGCTTATGTTTTCATAAAACTTGAACACGTTTGCTCTATTATTGGAGAAGGTATAAAAAAATCTACCATAACTCCTATGCGTAAGGGATAAGTAGTCTTTTTTCTTTCTTTTTTTTTTTGGTGAAAAAAAAAAAGGAAATACTCTAAATTGACTAATTTCTTAGGTGTGCTATAAGTTATGAATATTTATTTTTTGATGAAAGAAATGTATAGTTAAATTACTGGCTTTTTAGATATGTTACAAATTATAAAAAAAATATATATTATTTTTATGGAAATAATTAACATTTTTGGACACCAAAAAATAACAAATACACTATAATGTGAGGCAAATGTATTGAAAATTTGATAATTGTGTAAAGAGGTAAACTATTTGATCATCTTTTCATATGTAAAACTTGCAAAATAAAGATGTGAGGCTAAAGATCCTCTCCTCTCACCCCACTCTCCCCTTTAGGACATTTTGTGTTAATTTGAAAAATATGATTCTTTTGTACTCAATTTTATTAAAATTTAAATGTTTTTATTTTTACATGATATATAAATTTAAGAAAATACTTTACTATAAAATAGTTATTATATTATCTTTAGTAATTTAAAGAATTAGTTGTGAGATATAGACATTTAATTATAATAAAACTTATATTTTCAAATGCAAATATAGACATTTAATTATAATAAAAATATTTTTAATATATAAAGGGATAAAAATATAAATTGAAATTCAAAACAATCATATTATGACTCTATTATTTGAGGTTGTCTTATAAAAAATAAGATAAAGATAGTTGTGTATTTGTCATTTTTGACCGTTGCAAAATATATTTAGAAAATCTTCAAAATATATATATATATATATATATATATATATATATAAAAAACCAAATTGGTGGATTTAGTTCTTAAACTTTTTTTATTTAGTTTGGTTCGTAAAATTTTTCTTTTCTAAAAATGCCTCTAAAATAAACGTTGACTGGTATTGACCGTCACTAAGTGGACAAAGGGACCAAATAATTCACTCGAAAAAAGATGATAGATCTAAAAATTTGAAAATAAAGATTAGGAGCCAAACTTGTCAAACTAAAAAAGTTAAGGAATTAAATTCGTTAATTTGCCCCATATATATATATATATATATATATTCAAAATATATAACCATTGAAAATTATAATAAAAACCATTCATATAAGGGAATTCGATTATATAGTTTTTATTTTAATAATCTTTGAAGGTTATTATAAAAACTATTAGTGGAAGAGATTTTGATAATCTTCAATAGTTAGATGTTTTTTATAAACAAATATATAATCAAAGTATATAACTATTGAAGATTATAATAAAAATTATTGGTAAAAGATATTTATTATATTCAAAATCTCTCCTGAAAGATTTACAGAAGCAAAGTTATCTTTTTTTTTTCTTACCAAGAAATTTTTATTATTTGGAGAAGACAAAAATTAAAATTATTAATTTATCCTTAATAATAATGAGTATATTACAATTACGATATTTAAAACAGTCAAATATGAAGTATATTATTAAATTATTGAGAGAAGAGTATATTTGAAGAGATTTAATTTTAACAAAAGTACTATTATTAAATTTTAAACGTGAGTAGTATATTTGACCGAATTTAAATTTAAAAATAGTATTATTATTAAATTTTAAATTTTAAGAAGTATACTATTATTAAAATTTAAATATAAGAGATATATTTAAAATAATTTAAATTTAAAAAAGTAATATTAATAAATATTAAATATGAAAACTATAATTATAAAAAAAATACATTTTTACCTTTGAATCCAAATTCTCATTCTTAGTACAATTGATTGTCAACTTGCTAGAGCCAAAGAGACAGAAATAAGAGACAGAGGTCAATTCCAGGTCTACCAGTTTCCTTCCAAAGCAGGCAGTAGTGTAATTTCCAGTCCTATCCGTAAAGAGGAGCTATCAATCCAACTTAGAACCATATGCATATTAAACGAGTACTTTTATTTTATTTTATTTTTTAAGAAGGAAATCACAATTAATACTCAAACACCCGTTCTGAGTAAACTTGCTCTCCGTTAACTAAAATTTGTACTTTTAGCTCCTTAAGTTAAAGGTCCACTTTCTGGACCGATCCCTATCCATTCTTTATCTTATCATCGTCTTCTTCTTTCTGCCTACAAAAAGGTGCTAAACTTCAAATTACATGCACTTCCCGCTGCAACAAACTTTTAGGTAGAAAAAAAGGCAACCAGACTATTCTACGAAGCATCCTGCAAGTTTGGGAACTGTATTTTCAAAAAAGAAAAATTTAAAAGGCCCATTTATCAATTTCATTCTTTTTTTTGGTTAAATTTAATAAAAAAAGGGAAATTTTGGTAATTGTGAATAACTATACAAAAGAATCTTTCCAAATTTCCCTACATTTTGAAATAATATTAGCAAACTCAAGAAAAAAATACCTGACTGAATCAACGAACAATCAAAATCAAGATCCAATGGGTCACAATCAGAAAACAAAGTCCAGCCCAGCAGCGGCCCATTTCCCTACGTCAACGACAACTTGTATGGTGCTTTTTGTCGTCTTCTTTCTTTCCAACTTTACCCGCGCCGTGATATGTAGTTCTCAAAATTTTCACTATTCAATGCAGTGCCATTGCCATTACCATTACCATTACCATTACCATTACCCACACAGTACGCAGCCATTATAATATACACAAATCTCTCTGGTCTCCTCTTAAAACCTAAAGAAAATTTGAATCCTTCAGAATTCAACATCAGAGGACTCTGATTCCTTGCGTTTTTCCTCCTTTCCGATTTCTCTCACCCTTTTCTCTGACTTCGTCTTGCCTTTTCGCAGCTGAATTTCAATTCATTTCGTCGGAAACGTCTGGAAAAAGGTTCATCGTCTTGCATTACGGTTTTTGGGAAAAAAATGCTGTGGCAAATGGAGATTTTGAGCTGACAGGGGTGTTTGATGTGTGCTCAGTTTACTTACGCAATGCAAACGCACATTTTGCGCATTGTCAACCTGGATTCTGCAATTTTTTCGAGGTTGAGTGAAGCATAATTTTTTAGCTTTTCTTTTTTTTTTTTGGGTTAATTTTTTGACGAGATTTTTAACTTAATTCTTGCAGATTTTGATTGGAATGATAATTTCATTTTGGCAGAAAATGAGTGTTTTAGTGTTACTATATGCGGCATAGATTTTAGTACCAGAGTGGGTTTCTGATTCCTTATGGTGGAATATTCGGCATCCGACTTAAGTAATTTTGTAAGTGAATGGTGTTAAAACATGCCAAGCATTAGAGCTCCAGCTACCAAGAAGACCACAACTCTTACGGTTAGTCTGTTCTCACTTTCTAAATTGAATTTACCTTGCATTGTACATTTTTGTGCTACAATGGACAAAAGGTTGAGACATAGTAGCTGACAGTCATTGGCTGAATGCATTGTTGGCTGTGCACATAGGTTGCTGTAAAATGTAGGCCTTTGACCCAGAGAGAGCGTGTCCGCGACATAGTTAGAGTCCACAACGATAAGGTAACTAACAATTTTCAACTCTGATTGGTACTTATCTCAAAGCTTTTGCTGGAATCCTTTTATTTTTCATTCAGCTACAAGAATAACATATCGATTAATTTTTATTATACTAGTAGCTTTTTTGTCTGTGGAATCAAATTCAGGACAGTTGATTTTGGTAATGCTTTGCAATGGCATTTGTAGGAAGTACTAGTATTAGATCCTGACCTATCGAAGGACTATCTAGACCGTATACAGAACCGATCTAAGGAACGGAGATATACTTTTGATTATGCTTTTGGTCCTAGTTCAACAAATTTGGTATGTCTCTATTTTCCTTGTTGAATTTGTTCTATTTTCTCTTTTTTAAAATATTTTTTAGGGTATTAGTTTTCATATTCGTGCATAAACTGTTCACTAGAGAGTTGGAAAAAGATGAGCAATGGCTACATAAATTGAATTGAACAGCCAAACTGAAATCTTTGTATTGTATTCTACATTTGCTTACACTATGTTTGATTGGAACAAAAAAAGGGAGGAAAGGAAGCCGGGATGTAAATTTGGAGTTAAATGCATAATCTACCTCATTTGATTGGGAGGGGAGAAATCAAGAATGGAAGTAAATGTGGAGGGGTAGAGTTTTTCTTTCATGTTAGATTTCCAGCCCATCCAAAACAAGATGGATTGGGAGGTAAATTGGATAAACCAAAATATAGATTTACTTCCCTTCCATCCTAACCAAATTAAGATGGAAGTAAATATTTACTTTCCCTACTAGAAGTAAAGGTGTCCCTTCCCTCCTCTCAGCGTCTGCAAACCACCTTTCCCTCCCTCTCAACCTTTGCAAACCAAACATAGTGTTAGATGTCCCCTTGAGGCTTTTGAACAATATGAGCTGCTGAAAACTCTGTAGCATCAATGCAACAAGCAATTGGTTGGTTGATGAACTGATCCCATTGAATTACTTTCTTCACATTCTTAAACAAAGGATGAAAATAATACATTTTTAGTCACGTAATGAACTGGATTTGCAACTTCCTGAGGATGAAATTCAGTCATTGTCTTTGGTCATATCCCCCCAGAAGTTGGTAAATGTTAGATTCAACATGGAATATAGTTTCCTGCTAAAACATAATCTAGAGAAATCCAATTATCCTTGTGTCTGTACTCGGGTACATGAATTTCTAGAATAGGATTTTTTTTTTTCCTAAGACCTCACAGGTGTAAAGAGGCCATGATTACCGAAATCTGGAACTCCAATGCTTTCCGCAAACTCCAGTTTGCTTTCACTTGCTAATGGTATGAGGTTCTTGTAATGTGCATGGAATCTGTGATATTGCAAACCATACTTATACTAAGAAAGGTGGTGTAGTTCCACGAAATACAAAAGGCCTAAATTGATATAACAGAAAGAGCATGTCAATAAGGTGCTGTGCAAATCTCTTTCTGCTATTTCAGGATGTTTACAAGAGAAGCATACATTCTACAGTTGCTGGGGTCATTCAAGGTCTCAATGCAACTATCTTTGCCTACGGCTCAACTGGAAGGTACTTTCCTTTGATGGTGAATTCAACTCTATAGATTTAGTTTATCAACTTTCTGTAGTTGATGATGCTTCAGCTATTATTAATCATTTGCTTTCTCTCTTTAATGTCCGAAGTCTTACTTTTATGAGGACAAGCAACGGGCCGCCCATATGTTGGTTGCCTCTATATGATTGAAGGAATAACCTTTGCTTTCTTGCCTGGTGGCACGACCAAGATGACCTGATATCTAGTCCTTTTGCTGGCTTCTTTACTCACAGGACATGGGACACATTAGTGTTTCAAAACTGTAATGGTGCACAAAATTTTTCACCTGGCGTCATTGCCTTGCTAGCAATGATGCTTTGTTTCTTACATAATATGGGCAGAAAAGATGGTAGAGAACCAAAAATGTTAATTTGGCATACTTTCTTTGCCGCTCCTGTCAAGGTCCTCCGGCCTAAAAATTAGGCAATTAACATGGATATTCCTTGATAATAATAATAACGGTCTTATTTGCAGAAACAAATCTGAACTTTCATTTTCCTTTTCCCCATGGAAATAGCCTAAACTTATAGCTTTGAGCCTCATTTAGGGGTTTTGTATCTAGTGGCATTCATTGGTGTGCTTACCCTTGCACAACCCCATCTGAGATCATTAGGTGGGTGGTTTCTATGGCACACAAGGATGGTTATACACAACAATAAAGAATTAGATCTTTGGTGTTTGCATATATCGGTTCAATAACATTTGCAAGATTTCATTTCTTCTGGGTTTTGGTTTGACCACATCTGGATATGACTATAGTTTACTTTCAGTGGTAAAACATACACAATGGTTGGCAGTCAAGACGATCCTGGACTTATGGTTCTCAGTCTGAAGACAATATTTGATCTGATAAAGAAGGATAATAGTTCCGATGCTTTTTTAGTTACTTGTTCTTACCTTGAAGTCTACAATGAGGTAGAATTTGCTTATCCGTGGAAATATATTTTCATTGAGATATGCAGTTAGAAGTCTCCATATAACATTGATAAATGTAGGTTATCTATGACTTGCTTGAGAAATCATCCGGCCACCTGGAACTCAGAGAGGATCCAGAGCAAGGGATAGTGGTTGTTGGCCTCAGATGCATCAAGGTCATCATTTTCTTTTACTAAAGGAAGTAGCTGTATCTCAGATTTTGAAAAGCTGCCTACATCAAATTCTTACAGTGTTATTCTGCTGGTGTAATTGCTGTTTCAGTCTTCTATTGTTGCTTCCATGTTATATTCTTAGATGTAGTCCCTGAAATAAACATAAGACATAAGTGAGTATTCTCTGCTTTAACTCTGTATGTACAGTTTAAATGTTTTGCTAGTTTCTTGATCACAACTTGGCACATAAATTTACTTGTATAAAATTCGGCAATTTGCAGGTTCTTTTCACATGAATAATGAGTATATATGTGCAGGTATCTGTTTTGTACGGGTATTTGAATTTATTTCATGAAGCTGGTCATTAGCGTATTAGAAATCAATAATGTTGACTAAAGCACTTTTCAATATATTCAGTTCTTCCCTTCTTTGTTCTCCTCTTGTTTTCTTGTTTCAATTTTGGTGCAGTAAACTGAATATGTGTTTGGCCAAGCTTTGAGGCTTTACTGCTATCCTGTCACTGCTCCTTTCTAACCTTGCTCAACACCCCCCCCCTTGTGGAAAATGTTTTTCCTTGTATTTGAATTTAATGCTAGTTGCTACATAATTCTTTTATGTGCTAACACTTGGTTAATATTTTATGTTCTCTTGGAAGTGTAATACCCAGATCATAGATGCTCCTTTCAGAAACTGTTTTTATAGTATCATCAGTCTATGCTACATCTGGGTATGTTTGGAAGTTCAACAGGGATGAGCATAAAAATTGCACAAGGTAGATATCACCTGGTATATGTCTCAAGTCATAATCATCCTTGGGCAATTGGATCTTATATCATTTGGCACATCCTTCATGAGTACTCATTGCAGTTACCTTTCTGTTTCAGTTTTGCGAGTCTGGTGTGTCATAGTCTCTGATTCATCTACTTTCTATAATGAAACAACCATCAGGCACTACTAACCTTGTCTTTCTCTGTTTGGTTTCTTTAACAACCATCATATACTTGTCAACAGGTGAACTCAGCTGATAAGATTCTTGAACTTCTAAATTTGGGGAACAGTAGACGGAAAACTGAAAGCACAGAAGCTAATGAAACTTCGTCCCGGTCAGTCTTGTGTACCTTTTATACTGTAAGCTAAATTACCTTGCTTCGGCTCAATATTAACTGCATGCGTATTCTGTTCTAGCATACAACAATGACTTTTGCTTGTATTTTATTGGATCACTTAGCAATATAGAGTTAAATTTACCTAAGTGCATCCCTATTTTGGCCACCATGTTACTTCAGTATGATAGGGGATTGTAGTTTCAGCAAATGAAACACAAGGGAATTAGACTATGGGTTTGACCCTCTTGTAGTAGGCAGTCCCTGTGATCTGGAATCCTTCATTTTTTTTGACTAATTGTCTACTTTTTCTATTGTTTTGGATATTATCCAACTGAGACGGGTTTTGCCTGAAATATTTGTAGTACCAGTCTGGTATAAAATCCTCTCCCCTTTGGTTTGGTTGTTCCTATCATATTTGATTTACTAGATGAAGATATTTGCTTTAATTATGTGTTGCTATAAGGGCGACTGTGGTTAAACTCGGTATGAAATGAAAGTGCAATTGGTGATTTGAATTTTCTTTCTAGCCTTCAGTAATCCTACTATGCAATCTAGTCTTGAAATTTCTGACACATGATTTCTCTGATATAGATGATAATCTTAGAAATGCTAGGAGAGCAGAGCTAGTTTACTTAATCTTTTTAGCCAGGTTTATCTTGTCTGCATGATGTAACAGAAAAATAGCTTCCAATTGACAGCTCACATGCCGTATTGGGGATAAATGTCACAAGAAGACAGGGTAACAAGTATCCTCCTCAGGTTATTAGAGGAAAACTTGCTTTAGTTGATCTTGCCGGCAGGTAATGGTCTCCTTTCTGTTTCTTTGTGCAGTTGTAGTCCTGATTAAATTGACACGAGATCAGTACAATTATAGATAACTTTTTTTTCCTTTAGTGAACGAGCATCTGAAACAAATAGTGGAGGCCAAAAGTTGAGAGATGGTGCAAACATTAATAGATCTCTTCTTGCTTTAGCCAACTGCATAAATGCTCTTGGAAAACAACAGAAGAAAGGTCTAGCTTATGTTCCTTACCGCAACAGGTATCCCAGTCATTATCATTGTTTTATTGACTCTGCCAGCAGTTGTAGCTAAGTTCCAAATATGTTTCAGCAAATTAACACGGATTCTCAAAGATGGTCTAAGTGGTAATTCTCAAACAATAATGATTGCAACCATTTCACCTGCTGACGGTCAGTATCACCATACTGTTAACACATTGAAGTATGCTAGCCGAGCAAAAGAAATCAGGACACACATCCAGGTGAGTGGCATACGTATGCATTTTCTCCTTGATGCAATTTAAGGAGGCACAGAAACTTATTCGCTATAACTTTCCCCTAAAAGATCTCTTCACCTTATTAAACTACAATGTCCTTGATTTTTTAGATTCTTTTTCTTATTTTATGAATGATTGGCCAAGGAGATCTAGAAAATAAAATGGTGCAGTCTGAGTGCTTTCTTTTTTGCACCCATTTTCTAGGCTTTGTCGTATCCCCCAAACATGGACTCATGAGCAGGCTTTCTGCACATTTTTATCTTTCTGGTATGATAGTACTGGTCATGTCCAAATAATCAATATTTTAATCCAGACATGTCCTCTGTGGCTTAACACATCCAGTAAAAGAATGCGGCAGATACAATTGATTATTGTTTCTTAGATGCAATCATGCTTTCTACATTGTTTCCTGATGCCTTGGTTTCTTCCCTGAATTTCATATCTATTGACTTGTCTTTAGGATGTTTATTATTTCTGAAAATCTTCCTATGTGCTTGTCAGAAAAATATTGGGACTATTAACACGCACGTATCAGACTATCAGAGGATGATTGACAATCTGCAGGTAACCATTGTGATATTATCAAAGAGAATATCTTGTTTCAGTTAGATCCATTCAACAAACATGACTTTGCAGAATGAGGTAAGCCGATTGAGGAAAGAATTAGCTGAAAAGGAATCTCAACTGAGTGCTAAGCCAACTGAAAAGGCTGTGGATGATGAAATATCTTGGTTAAATGTCTTGAGCCAAGAAACCAGTGAAAATGTCCAGGAACGGATAAACTTACAGAAGGCTTTATTTGAACTTGAGGAAACAAACCTTCACAATCGCACTGAACTACAACAACTTGATGATGCTATAGCGAAACAGCAGGTTTGAATAGTTTTGGTTCGTACCTTGAGGACCTCATTTTTTGCATTTCATAGTTGTTTCTCGTCACATGTAATTGTTGACACTCATTCCAAAGCCCATGTTGACACATGTATCATATAAAAAACATATTCAATTGATATTAAAACACAGGCCTTCCATCGTTGTTGAAAATCGGCCGTTATCTGTCATTCTTTATGCTTGGAAATCCCTTTCATTATTTTAAATACTGTCGGTTCATGCTACTTCCTCAGCTATGACAATCTATAATATTGTTGGAAAACCATTGTGTATGCAGTCAGGATTCAGATGTATGGAGCTTGGTCAGGAAAGTAAGCTACCAGTGCTAAAATAGCAATACTGTACTTTGTGTTGTATCACAATTCTATTCCTACAATATTCATTACATCCTGAAATGGTCATGTTTTAGTATGATGCCCATTACAGCCCACAATATTTAGGTATCGATATCATTGTTGTCTCAACTTTCATTTGCTGACCCTCCCTCTTGACATAGGGGTCTAAACATACAAAGTAAATATATATCTTGCATATTTTTCAACTCCATGAGTGTCTAAAAGTAGCTTTATTTGTATTGTAGGCAATTGAAAAAGATGGAGCAGTTGTGCAGGTGTTGAGAGCTAGACGTCAAGTTATTCTAGATAACATCCGTGACAATGATGAACTTGGAGTCCATTACCAGAAGGTGATGTAGCTAATGTTTTTATATGTTGATTTTTTTTTTTTTAATCTGTTATATATAGTTTCACTAATTCTGTGCCTTGCAGGAAATAGAAGCTAATGAGAAGCGCAAGTGCCAGCTACAAGATATGATTGAAGAGGCAATCACCAACAATGGCAACAAAACCTACTTGCGGATTCTCAGTCAATACAGGCTCCTGGTACTTAATGTTATCTTACATTACAAACTACAATGTAGAAACTTGAATCTGACTTGTACTTGATATTTTCTATTAAGGCTTTTTAAACACTTTGCTTTTTTTTTCCCTTTAATTTAAATAGGTTAGGTGGTGATTGCTAACTTCACTAGATTTTTGGTATGTCAAGCTTTCACCAACAATCAAGCATACTCGATGGCTCTGTCTTCATAATTCTTATCTGACATCCTGTGCTGTGTCACATGTTGTTTCTGATTTGCTAGAAAATCTAGTCTGGAAGATCGATATTCATTTATGGCTTTTAGGGCTTATAAGTGTCTGACAACTTTTCCCAAGTCTCACGATCATTGAACTTCAACCTAAACAGGGAATTGCTAATACAGAACTACAGTTTGAAATGGCAATGAGGGATCAAATCATTCACAACCAGAGGGAAGCACAAAGAAGTCTATGGAGTTTGCTTCTAAGTTTAGGACTGGATGAGAAGCAGATATTTGAGCTTGCTGTGAAGCAAGGAATTACTATTGAGGACTCAATTACAACACCTCAACTTGGCCTTGCAAATAGGAGGCAGTCATCCAGTCCGGGCTTTGGAAGATACTCTCCATCATCTTGTTCCCCATGTAGTGGGTTCCCTTCCGCACCATCTGGTTTTCCACAAGAGCAAGAACTAGCTTCTAGGACATTTTCCAAGGGAAACTGGAAATATAGCAGGGAGGAGCACCATACTGCATATTATTACACATCTAATGGTCACTCACCGTCAGTAGGTATAAGGCTTTGTAGTCAGTACTGGACTGGCAACGGACCCAACTCTCAGTTTGATAGTCCTGATAGATGTTCCTCAGATTTGTGTTATTCTTATCCGCATGTGAGAACACCTGTCTTGCGGTACAATGATGGAGGGCAGCAGCAGGTATTTTTCCACCAGTCACTTATGAATTTACCATGACCGCTATTTTCCCTTAAGAAATTTTCCTTATCTTTTGCAGTTTTTCTGTTCTTTTTCAATATTAGATATATTAAGCACCTTAATTCTTTTTCATAGGATCTCTGGGCGCACTCTTTCAAGCAACAAAGACAAGCTGGTCCTCATGTTGGAATGAGTAGTAATGAGGACTCACAGAGAGGAATTATGATCAGTCGTGGTGGCACGAAACACAGTTTGCTTAGCTATAGCCCATCCCCTCAAGTTTCAGCCATGCCTAATCTCGTGTCTCCAAAAGCAACACCCTCTAATCTGCAAGAGGTGTTACAGTTGCCACCTTCCTTAGCCAGTAGCAGGCAAATTTGTTTTAGTTCCCGTGGTGTTGATTCTCATCCCTCTAGACTTACATAGACTTATTTTGCTTCCTAATATTCGAAACCCCTCTCCAATTCTTCTGGGCCATTCAACTGTACAAAAGTTTTAGGATTAGGACTACAATTGGAGCATTGCAGCCAATGAGGATCAGGATACTCCTCTTGATCTCTTCTTTCCCCATCCAATTCACTTTAAATTTTTTACACCTTTCTCATTTCAGAGGATAAGATTCTTGGTTGTTGTGCTGAACCATCAAGACACCTGATTGTATGATATGTAAATGTGATACGTTCTTTGTAAACTAGTGTAGTGGAACTACAATAGCAGGGAGTGGAGATTTTTTGTAATGGATCAGAAGAGTCGAAGGCCGCTGATTCAAATTTTAGCACAGTTTGGAAAAGGAACAAGGAAAAAGTATTTTACAACGTACATTTCTTGATGAACAGTTTTTGCTATAAAAAAAAAAAATTTGTTGTTTGGGTTAATGCTTGGAGTGTTTACTAGTGCAAATCCTATGCCTAGAAGGAATGCCCTTCATGGAAATTAAATGGAATTTTGTACCCATTGCATTTGTATGTGTGAGAACTCTTTGCAGGTTTCTGGTAATTGTAGTTGTTTTGCAGCTGCAATAAAATTCCTAATTTTGTTATCGAGATCCCAGTAATATGACATCAGGTAATGAGTTCTCAAATGTTAATATCTACCCTTCATAGTTTTGTATTGTGAATATATGACAAGTTACAAGAAATAAAAAATAATTTAAATTAATATAATTTTAAATTTAAATTTTTGTTTGAGATAAAAAGAATCCCTTCTTACTTAGAGTAGTTTAAACTATGTGTCTATATATTTCTAGAAATTGTGTTTACTTAAATTTTAAAAAAGCGAATGATTTGAATAATATTTAGTTTTATTGTCTTTTACAAGTGTGTAAATTTTTAAAATAACAAATAAATATTTTATGAGATTATATATTAAAACACTTTACTAGATTAAATTAATTTTTAATTTTAATTAATAAAATACTTTTTAATTGAGAAAATTTTTGATATTTTTAAAGGATATAAGAAATCTCATATATATATATATATATATATATATATAATATGCAATTATGCCAAAAAATGGTCATTGCTTGGTTGGAATGGAAGAATGCAATTACTGTTTTGTATGATCGTAATATATTATTGAATCTAAAGGAAAAGTTTTATAAAACAATCGTAAAATTAACTTTGTTATAGGAGTAATATGGAAGGTTGAATAACTAAAAAGTGTCATTTTGAGAACTAAGAGTAGTTGACGTACATGTGTTAAAGTGAATGTACAGACATATAAGAAAGTATAAAGTAAAGAATGAGGGCATTCAAAAAAAAGTAGAAGTGACAATTAATTGAATACAAGATGGGAGAAAATTACTTGTGATGGTTTGAATATATATAGTAAATAGTAAGAAATGACTTTATTAAGAGAATTGAGGGATGAAAATAATATAAGTTAGATAGGAATAGAAACCGTCCTAAAAAGATATAGATGCAAGTAATTAAAAGAGATATATATTTATTAAATTTAAATAAAAATATAACAGTAAATAAAAAATAATAAAATAAAAAAATTTATATAAATAACTATATGTGATCTTATATTAATTTATATAACCGACTTCAAATCAACTAAAGTTACCTCAAACTAAAACTTAATTTGTTGTTATTGTTGTGTTGGATCCATACTCCATACTCCATAGCCAGTTCTCTTAAAAAAGGGGGGAAAAAAAAGACTGTGATTGTGTTTGGAATTATTTGGTTGCATTCTACCGGGAAGTGAAGGAGCCCAATTTCACTCTTGCCGCCGGAAGTTGCACCTCAATATCATTCGGAGGGTTTCAGGCATGATATCCGACCAAATCCGGAAAGGATTCTGAGATTCTCTTTAAAATACTCAGACTCAATCTCTCTGACACTCTTCGGCATAGTTTTTGCCCTTCTTAAACCCTTCCGAAATTCCTAAACCCACCAAAAAAAAAAAAAAAAATCGGCCTTTTTCGCCTGAAAGGGAAGAGAAAATCTATGGCCTCACCAGTGGATCCTGTGGAATCTTTCAAGCCATACAGCCTAAAGCAAACCCTAACTGGCCACAAACGCGCCGTCTCCAGTGTCAAATTTTCCGAGGACGGTAGACTTCTCGCGAGTTCCTCGGCGGACAATACTGCCCGAACATGGTCCCCTTCTGATGGCTCCCTCCTCCACGAGTTTCAAGGCCATGAACAGGGCATCTCTGACCTGGCGTTCTCCTCCGACGCCCGTTTCCTTGCTACTGCCTCCGACGATAAAACTGTCCGCCTCTGGGACGTTTCCACAGGAACCCTTGTTAAAACCCTCACCGGCCACACCAACTATGTTTTCTGCGTCAATTACAACCCTCAATCTAACATGCTTGTTTCCGGTTCTTTTGACGAAACTGTGAGAATATGGGATGTCAAGTCCGGGAAGTGCTTAAGGGTTCTGCCGGCTCATTCCGACCCTGTTACGGCAGTGAACTTTAACCGGGATGGGACGCTTATCGTTTCCAGCAGTTATGATGGATTATGTAGGATTTGGGATGCTTCAACTGGGCATTGTATGAAGACTCTGATTGATGATGAGAATCCACCTGTGAGTTTTGTGAGGTTTTCGCCCAATGGCAAGTTCATTCTTGTGGGGACTCTGGATAATACATTGGTAACTCACTATTCCTCCTTTAATTCCCTATTGTTAAGCTAGTAGCTTGTATCCAATGTTTGTGGTAAACTCGATGAAGCTTGGGCAGAAAGATCTGATTTTGATATATCTCAGCATACATGATTTCTGGTTATGATGATTAGTGTTGTGGTGTTGTTTGATTGTTGGTTCCAGCGCATGATGGGCTCCTGCTTATGTTGTTTGCAGTTGGTGAAAATTCATGTTTGAGACTTCATGCTAGCTCCAATTTCGTTGCTAGGAGGTTGTTTCTATAGACCTAGCAGGACACCTTGAGAGACACTTTAAATGAAGAGCATTTTTGAACCTCACCTCTGTGGTTGAGCTAAGATAATTTGTATGTGCTGATATTTTGCTCCTAAGGAGCTCATGAAGACATCAATTAGTATGGAAATACTTATTCTTTCTTGATAATTAATTGGAGAAATTTTCTCATTCCTTCTTCATTTATATATGTTGATTATTTGCTGTATATTAAAACGGCCTCAGGCTTCAGTCTGCTGTTATGTTAATAATACCTATTTGTTTGAAGTCCTAGATAGGAAAAAGGGTTTTTTTTTTTTAATTAGAATTTGTAAGATGTTTTTTTTAGTACATTTTGCTAAAAGGTGAAGAAATGAGGGATCTGCTTAGCAGGGACTTTTAGATTGTCTTTAATTTTCGTTTGTAAAACATGTGATTTCATTTGATGTGGAAACATTGACGCAGGGATGCTTAGAGGCCGAGAGTTTCACTTAGGTGCTATCAATATTAAAGAGTTTTTCATCTATTAAGGAGACCATCAATATATGTTTATCATCTATGTGTGTTAGCTGCTTGTTGATGCTACAAATTGAGACACTGAAGTTTCAAAACCAAGTGCTTAAGTGGAAGCTGGTGGTATGGATTTCATTGATTCAGCTAAGATATGTAATCTTTGTCATAGCTTCATTAAGAGAATGAAGTTCCCCTTGTTTTGCCAGCCATTTAAAAAATCTAGGAATCATTTCTTGTATTTGTTTTTAATCTCTTTCTTATATATTTGTTCAAAGATTTGGAGCCTTATATAAAAACTTGCATACTTTGTATGGAATTGAAGGTATCTATGACTTGAAGGCTTTATTGCAAAGGTTTGCAGTATGCACATTGCTGTGGCTGTGTGGATTTGATAAGTTAATTATCATTAGAATGGGATATCATTTATGGAGTTGATAAAATTTCTTGATGGGATATTATAATGGTTACATGCTTTTTTATTCTTATTCATTAGTTACATACTTTTCTGTCTCCAAGTATGCCAATAGTCTCGTTTGTGCTTGCAAGGTGTGTGTTACAGGTTTACCCTTTACTTCTTTTAATTCAAGATATTGTTGTACTTTCTGAAGAATGGCTGTGTTACTTTGCATGTTTGTAAATGTTGATTGACCTTTATTGAACTCTATTTGTTTGCAGCGGCTTTGGAACTTCTCAACTGGTAAATTTCTGAAAACTTACACAGGCCATGTCAATTCAAAGTATTGCATTTCTGCGACATTTTCCATAACAAATGGGAAGTACATTGTGAGTGGTTCTGAGGACAATTGTGTCTACTTATGGGAACTTCAGTCTAGGAAAATAGTCCAAAAATTAGAAGGTCACACCGATCCTGTCATATCAGTATCGTGTCATCCAACGGAGAACATGATTGCATCTGGTGCTCTTGGAGAGGACAAGACGATTAAACTGTGGACTCAGGAGGACTAAGTATTTCCATCTAAGAAGCTTCTGTAGCATAATTGCTTTTGGTACTTCAACCCGTTCTTTTTCCTCTTCGAGTGGGTTGATTGAAATTGGCAAAGGTGTAATCTTATGGGGAAATTGGCTTTGCCTCTGTAGATTACGTATGGGGTTAAGATTTTTTAGTTTTTATTGTAATCCGACAGAGCACATTTTCTTTTGGTATTGGGTAGAATCTATGGTCTAGTTCATGAAAACTGATTTCTCAACTAGCTACAAGTGTGCAAGCTCTCTTATGGTGATACGGTTATTTGGGCCTTGTCAATGAGATATCTTCTAACAATACATAGATTCTTAAAGTTGGTGGAACGGCGGCCTCAGGCATACATCCCGTATTGGAAGCCGAGGAAGCTTCTTGGGTGAAGATGTTTATTACTACTCTGTCTTTCTTTTAATCAAAATTTTTATTTTAATTTATTTATCATATTAATAAAGTAATATTATATTAATTATTATTTTTTTATAAATAGTATTTTTTATGTAGTTTGTAGTATTAGAACTTTATGAAGTCTAATAACAGAGATTGGAATTGTCCCCGAAAAGTCACTCTTTAAAAGGACGTCTCTAAGAATGATTCTTTGGAGGATGGTTCCTCTTGGAGCCTTGACTTTAGTCCTATCCTACCACATTTGTTGTATTATATGTTGTTCAAAAGTGAGGTCCTCTTGCGTGCTGGAGTTGAGGCTCAATTTTTCAGCCATCTCTTATTGGATCTGTTTACATTTCCAAAAGCAAAATTTATCGATTTAATCTTTAAATTAATTACAATTTTAGTTACTTATCCTTAAATTATTCTTTCAGTCTTTTCTTCCCGAAATGATTTTTGTACTGCCAATTTAATCCTTGTTCCCAGTGTAATTGTTAATTTTGGCTAATAATTCTATACTCTATTAACATGTCTGTTAATATTTATAAGAGTATTTTTATCCAAAAACACTTATTTCTCTTTAATTTCATGTTTTCCTTTAATCATGTGGTTCTCTTTTCTGTTCTAAGCCAACCCTCCACTAATTAGTGTAAAATTTGTCTGGCCACCGCTCAATTTTGGCACTTCAACTTGGATTTGTTTGATAAAATTGAAATATAGAGATTAATGTATATCTAAGTATTAAATTTTAAAATTTAAAAGTTTGAAAATTAAAATTTATTTTTTATACTCTATTTTATTATAATTTAGATTAAATATAAAATAATATTAATAATTAGATGACTATTTAACATATTTAGATTTTAAATTTAAGTAATTTTTAATTTATAATATATTTTAATCAATTAAATGATAATAAAAATTCGTTATCAAATATATTTAGTTAATTAAATATTTAATATTATCTATTATCAAATACGCTTAATAAAATAAATAAACAGTTAATTAATTTAAAATGATTAATTGAGTTATTAAATAGGCCATTAGACTTTGGTTATAAGTTGTAGATTGCTTTGAACGAAATTAGCCTATTTGGTAACTTATAATGCTATAATTTTTAATAATTTTTTTCTATCACTATGATCCCTAAGCTTTAGTTGTGATCTCTAATACATTATAATGAAAAAAGAGAGTTAGAATCACTTGACAGATTGTAATTTCATTACATAACTTAGCGGTAGAAAACATTATAAGCATTAAGCTTTAAGGACCAAATAGCATTGGTCCTTAAAGTTTGCTTTGATTATTCTTTAGGGTGAGTTTTTGCATCTTAAAATTAGGGGTGTGAAAACATTACTTGGAATATACTATTGCACATGAGGTTATTAGAATTAAATTGGCAAAACAAAAATTTTGAATAATCAAATTTGAAAATAATTTATAACTAAGGGTTAGTTTGATAAAATTGAAGTTTGAAAATTGAAATCTAAATATTTAAATATTAAAATTTGAAAATTGAAGTTTAAAGATTAAATTTTAAAATTTGAAATCTGAATTAATTATAATTTATATTATATTATATTATATTATAATTTATAATAAATATAAAAATATTAATAATTAGATGAATATTTAACAAATTCAGACTTTAGACTTAAATAACTTTTAATTCAACTAAAATTTATCATATAATGTCAATATGTCTTAATCAATTAAATGATAATAAAAATATGTTATCAAATGCACTTAATTAATTAAATACTTAATAATATATATTATTAAATATATTAATAAAATAAATAAATAAATAATTAATTTTAAATACTTAATTAAGTTATAAGCCGGCCCTAAATTAGTGAATTTCCATTAATAATTTTTTAAATTTGAGATGGAATCCAAATGAACAGCCCCTAATTCTCAAAACAAAACTTCTAAACTTTCTCTTCAAATCTTTCCAACTAAGCTGGCACCTGCCAAAAAAAAAAAAAAAAACTCTTAAGGTCCATGAGTTGTTTCAACTTGAGGTGTAATTCTAAATTTATCCTTTCTATAGCCCCGATGAAATTCAGTTAGTTAGTGAGTGTCAACATGGGAGAAATTGAAAGCTTAGACAAATGAAAAGAATTATGAAAAAAAGCCAATTTTTTTCAAATCCATTCAAATCTGCGATTCAGTTTCAACTAAACATTTTCTACATGAAAAAGTCTTGTGGCTTGGCTATGAAAATTATTTGGTAATTTAAGGTTTAAATTTAAAAAATTATAAAAATTTAACAGTGATAGAAATAGTTGAATATTTTAATTTTTTAATAAAATAAAATTATTTTTATCAAATTACGTATAATATTTATATAATAATTAAATTATGTATAATATTTATATAATGTAATATTTGTAGAATTATATATATTGATATTTCCTCCTGTCACGGCCCGGATCCCCCAAAAACGAGAGTGAAGAAGGAAGAAGCCAAACGGCAACAATGAGTTTCTTTCTTTTCCTTTTCCTCTTGCTGCAAAATCACCTCACATGCCGGGATACCAAGCTCTTTTTTTTTTTTTCCTATCTAAATAAAGGTTCAACCCTATATTTAATTAGAAATAGAAGAGGAAGTCATCACCTCCTCACTCAATACAGGATTTGAATGGAGGACCGAAGTAATTCCCCCATGATCACATAAAATAGCCGGGGGAAGAAGGGATGGAGGTAAATAATCAAAATAATTGTGAAATTTTGTCCATTTGGCAATTTCATGCGCATATACATTCCCTGATCTGGGGACATAAACAAACTTCCAATTATCTCTTTGCTTAAGTATAGACTTCACCGCATCTGTGGATCCTTTTCTTAGCCATTCCTCAGCAGGCTGAATACCAGTAATTGCCCTTATAACATTTAGTGAATCGCCCTCCAAGATGACCTTAGATATGTCAGCCTCATCGGCAATCAATGCAGCATTAAGAGCAGCAAGGGCTTCAGCAGCAAAAGCGTCCCCATCAAAATCTTTCCCAGTCCAAACCCATAGAATTTGTCCCATATGATCGCGAAAAACACACGCAGAAATCGCAATTCCATCTTAAAAAGTAGTGTCAAAATTTACTTTGACATAAGGGGAAGGCGGAGCCTGTCAAGAACTGGAAAGATTAAATGATTGCCTCTTCCATTGTCGGGTAAGACTGGATTCCCAATAAGCATTCGCTGTCCTGCTAATTTGAACTGATAGCACCTCCCATTGTTGATTAGATTCACCTGCATGCAATTGATTTCTGTATTTCCATACATTTTCCATCAACACCACAGTATAGTTAAGAAATTCTCGTTTCGTCTCAGTTGAAAACGGGAATGCGTTATCCAAATTTAACAGCTCCTTTATCCAATTTTCCACTTTCTAGGTTGAGAATTGGTCTATTTTAAAATGCCATTTAGAATGCCACCATAGACATTTGATAAGGGGATAGAGAAGGAATATATGCTCCATATTTTCTGTAGTAGAATGACAGATGCAACAGGATCGGTCTATCAAGTCCAACAGCCGGCCCAATCTTGATTTTATAGGTAGTAACTGGGAAATAACACGCCATAAGAAATGTTTACGACGTCTATGTAGGCGGGAAGACCACAAAGATTTCCACAATTTGCTGGGGAGAGGAGGAGCAGATGGTGGTAGGTTCATATGTGGTAAGGGGGGGATAGAATTGTACCTCATCTGATAAATATTTCTGTAAGCAAACTTAATAGAAAATCTCCCTGACTTGGAGGGAGCCCACACTAGTGAATCGTATTCCCTAATATGGGGAATAGAAATTTTCAGAATCTCCCGAGCAATAGGTGGTGGAAACAAATTCGAGATGAATTCGTAGTCCCATAAGTGTTGATTAGAGAGCATAAGGTCTTGAACTGAATTCACATGTTGCTGGTCAATAGGAACAGGGGGAAGATGATGAGTAGGAAGACCTGGGATCCACGGATCTTCCCAAATGTTCACCTACGAGTCGTGACCAATGTGATAACATAGTCCAGCTTCCAATACCTTCTTCGTTTTCCATAAACCTTTCCAAATCCAAGACGATCCACTGGGACAGCTTTCCATATCCAATAATTTTCTGCCTCGAAGGTATTTAGAATGGATTAGGTTAACCCAAGGGCGATGATCTTCAGTGTATAGTTGCAAGGAAAGTTTCGTGATCAAAGCCAGGTTATTGTCCAAAGATTTTCGAAATCCCATTCCTCCCTTATCTTTTGGTGTACAGATGTCTTCCCAAGATTTGAGATATAAATATCTACCAGAGTTTTCTTTAAAACCCCACCAAAAGTCACGCATTAGAGTATCCAATTTATTACAGATAGAAGAGGGAAGAATAAAATATTGCATGACATGAATAGGAAGTGATTACCCAACATGCTTTATTAATACAGATCGACCAGCCTGTGATAGAGAGTTCATTTTCCAACCACTGATCTTCTGTCGGAGTCGTTCCACTAATCCTTGAAAAGCCACAGATTTTGAAGATTTCTTACAGAAAGGTGCCCCCAGATAAGAGCTATTGTGAGCACACTCAGACATGTTGAATCTAGAACGGATGGAATATTTTAGGGGGGACCTCACGTTTCTGCTGAAATGAATTACAGATTTATCAAAATTGACAAAAAAACCAGACCATCCGCAATATGTAACCAATAGGTTGTGAACCACTTGTGCCTCAGAAATAGACACTCTACAAAAAAAAAAAAAAAAAAAATCAGATCATCCGCATACATAAGATAGGAGATGTAAGGGCAGGAACGTCCAATTTTAACCCTATGGAACAAATTATTTGACTCCACTGCAGTGAGTATTCTAGATAGTAGATCAAAATACAATACAAATAGTGAAGGAGATAACGGATCTCCTTGTCGAAGACTTCTGTAATTTCTAAAGAATCCAAAAGGAGAACCATTAATCAATACTAAAAAAGATATAGTAGATATACACTCTAAAATGAGGTTGGTGAATCGATCTGTAAAACCATGATTTCTCAGAATCCTAATGAGGAGAGACCATTCGACCTTATCATATGCCTTTTCCATATCAATCTTAATAGCCATCAGACCCAAATTTCCTCTCTTGTTGTTTAGATGATGCATTATCTCATGACACATTATCACATTATCAGCCATACCACGAGAAGGAATAAAAGCACATTGAGAAGGGGCTACAAGACTGTCCAATAAAGGTTTAATCCTATCCGCCAAAATTTTTGAAATAACTTTATATACCACATTACACAAAGCAATAGGCCGGAAATGATCAACTTTGTAAGCAGAATCCCTTTTCGGAACAAGAGCAATGAAAGTATGATTTAGAGAGGTAATCATTTTCCTATGAACAAAAAAATACTGGATAGCAGCAACTACTTTTGCTTTGACAATATACCAGTAAGTTTTGAAGAAATAATGAGTCGTACCATCAGGACCAGGACTTTTTCCAGCCTTCATTCCAAAAACTGTTTGACGGATAAGATCATCAGAAGGAATAACACACAAATCCTCATTTTGTACATTTGTGATAGAAGGAGAAATGAGATTATTGATATCAGAGGGAAGCTGTGGAGAAGTAGAAGAGAATAGATTACTGTAGTATTGTTCAAAAGCTTGACCAATATCTGTCCAATCTGACTGCCAGTCATCAGTACCTGTGAGAAGAGAATCAATACTATTGTGTCTTCTATGAACAATTGTTGAAAGATGAAAAAATCGGGTATTTGCATCACCATCTTCCAACCAAGACACATTTAATTTGTTCTCTTTTAAGTTGCTCATCTAAAGCTTCCTGTAAAATCTGCTCTTTTTCCAAAACAAAAGAGGATTGCGGAAGTGACTGAATATTTTCAATCTCCCTACGAATCCCAATTACATTGTACTGAATAAGACCAAAAACTGATTTATTCCAAGATTTAAGAGCCTGTTTTGCACTTTTAATGCTGGAGACTAGAATAGTAAGATGCGATCCCCGAACCGGAATAGACCAGGTAGACAAAATAATATCATGAGAGGAGTTTTCCCGTGTCCACATAGTCTCAAATCGGAAAGGCCTTAACAACCGTTCAGCTGGAGGAGAAGTGTCAAGGAGAATAGGCTTATGATCTGAGGAGAGAGCAGTAAGGTGGCGAACAGATGCCCATGAAAACAGAACACGCCAAGCTTCATTTACGAGTCCCCTATCAAGACGAACCTGGATGTTCGCAGTTTCCGATCGTTTGTTATTCCAGGTAAATGGAAAATCAGAGAATCCTAAATCAATTAAACTCGCATTATCCACAAAAGAAATAAATCCTCCAGATGAAGAAGCACAAAAGAGGCGTCCCCCAATTTTTTCAGAAGATTGAGTTATGCTATTAAAGTCTCCCATGTCAACCAAGGCCCAGCAAAACTGCTACCAATATCTAAGAGATCCTGCCAGAATTTTTATTTTTGAGAATATATGCAAGGACCATAAACTCCAGTAAGTTGCCACGGAGATCTAAGCTGAGCACAAAATATAAGGCTAGTAATCTAACTGTTATTTGAAGCTATAATCTGTAGATTAACATTTGGCCGCCAACACAAAGCCAATCCACCAGCATAACCAATAGCAGGAACAAAATGAAAATCAGGAAAACCAACTGCAGTCAAAACCTTAGAAATTTTTACAAGGGAGGAAGATTTGATTTCAGACAAAAATAAAACATCAGGACGATGCGAGTTAATAAATACTCGCAATGCTAATTTGCCATTTCTGATGACCCACAATCTGCCTTGGCCTTATGGAATGCCTCGACTAGCCACTGCACCTGGGCTGGAGTCACTTGCGACTCTAATGACCGTCATGTCACGGGTCTTGATATCTCTAGTCTTAATCACGCTGGGATACTCTCTCGTGACATTGGACATCTCCGTTTCCTTCTTAACCTTTCTGTCGCCGTTAACCAATTCTGTGGCCCTGTTCTTTCTGAACTTTCGTTTATCTCGACTCTCTGTTATTTTAATCTCTCTAACAACATCTTCAACCTCACTTTCCCTACGCAGCTTTGTCACGCCCCATGCCCGTAGACTCGAGAGCGCGACTATGGACTTGGCAGCATCCACGGTCAATTACTTGGTCGTTATCCTCGCTGGATCAAAATGGATATCCCAAGTTGACAATAGGTACTTAGATCCATCCTTATATACCATACACACTTCTCATCCCAATCCTATGTGGGATTGGGGTATCACATTCACCCCTCCTTTAGGCCCAAGTATTCTCGTTGGACCCATACTTTAGGGGTTAAACCCATGACTAACTAGGCGGTATAAGATTCTAGAGGTGGCTCCCACTGCGCATGGTGTAGCACTTAGTTCCCATACCGAGGGCTGGTTACCTGTTCTGATACCAAATGTCACGCTTCGTGCCCGCGGACTCGGGAGCGCGACTATGGGCCTGAGGCAGCACCCACGGTTAACTGCTTGGCCGCCATCTTCACTGGGCCAAAATGGATATCCTAAGTTGACAATGGGTATTTAGGCCCATCCTTATATACCATACACACTTCTCATTCCAATCTCGTGTGAGATTGGAGTATCACATTTCACATTCATCCTTCCTTTAGGCCCAAGCGTCCTCGCTGGGCCCATACTTTAGGGGCCAAACCCAGGACCAACCAAGTGGCATGGGATTCTAGAGATGGCTCCCACTGCGCACGGTGTAGCACTTAATTCCCATACACACTTCTCATCCCAATCCCATGTGGGATTGGAGTATCATTTTCATCCCTCCTTTAGGCCCAAGCGTCTTCGCTGGGTCCATACTTTAGGGGTCAAACCCAGGACTATCCAGACGGCATAGGATTCTAGAGGTGACTCCCACCGCGCACGGTGTAGTATTTAGTTCCCATTTAGGAGGCTAGTTACCTGCTCTGATACCAAATGTCACGCCCCGTGCACGCGGACCCAAAAGCGTGACTATGGGCCTGGCAGTACCCACGGTCAACTACTTGGCCGCCATCCTCGTTGGGTTAAAATGGATATCCCAAATTGACAATGAGTACTTAGGCCCATCCTTATATACTATATACACTTCTCATCCCGATCCCATGTGGGATTGGAGTATTACATTTGTGCTTCTCATCCCAATTCGCTTTATATAACATGCAGCACATGGGAATTTTTCAAACGTCAATATCTTTTTATGTTTCAAGGGATGACTATGTGTATTTTCAATTATTCTTCTTATTATGGTAGATCCCGAATGACCCAATCGGTCATGTCAAATACTAAAAGTAGTAGGATCAGTAAATTTCTAATTTACGAGATGATGAATTTCAATTGTACGTATTTTTGCAAAATATAGGCCAGTAGAAAAAGACGGTAATTTTTCTAATACAGATTTCTTACTCAAATTAATTTGAGTAATATAAAGATGTTCAATACCATTTTCCTCATTTGTTTCAACATGATACCATTTATGCGGATATCTTTAAAACTCAATAAATTTCTTCTGAATTTTGAGGAAAATAGTGCCTTATCAATAGTAATTATTGTTCCTTCAGGCAACAATATACTAGTTCTTCCGGACCTTCAATCACATTTATACTACCGTTTGTCGTATAAATATTTATTTCTTCTATTTTAAGATAAGAAAAATATTTCTCATTTTTGAGTATGGTGTGTATAGTTCCACTATCAATAATACATACATCATTATTAAAAACAGCCATCTGAACAAAAAATATATATATGCAAAAGTAAATATTATTAGAATATAATAAAAATTCAAAAATATCAGGGTGATGCATTAGTTCTTCTGGACACTCCATCACCAATTAAATGGTCTATCCTACTATTTGGGTATTCAAAAAAATCCGATACATCCATATGGATAATATTGATATTAAGATCTTCAGGATCAGTATCATCATCCTCAGCATCATTCACTGGATGTTGAGAAAAATTTGCTTCAACATTTTTATTGTTCTTTTTCAATGAAGCTTGATATAATTCCACTAAATGCTTGGCCGTACGATAGTTACGTGACCAATGACCTTTCATGCCACATCTATAACATGTATCCTCATAATTTTCTTCTATTTTTTTTCTTTTTCTTTTCCCTTATAATCTTTTCTGTTCCATTTCAAGCGGCCAATATTTCTCATAGCTTGATTATGATTGTGATAAGAGAAATATCGAGCGTGTCCACGACTATAGCCACGGCCACGGCCATGACTACGACTATAATGATGGCTTCTGCTGGAGCCAACAGTATTCACTTTTGGGAGTGCTGTTGAGCTAGTTGGTCTGGCTTCATGGTTTTTCAATAATAACTCATTATTTTTCTCTGCAATGAGGAGGGTAGTAATTAAATCGGTAAATTTTGTATACCCTTTTTCTCAATATTGTTGCTATAGGACAATATTCGAGGCATGAAAGGTGCATATCTTCATCAGTAACTTTTTCTCCGCATAATTTTAATTGAAATGTAATTTTATACATCACGGAGCTATATTTATTCACAATTTTAAAATCTTGCAACCTCAGATGCAACCATTCATATCGTGCAGTGGGTAGTACGACCATCTTCAGGTGGTCAAATCTTTCTTTTAAATTTACCCACAAGACATATGAATTTTTTTCGGTAAGATATTCCATTTTCAAATTTTCGTCGATATGATCGACGGATAAAAATCAAAACTTTGGCCTTATATTGTGCAGATGCACTATTATTTTTCTGAATAATTTCACTAAGGCCTTCAGCATTTAGATGCATTTTTGCATCGAGAATCATGACATATAATTCTTTCCAAAAATATCAAGGGCTACAAATTCGAGTTTAGCAAGGTTAGCTATAGGGATCAATAAATGCGTACCTGTCTTCTGGCTTGTATAACGGTAGAGACTCGTGCTTTAGTCTTCTGGCTTTTGTAACGGCAGAGACTCGTACTGATAACGTGTTATGAAATTGGTAGTGTTAGAATAAAATCTACATACTAAGAAATCTCTAACTATTCTTTGCACAAGAATTCTTCAAATTTCTCTCTTTCTTTCTCTCACAATTTTTTCTAACAATTCTTACAATTGGTGTATTTTTCAAGTTTGGGAAGAACTCTATTTATAGAGTTCTTATTAGTGGAATACATCATCTTCCACTAATATGCATTAGTGATGTCTCCACTAAATGGTGGTCATTAATAAAAATTCATAATTAGTGGAGCTTCCACTAATTCTTTAATAATTCACAATATATTCATAACATTAACCAAGTTTTCCTTGGACTAATTTAATTAAAAAATAAGAATGCACAATTAATTTAATTTAAAATCATAATGCTTGAGTGGGGAGATTAACTAGGACCAACAGGGTATACCAGGGGTTGAATACTTACCTTAATATCAAAATGTCATGCTACGTAGTTGCAAGTTCAGAATGTGATAATAGAAATGATAATATTCACAACCAACTAATTGATTGCCATCCCAATACGTGTTTAGGACAATTCTAATATACCATTTATATTTCTCATCTCCAATCTCAACATGACAATAGGCTTAACAATAGTCACAATCAACTTCTTGGTCGCTATCTTAATGGATGTTTAGACCTATTATTATATACTATTTGCATTTCTCATCTCAATCTCATGTGGAATTAGGGTATTTGATTTGTACAAAATGTCATGCTCGTACTAGCAAGCTTGAAATGTGACAATGGGTTTGACAACAGACACAGTCAATTATTTAATTGTCGTTCTCATTGGGCTAAAGTAAATATTCCAAATTAACGATGAGTGCTTATTCCAAGTTATTAGATATTACTTTTTGCTGCTTGAAAGTGAGATTGATGAGGAAGACTTCATAAATCTATTAATTAAACCAACACCATAAGTAATATTAGTCCTAGTAGAAGTTAAGTATCTCAAACTCCCAATCAATCTTCTATAATTAGTAGCATCAACTAAGTATCAATTTTCCTTTGATTGGAGTCATAATATGCTTGATTATATCCATCCTAAATAAAAGTTCCTCTATCAAATTGATAAACTTCCTATCCAAGAAAATGAGACATCAACCTTAAATCTATCATCTTAAAATTATTAATCATAGCCTTCTTAGATTCAGAAATTAATTTGGAATTGTTGCTAGTAAAAATAAGTTCATCAATATACAAGCACACAATAAATATATCACCATTACTATCAAACTTTACATATAAAGTATATTTATATGAATATTTTTCAAAATCGGTGATTCATAATGTACTAAGTTATAAGAGCTTGCTTTAACCCATATAATGTTTTTTTTTTTCAATTTATAAACTTTATTTTCATTATCTTCTACCAAATATATAAGATGTTATTCCACATACACCTCATCTTCCAAAACTCCATTAAAAAAAACAGGCTTAACATCTATTTGATAAATTCTCTAAGAATTATGAGTAGCAAGGAAAATAATCATATGTACTATATATACTAAGTCTATCAATAGGTGAAAATACCTCAAAATAATCGATTTCAACATTTTGTTTTTATCCTTTTGCCGCTAACCTTATTTTGAAACGATCCATCTCTCCAAATAGTTTATATTTGGTCTTGTATGCCCATTTAATACCAATAGGTTGTTTGTTAATTAGAAGAGAAGTTAAATCCCAAATTTTATTTTTCCCAATGGCATGAATCTCCTCATCCATAGCATGAATCCAACGATCATCATTAGCAATATCCTTATAAGTAATTGGATCACAATATGCAAATAAGGTAAAATTAACAATATCTTTATTAGAGAAATCATTATCAGTACCAACAATATAATCCTAGTATTAGTAAACAATGTTGTCATTAAGGGCAACTAGAAGATTTCATAGGACTTAATTATATAGTAATAGGTTGTTCCACCTGCTCTACTAAGATAGCGAATGCGTTAAGAATAGAATGCAAAGTATGAATGCTTATCCAAACAATTGCATGATATATAGGGGGAAATAAGGCCATTATTTATTGTGAGGTGTGCAATGCTTTTAGGTACAAGAAAGAGGGTAATATCGTTGCATGCAAGCATATTAGGTGCTTTTCGTTGACTTTGAGAATAAAGCAATTATTCATGTCTTGTAAAATTGTTTCTCTAATGAGGTAGTTGCTTCTCGGGTGGTACAATAAAGAGGGTAGTATCATTGCATGCAAGCATATTAGGTACTTTTCATTGACTTCGAGAATAAATCAATTATTCATGTCTTGTAAAAATGTTTCTCTTATGAGGTAGTATGAAGAAAGTCGTGTGAAAGATAAAATCTATACACACCTAGCTGATTCTAGGACTTGAAAAAAGTTTAATGAATTACATTTAGAATTCACAAGTGACTACCAGAATGCAAGACTTGGATTGACCTTAGATGGATTTAATCCATTTTCAAATATGCACGTGCCACATAATACTTGGCATGTTGTCTTAATATTGCATACTTTGCTACCCTGGCTATGCATGAAGTAACTTTATTTTATGTTGTCAACTTTTATTGATAGCCCTAAGAGTTTGGGAGATAAGATTGATATTTTTTATAACAATTGATCGAGGAGTTGAAAGAATTGTAGCGTGAAGGTGTGATGATTTATGATGCTAAAGTAAAAGAAATGTTCTGTTTGCGTGAAGCTGCTGTGTGGACCATAAATAACTTTTCAATTTACGACAATCTGTCTGGCTATAGTGTCCATAACAAGAGGGCTTGTCCGATATATGGTGTTAACTATTTGTCTTACCGCTTGCTTAACACTGTAAATTTCTTGAGCCATCACATAAGTTCTGTATGGATAAAACTTCTTTCTATGGTAAAATGGAAATACGACAAGTACCAAAAAGGTACATCAAAGATTGAAATATTGACACAACTTGTGGGTTGTTTAACAAAATATGAAATAGATAATATGAAAATCAAATGCAGCCTGACTACGAATGGAAGTTTAGCATAAATCTGTATAATTTATACATTTAGATTCTCATCCTATTTTGTGTGAAGTAGAAGCCATAGACGTTAGAAATGGCATTTCCAGGGAGGAAATGGATTTAGTTAAAAGAAGAACACAACTGGCAACCTAAATATAATGAATTATTTTGTTGTTTACTAAAATTTCTATACATTTCTAAAGTATAATCTATAAACTATACATTTCTAGTTTTTTTTTTAAATGTTTGTAGTATAATCTATACATTTCTAAAGTATTTTGTACATATTTTTTATTATATTTATGCTTAATTTATATGTATGTTTGAAAGCAAATAAGAATGATAAAATTATTCATGTTTGTTCTCTATGCTTTGTAGATGGTCAACAAACGTCCTCAACGTGCATTGATGCATGATGCCATTGTTGTCTCGAGATCATGGGTTAGTTCCTCAAGGCCACGGGCGTAAGAGATACAACCAACAATACATGATACTAGTCAGAGATCATACACAACTGCTTGGATGGTCTTCAGAGAGAAGGGGTCCATTCAGGAGACATCTAAACCTACTTCTGTGTAGGTTCCAGTAGCATAGGACTTCCTTCCTTAAGCCCTAGCGCCTCGGTTTGTGTTAATATGATTTCATTAGCCACATAAATAGATCTATGTGGCTAATGAAATCATACTTGCTTTTTTAGTTGTTTTACATTAACTTTTAATTATTATTGTTTAGTAACTATTTATATCATTATTTGTTGGTTCTATTTCGAAGGGTTCTCGCGGGAGGGGAAAAGGTTACCCGCGGATAGTGTGCAACGGGCTTTCAAAGGCATGAGGTTGCTATTAACCTACACCGGGGGGGGGGGGGGTGGGGGTTGTAGGGGTGGAATCTTCTAGTTACAGTTTTGTAGTAGACTATTTTGCACGAATGTGCACACAAGATCCCTCTAAATTGTAAGAATTGACATTCCATACCTCAGAAGCTTAAAGAATCAGTGTGAGAAGAAATAGAAGTAAATAATTTTATTCTAACTTTGACTAATTATTTAAAAGCCCATTATACATGCAAAAACATTTTCGTTATAAGTTAAATTTTTGTTTAATTGTTTATTTGTTTAATATATACAAAAATAACACCAAGGAAAAAACAATCTTGAAGCATATTTGGAGTGGGAGAAAAAAGTTGAATTGGTATTTGACTACCATAACTACTCTGAGGAAAAAAAAGTAAAGTTGACTATTGTTAAATTTTCTCATTATGCTGTTATTTAGTGAGATCAATTAGTTAAATTAAGAAAGAGAAATGATGAAGATCTTAATAAAACTTTGGATGATTTAAAGAAAATAATGAGAAAAAGATTTATTTCTTTACATTACTATATAGGGAGTTTTATGGAAAGCTCCTAGCACTTATTCAAGGAAACAAAAGTGTAGAGGACTATCACAAGGAGATGAAGATGGTCATGATTTGAGTCAACGTTGTGAAGGATAGTGAAGTTACAAGCCTACAATGGCAAGATTCTTATAAGGATTAAATCACGATATTACTAATATGGTAGAACTTCATCGTTATATGGATTTGGATGAGATGCTTCATATGATAATAAAGGTGGAAAAACAACCCAAAAGAAGGGGGCAACCAAACTCTCATTCAACCAATCCACTTTATCTAAGACCAATTGGAGGAGGGAAGACACAAATGTAGGGGACATTGGCATCTATCGCATCAATGTCCAAACAATTGACTGATGATAAACAATGATAAAGAATTGGTTAGTGATAATGAAAGCAATAACTCCATGCCACATCTTGAAGATGGTGATGAAGATGAGTATATTAAATACCTTATGGATAGAGAAGCCCTTATAATAAGAAGAGCATTGAACTTGTAAGCCAAGGAAGATGATATAATAAGGAGCAAAGAGAAAATATCTTTAATATAAGTGTTTTGTTAATGACAAGTTATGTAATTTAATTATTAATAGTGGAAGTTGTACTAATATAGCTAGTACTACTCTTATAGATAAATTAGCATTACTTTGGATGAAAACACTCTAGCCTCGACAAATTACAATGATTAAATGACTATAGAGAGGTAAGAGTTACCAAACAAGTATTGGTAATGCTTTCCATTTTATATGATATAATTCTCATGCAAATTGGTCACATTCTTTTAAAGCATCCAAGATAATTTGATCATACCAGAGTATGTGATAGTTACAAGTATATATATACTTTTATATATGAACATAAAAAGATCACCCTTGCACCCCTTACCTCAAAAACGAATGTGTGAAAGTTAAATTAAAAAGAAAAGAAAAGAAAAGAAAAAGAGAGTGATGAAAAAAAAAGGATTCAAAAGAAAAAGAAAAGGAAAGAGAAGAGAGAGATAAAAAGAAATGAGTGGAAAAATAAAAGAGAAAAGAAAAAGTCAAAAAGAATTTTTATGCAAAAGATAGAGAAGTGATCGAAGATATTAATGGAAATAAACCTGTAATTTTATTCCTCTTTAAGAACTCTCTTTTTGCTACTAACATTCTTGAACCATCTTTTCCTAATTCTTTTGTTGAATTATTGCAGGAATGTTGGATTTCAATTATGCAAACCAATTTACACGTAGTGAAAAATTAAAACTAAATCCACGCAAATGATAATTCGTATATAATTAAATGGATTATGAGAAGGAAGAAAAATTAATTACCTAAAAATGCAGCTTTAAAATTTTCCTTCCGCTTGAATCTCTTTCAAAAGTTGATCTAATCGAGTCACCAAATTTCAAGAATCGAAATTCTCTAACAGTAATTCACATAAGGAATTGTATTCAAGTTAGACACTAAAACCCTTTCATATGCAGTCTTGTAAGGATTCCAAAAATTGGAATCAAAGTACAGCGCTTAGCAAACAAAGTACCTTGAAGTTCTCAAATCTAAGGATACTTGCATATTTGTTATAATGATATTCTATCACTGGTACTAAATAATTATCCATGTGATTATCTCATAATTAGGTCATCTAATATACTTGTTCAAATAACAAGCTTTCATATGTTAATTTTGAATATCACAATACTTACGGATGTAAGAACTACTGCTTAATCAAATCAATAAGTATAACACATGTTAGTCTTAGCGCATTAATGAAGTCCTATCTTATTGATACTATGATTATGGATAATTTAAGCACAAATACAATTTTGTGTATGATGTGTAGAATTTCGGTGGTATAAAAATCATACAGTTTTAAGTCTATCTCAAGTAGATCCACTTCGTTTGCAATCCATGAAATCATTACCATTTAGCTAAATCAATGAACATATTCTGTCTCAACTAATTTACATCATTGTTCAAAATAATATCAAATTATAATAAAAACAGTAATTACATCATTGTTCTAGAAAAAGAAAATAAAGGTATAAAAGAAAGAACTTATAGACAAACCCCCTTCTTCTTCCTTAAAGACCTTCTTGAACAATACCCATCGAGTGATGAATCCCTTCTTCAATGATTGATTTGTAACTTTAATCCTTAGATTCACGTGTTTCTCTTGTTTAAATAAACTCCCAAGATGCCAAAAATAGTTCTTTAAGAGTTTTAGGCCAAGTACAAGTTGAAAAATACTAAAACTTTTAAGAAAGTCCCAAACTCGCGTGCAAAAAGGAGAATTCGCCGCCTTTGAATGGACTGAGGTCGGCGTCAGCTGACCTGGTCACGGCTGGTGCTAGCCATGCTCTGGTTCAGCCTGATGTGCTCTGTTCTTTCTTCCTCTGTTTTCCAGCCTTGGGTCGCCGCCTACTGTGCTGTGTCTGGCTGACGCCAACCATGCTCTGTCGTGGCGTCGATTTTTGCTTTTTTCTTATTTAATTTGCATAAAGAAAATAAAATATCTTTTTAAAGCTAAAATATAAAATATGAAGGAATATGCCTAGTTATTATATCAAATGTATCATAAAACAATCTTAAATAACTAGAAAATAAATAATGATTTTAGCTCCTATCAAATTCTTCTATATTTGAATCTTTCCTTATCCTCAAGCAAAGTACTTAAAACAAAGAAAAACAAGACAACACAAGTTTAACTTTCAAAAAAAATTTGACTATAACAAAGCTACAATCCTCATTCAAACTTTAGATATGATCTTGTCATTTTTTTATCCATTTGAAAACATTTACAAATTGAAGCATTGGATCAAACATATCTAGGTCCTTGAAATCAAGTTAAGCAAGTTTATATTTTAGTATAAGAAAATTATTTCACCCCTTAAGTAAAAACGTAGACAATATGAATCATATAAGTCAAGCTATCTAGCCAACTCTAGTATTATAAACTCAAAAATTGCACAATTCAAGTAATGATCTAAGAAAGACACTCTACTTTATTTTCAATAACTTAGGAAATTGATAGCCTCAAGTGAATGAATTTCTCTTCACACGCCGTATTGGTCCTTATAGTCATTATTATTTTTCTTTTTCATCATTTTTTTTCAACATTTTTTTTCTTTACTCTTTCTTACCTTTTTTCTTTCAGGATAGCTTCAAAAAAGTGGACTGAACGATACTTGCTATTGCTCTCCATATTGACCCCCTTTTTAGCAAGATGTCTTCAATAAAATTTAAAAATGAGAGCATTTTTTTTTTCAACTCAATTCTTTTTCAGCTCAATGATTTTTTTTACTCATTGTTTTTCTAACTTCTTCATATTCCTTATTCATCACTCAAAGTCAAGCAATTTTTAAATTCATAATACAAGAATTAGTCAACAACTTTCTCTATATTCATCACATCATCCACATTCAAATTAGATGTGTAAAATAACATTCAAACACCAATGCATAATCCAGATTAACTTAAATTCTCAAGATTTAACATATCCAATCCAATAGACCAATTTACTGTTAATAAAAATCCAACCAATTGAATGACAAAAATCATATCCTAAGTAAGAAAGATAATCACAATCTCATTATAAATCAAAGCAATTAATTAAAATAAAAAAAAGAAAAATTTAACAATTTAGCTCAAAACTAGAATATATATAGAATATATTTCTAATTCTAAACTCTCCCCCCACATTTAAATTGGACATTATCTTCAATGACAAAAAATAGAACAAATAAGTCAAAGATAATGGACTAAAATAAATAGAGGGGGGAAGAAGACAAGCAAAGAAAATACTTCCAGAGCTTAGTAGTTTCCTCAAGATAAGTGAATCTATCATAAAGAGCATTGTTGAATATACTTAAAAATAAAACAAAAGAAACAACATAAAGCATAAAGCTAGAAAAGAAAAACAAACTAAAATAAAATAATAAAAAAAACAAACTAAGAAGTAGCCTAAGAAGAGTCATGAAAATATAAAGAGAAAAAAAGACTAGAAAGGTAAAAAGTGAGCAATAGAGAAATAGTCAATCATCATTTTCCTCTTCCTCATCATCATCATCATCCATATGGCCACCATCATCTCCTTATGGTCCAGAGAACCGTTACATCCATTGAGCTCATTACTCCTTTTGAGCGTCTTGCCTTCGATTAAGTGCAATTATAGAATCACGAAGTTGAAGAAAGATCTTTGTTTGTGTCTCCATACCCACTCTCAATTGCCCCAGCTGACCCTTCACTTCAGTCTCAAAATTAGTCCTCGATTGAGATTGTGAACCACTAGCTCGAGCTTTAGGTGATGGGGCAGACTGCTCTTCCTCTACAAGTGGAAGCTCAACTTGGCCCGAGTGCTGCACATAATGGGGTCTCAACCATTGCCTCATTTCAGCACTATACTGATAACTACAACTAATTAAGGTTTCAGTGACTAAATCTCTCCCAGTGGTGGTCTCAGTAAGTTCCCCCTCAAGACTAATGCTAAAAGCCTCTAGAATCTTTATGATCACAAGGGGAAAAATAAAGGCTTTAGAGGAAAGATGAGAGTGGACCATATCTATAATAGATTAGATGATCAAAGAAGTAAGAGGGATAGGTTGGGTGGGCATCATCTTATGCAAGATATAGAGGTCAATCACCCGGGACTCGTTGAACTCACTAGCTTTAGGAACAACATGAAGCAAAAGATATAAATTAAGGCACATAGGTTGGCCTCAAAGTCATTGTTAGAATAAAAGCCTACCTGCCTTATAGGACTTCTCTTATACATCCTTAGTGTAGCTATATCATCATTCACCTTCAATTCAGGGTTAGAGATTATCTTTTAGTTATGGTGGTCTACAACTAACTAAGGGCCTTTATTATTATAGTCAAGATGGCAGCCAATCTATCTCTATCTACAAAAATAGGAGTACCTTTGACTCTGGTCTCAATGGTATCAAGATGATTATTTATTTTTTCCACCATGTTAGCATAAAATTCTTTAACTAAGATATAGCAATAGGTTTCTTTCAACTGAACAATAGGTCCCCACCCTAATTGTCTAAACATCATTCTTAACTTAAGGGCATGGTCCAAAGAGGGTGTAAAAGTGAGTTCCACAATGATTTTATTAGATGTCCTTCTTGAATACCATTCCTGACTGGAAAGATCAATGAAGTTAACTGTAAGTTCACAAGTCTTTGATTTATGGGGTTTCGTATCAAAATTGAACAACAAACTATAAATTTTATATTAGGCAAATGATATACTTTTATTAAGAAGACATAAGAAGTTGAGTATTAAGGCTTTTGGAGGCTAATTCTCAAAAACCCACACCCCTTAAGGGAGTTCATAACTCTACTTATATAGGTATAAGAAAACTTGACTTCTAATAGAATTAGACTCTTAATCGAATTTGGAATAATAATGAAGTACGACTTTCTAATCCTATCATACCTAAGATAATTGTAACTTCCTATTAGGAAATTAAAGTATATTAAGAAACTATTAAGAACATGTCTCAATATAATTAAAACTAGTAAATAATAAAAAATTTTAATTAATAACTTAGTTTAATATTCTAACAAATTAGACAGGGTGAAGGCCATTGATTCAAATTTTAGCATAGTTTGGAAAAAGAAAAAAGGAAATAGTATTTTACAATGTACATTTCTTTATGAGCACACAAAAAAATAAAAATAAAATAAAAAGTGGAGGAGGGGGGGGGGAGGGTGACTGAGTTTAGACTTACTTGGTTTCATTTTACTAGGAAGCGAAGACGAATGATTTCACTCTTTCAGCCGAAATTGCAGTAGAAAGTGGGGGTGCACACATCAAAATCAATCGGGAGGTTTTCAGATGTGATATCTGACCAAATCCAAAAAGGATTCTAAGATTCTCTTGAAAACATTAAAGATAGGTTCTTTTTCACACTCTTAGACATAGTTTTTGCCCTTCTTAAACACCTTCGAAATTCCTAAACCTATCAAAAAAATTTACGCCTTTTTCAACTAAAAGTGAAAAAAAAACCTACGGCCTCATCAACGGATCCTCTGGAATCTTTCAAGCCATACAACCTAAAGCAAACCCTAACTAGCCATAATCACTCGCCTCAAATGTCAAATTTTTCGAGGACAGTTGACTCATTACGAGTCGCTCCGCCGATAAGACTGCCCGAACATGGTCCCCTTGTGATGGCTCCCTCCTCCATGAATTTTAAGGCTATGAACAGTGCACTGACCTAGCGTTCTCCTCCAATGCTTATTTTCTTGCTACTGCCTTTGGCGACAAAGCTGTTCGCCTCTGGGAGGTTTCCACTGGAACCCTTGTTAAAACCCTTATCGGCCACACAAACTATATCTTCTGCGTTAATTACAACCCTGAATCTAACATGCTTGCTTCTAGTTCTTTTGCCGAAATAGTGAGAATATGGGATGTCAAGTCTGGGAAGTGCTTAAAGGTTCTGCTGGCTCATTCCAACCCTGTTACGGTGGTGAACTTTAACTGGGATGGGACACTTATCATTTCCAACAGTTATGATGGATTATGTAGGATTTGGGATGCTTCAACTGGGTATTGTATGAAGACTATGAATGATGATGAGAATCCATTTGTGAGTTTTGCGAGGTTTTCGTTCAATGGCAAATTCATTCTTGTGGGGAATTTGGATAATACATTGGTAGCTCTATTCCTTCTTTAATTCCTATTGTTAAGCTATTAGCTTGTATCTAGTGTTTGTGGTTAACTCGATGTAGCTCTGGCAAAAAGATCTGGTCTTAATAGTTTTCGGCATACATGATTTCTGGGTATGAAGAATAGTGTTGTAGTGTTGTTTGATTGTTGGTTCCTATGCATGATGGTCTCCTGTATATGTTGTTTGCATTTGGTGAAAATTCATGTTTAAGCTACACTTTAAATGAAGAGCATTTTTGAACTTCACCTCATAGTTGAGCTAGTAATTTATATTTGTAGATATTGTGCTCCTAAGACGGGTTTGAATACATCAATTACTATGGAAATACTTATTCTTTTCTTAATAACTAGTTGGGAAAATTTTCTCATTCCTTGTTCATTTATATATGTTGATTAGTTGTTCTATATTAAAATAGTCCCAGGCTTCAGTTTGCTATTATGTTAATTATATCTATTTGTTTGATGTCCTGGATGGGAAAAAGAGGGGTTTTATTTTTTATTTTTTAAGTAGAATTTGTAAGAGGCTTTGTTTTGTACATTTCACTATAAGGTGAAGAAATGAGGGATTTGCTTAGCAGGTACTTTTAGCTTGTCTTTAATTTTCACTTGTAGAACATGCAATTCCATTTGAGTTCAAAACACTAGGCTAGGGCTGATTAGAGGCTAAGATTTTCACTTAGGTGCCATCAATATTAAAGAGTTTTTCTTCTATTAAAGAGACCATCAATATATGTTCATCATCTATGCGTGCTAGCTGCATGTTGATGTTACAAATTGAGATACTAAAGTTTCAAATCCAAGTGCTTAAGTGGAAGCTGACAATATGGATTTCATTGGTTCAACTAAGATGTGTAGTATTTGTCATAGCCTCATTAAGAGAATGGAGTTCCCTTTGTTTTGTTAGCCATTTAAAAAATCATTTCTTGCATTTGTATTTTTATCTATTTCTTATATATTTGTTTAAAGATTTAGAGCCTTGTATAAAAAACTTGCATGCTTTGTATAGAATTGAAGGTAACTATGATGTGAAGAATTGCGCTTGCTTGGAAGGCTTTATTGCAAAGGTTTGTAGTGTGCACATTGCTTTGGCTCTAAGCATTTGATAAGTTAATTATTATTTATGGAGTTGATATAATTTCTTGATGGGATATTAGAATGGTTACATGTTGTTCATTAGTTACATACTTTTTTGTCTCCAAATATGCCAATAGTCTTATTTGTGCTTGCATGGTGTGTGTTACAGGTTATCCTTTGCTTTTTTTAATTCAAGATATTTTTATACTTTTTGAAGAATGACTTTCAAATGAGTGTGGGTAGCCTTGCGATTTCAAAAGAAGAGGTTCACGGTGCATGTATTCGTCATATTCAAAAGTATGAAGTTCTAGAGGCCCTTAAAAGGATGAGACCAAAAAAGGCAGTGGGACCGGATGGTATACCGATCGAGGTTTGGAAGTATTTAGAAGAGATATGTATTGAGTGGTTGATAAGTTTGTTCAACAAGATATATATAATTAATAAGATGCCTACAGAGTAGAGGAAGTATACTTTGATTCCTATGTATAAGAATAAGAAAATGTTCAAGATTGTACTAATTACCATAGAATTAAACTTATGATTCATATTATGAAGTTTTGGGAGAGAGTGATTGAACAAAGGTTAAGGGACGTTGTACAGATTTCAGATAATCAATTTAGTTTTATGCTTGGGCGTTTCACTATAGAGATAATTCATTTATTACAACAGATGATTGAATATTCTAAGAAAAGAAAGAAAGAAAAATTTGCATATGGTATTTATTGACTTGAAGAAAGCCTATGACAAGGTGTTTAGAGAAGTAGTTTGGTGGGCGTTGGCCAAGAAAGATGCATCGCTAAAGTATATTACTTTCATTAAAGATATGAATGAGGGAGTATGTACAAGTGTATGAAATTGTGCCGAAGTGACTGCAGAATTTCCTATCACGCATATCAGATATGGCATAGCAAAAAAATTAAAAAGAGGTACTATCTCAAGATCCGCATATGCGTGAAAAACAAGACATATATAGAGAACAAAAATAACAGCTTTTACCTTTCTTCGTTCGTGTGGAAAACAAATTCTTTCCTTCTTTAAGTTTGATGATTGTGGCGCGATCCAACAATCCTCTTGATCAAACACAACGAGAGTTGAATGTCCAACCACTATAATTATAGTGTGTGATTATCTCTAACAGAAATCCACACGGAGGATTTCATTCAAGCATCAAGATTTTTCTGTGGTAACAGAAAACAACAATGGTGGTTGGAGTTTTTCTTCTTCGTTCTTCTTGTTCAACAAAACCAGAGAAAGAAGAAGAAGAAGAAAGATTTTTGGTGTTCTCTTGGAGAACCTCACGAGAGAGAGAGAGAGAGAGAAGAGAACAAAAGATGATTCTCTTGTGTGTCCTTCGGTTTTTGTAGAGTTGTTTCATGTGACATTTGGTTTTCATGTTTTTGGGGTATTTCGTATGACCTTTGAAGCACCAAAAAAACCTCACAATAAAACCATATATGAGAATTCTAAACAATTAAAATTCTCAAATTTGTAATTGGAACCCTTCAAGTTCACAGAATTATAAATTGGCCTATAAATTATAACAAATTATAATTTGGCCACATTAACTTCTCTTTCTTGCAATAAACTCCACTATGTTTTCAAATAACATTTTGAGTATATAATCCTCTATTGTGTGTGACCTATTAGGTTTTTCGATCAATTGGTAGCGAATATGAATTAATCCAAACGTCTTTGAGATTAATAATTCATAATTAATTAAAATTAATCATATCGATTCTAATCAGGATTGGTTTATTAATTCATCAATTAATAAATCCATATTCCCAGATCATGAGTGGTATCTAGCAACACATCATGACCACCCAAGAGTTCAGGAAGTCAAGTGACTTGACATGAACCCTTCAATAACAAACTACAGTACAGTTTACTCCCTTCACTAAACAATATTTCATTCGTTTTGGAGTACGGAATTAGTGCCAACTCCCTCTAGAATTAATTTGGCTCGAATGCAATAGTACTTGTACCAAGAACCACTATTCTAGATGCGTATCAATTGAAACTATTTCCAATACACATACGCCTTGACCAAGGACTTCTCGAGTAGTAATTCCTACAAGTGGCCGTGAGATATTCGCTCCTACTATTAGAAGTGGCGAATCCTTTGTTGACCATTTCAACTACTTTCGTTTACTTCATAATGTACCTAATATCCATCTTATAGGCGACCCTTGATCGAGTTCCAGAGATTGGAATCAAAGCACAATACTCAACAAACAAAGTACCTTGGAGATCTCAAGTCTAAGGATACTTGCACGTTTGCTATATTGAGATTATATAACTGGCATTAAATAGTTATCCATGTAATTATCTCATAACTAGGTCATCCAATAAACTTGTTCCACTAATAAGTATCCACATGTTAACTTTGAATATCTCAATACTCACGGATATGAGAACCACCACCTGATCAAATCAGGAAGTCTAACACGTGCTAGTCTTAACGCATTAATGATGTCCTATCTCATTAATACTATGACTAGGGACTATTTAAGTACTAACACTATACAGTGTAGTAGGAATCTTATATCATGATCTCTATCATGATTTCCTTAACACAGTGTTGTATTAGGGACTTTATCGAATAGTTATATTATTTAAAAGTAAACAAAAGAAACTGTAAGATAAATAATGCCTTTTATTAAAATAAAATGTGTCATATACAATGTACAAGTGATTACCTCTAGGCCATAACACTAACACGAGGATCAGTGCTTATCTCTTTCCTTTTTGTGGCCGTTATGGACGAGTTCACTTGCACTATACAGGAGGTTGTGCCATGGTGTATATTGTTTGCTAATGATATTGTATTGATTGATGAGACTAGAGCCAGTGTAAATACTAAATTAGAGTTGTGACGATAGATATTGGAATCCAAGGGTTTCAGAATTAGTAGAGTATATGGAATGCAATTTTAGTACTAGCAGAAATATGGCTTAGAGTGTAACTTTAGATGATAGAGATATACCAATAGGTGATTGTTTCAGATATCTAAGATCTATTATTTAGAAAGACGGAGAGCTCGATGGCGACATTGCACACTGAGTTAAGGCGGGTTGGCTGAAATGGAGGAATGCAACTGATATTCTATATGATTGTAATATACCATTGGGTTTAAAGGGAAAGTTATATAGAACAGTCATAAGACCTACTTTGCTATATGACACGGAATATTAGACAGTTAAAAGGTGTTATGTTCATAAAATGAAAGTAGTTGAGATGCACATGTTACGGTGAATGTGTGGGTATACTAGAAAGGATAGAGTAAGAAACGAGACCATTAGAAAAAAAGGTGGGAGTGACATCTATTGAGGAGAAGATGAGAAAAAGCCACTTGCGTTGATTTGGACATATATAGAGAAGACCGAAGCAAACTCCTATTAGGAGGATTGAGAGATGGAGGCATGATAGGTTAGACAGAGGTAGAGACAGAACTAAAATGATATGAATGGAGGTGATTATGAGAGATATGTCTTTGTTAGATTTAGATGAAAGTATGACGGTCGATAGAAGGAGGTGAATAGAGAGGATTCATGTGGATAATCATATATAGCCTGGTATTGGTTCATGTAGCCGACCTCAAGTTTTTTAGGACTAAGGCTTATTTTTTTATTATTGTTGTTTAAAGAATGACTTTGTTACTTTGCATGTTTGTAGATATTGATTAACCTTTATTGAACTCTATTTGTTTGCAAGCTTTGGAACTTCTCAACTGGTAAATTTCTAAAAACTTACACAGCCATGCCAATTCGTAGTATTGCATTTTTGAGACATTTTCCATAACAAATAGGAAAGACATTGTGAGTGGTTCTGAGGATAATTGTGTCTACTTATGGAAGCTTTAGTCCAGGAAAATAGTCTAAAAATTAGAAGGTCACACTGATCCTGTCATAGCAGTATCATGTCATCGAATGGAGAACATGATTGCATCTAGTGCTCTTGGAGAGGACAGGACGATTAAACTATGGACTTAGAAGGGCTAACTATTTCTATCTTATAAGATTCTATAGCATAATTGCTTTTGGTATTCACCCTGTTCTTTTCCACCTTCAAGTGGATTGATTGAAATTGGCTAAAGTGTAATCTTATGGGGAAATTCTCTTGGCCTCTGTAGATTTAGTGTGTTTTTAAATATGTTTTAGTTTTTATGGTAATCTAATAGAACATATTTTCTTTTGATATTGGGGCGAGAGTGTGGTTACACAACACAGGTTATTGGTTCTTGATTTTTACTTTAGGAAAAGGGTAAACAAAGGAGTCATCGGATTGACCCCAAGTTCAAGTGCTGGAAGATACAGGGGGATGAAAGAATGGTTTTTATTGATAGAGTAATCCAGGCGGATGACTGGTCTTCCGATATGGATTTAGATCCAAATTCAATGTAGAGAAAGATAACTCAAGGTATTAGGACAGTGGTTAAGGAAGTGTTTGGTAAACCTAAAAGAAAAGTAACACTAAACAAGGACGCGTCGTGGTAGAATAATAAAGTGAGAGAATCCGTAAGAAATAAAAGAGCGTGTTATAGAAACTTAAGGAAGTGTATGAGTGTTGAGAATTTTGAGAAGTATAAGTTCACAAGAAGAGAAGCTAAAAAAGCTGTCAGAAAAGCATGATTAACAGTTTTCAAGGACTTATATGAAAAGTTGGATACTAAAGATAAGGGTGTACTTGAATCGAATCAAGCCGAACCTTAAGATAATCGAGCTGAATTTTATTATTTTCATACAGGACTAGAATTCGAGCTCGAGTTCGATTCGAATGTCAAACCTTGACTTGAGCTCGGTTTATTTGAAATACTTTAAAACTCGAGTTCGATTTGAAGTTTGATTATAATAAGCTCAAAAGCTCGAATTTGAGTTTAAGCTCGAACTTGAATTTAAATAAATAATCGAATATGTTCGCAAGCCTTCGAGCCTAATACTTAGATATTCGAATTCGGTTCGTTTAAAATTCGAGCCTAAATATAAGGTTTGTATTCAAGCTCGAGCTCGATATTTCGAATTCAAACCGAGCTTTTATCGAGTCGAGTCCAAATATGTTCGATAAAAACTCGATTCGTTTACACCTCTAACTAAAGATAGGGAGAAGAATATACATAAACTTGTTCATTTCAGGGAGAAGAAGACTAGAGATATAAGTATGGTAAAATATGTGAAGGATAATGACCACATAGTTCTTGTTAAAGACGAAAATCAAGTTCTTGTCAAATAGAGGAGGTCCTATTTTGATGAGTTATTTAACGAGAATCAAGTTCAAGTTTTGAATGTGGATGACCTTACAATTTCAAACAAAGAGGTTAATCGTAAGTTTATTCGTTGTATTCATAAGCACGAAGTTTGAAAGGCCCTTAAAAGGATTAGACCAAATAAGGCAGTAGGACTAAATATTATACTGATTGAGGTTTGGAAGTATTTAGAAGAGATATGTGTTGCGTGGATAACAAGTCTATTCAACAAGATATATAGAGTTAATAAGACTCCTACAGAGTAGAGGAAGAGTACTTTGATTCCTCTGTACAGGAATAAAGGGGATATTCAATATTGTATCAATTATTGCGAGATTAAACTAATGAGTTATACTATGAAGTTTTGAGAGAGAGTGATTGAAGATAGGTTAAGGGGCATTGTAAAGGTTTCAAATAATCAATTTGGTTTTATGCTTGGACGTTCCACTACAAAGATAATTCATTTATTACGACAACTAATTAAATATTGTAAGGAAAGAAAGAAGGATTTGCATATGATATTTATTGATTTGAAAAAAGCCTATGATAAGATGCCTAGAGTAGTTTGGTGGGTGCTGGAAAAGAAAGGTGTATCGTAGAAGTATATTACCCTTATTAAAGATATATATGATGGACCATGTATAAGTGTAAGGAGTTGCATCAGAGTGATTGTAGAGTTTCCTATTATTATTGGGCTACATCAAGGATCAATGTTTAATCATTTTCTCTTCATAACCATTATGGATGAGTTAATTTATGCTATATAGGAGGTTGTGTGATTGTATTATGTATATATTGTTTGCTGATCATATTATGCTGATTGATGAAGTTAGGGCCGATGTAAATATTAAATTGGAGTTGTGGTGACAGACGTTGGAATCTAAATGCTTTATAATTAGTAGGAGTAAAACAAAGTATATAAAATGTAAGTTCAGTACTAACAGAAATATCGCTCAGAGTGTAATTTGGATGACAGAGATATACTAGTAGATTATTTCTTTCGATATTTAGGATCTATTATTCAGAAAGATAGAGAGTTTGATTGCGATATTGCACACCGAGTTTTGACGGGTTGATTGAAATGGAGGAGTGCAATTGGTATTATGTGTGATCATAATATGTCTTTGAGCCTAAAGGAAAAGTTCTATAGAACAGTCATAAGACCTGCTTTGTTATATGATATAGAATATTGGACAGTTAAAATGTGTCATATTCATAAAATGAAGGTAGTTGAGATTTGTATATTATGGTATGTGCGAACATATTAGAAAGAATAGATTAAGGAATGAAACAATTTGGGAAAAAATGGAAGTGATATCTATTGAAGTCAACATGACAAAAACTATTTGTGTTGGTTTAGACATATACAGAGAAGATCGATGAATGCTTATATTAGGAAAATTGAGGGATGGAGGCATAATAGGTTGGACAGAGGTAGAGACATGCCTAAATGATATGGATGGAGACGATTAGAAGAAATATATCTCTATTAGATTTGAATGAAAGTATGATTGTGGATAGAAAAAAAGTAGAGGAAGATGATTCATGTGAATAACCACACGTAATCGTGTATTAATTCATGTAGCTGACCCTAATTTTCTTGGGACTAAAGCTTAGTATTGTTATATTATTGGGTAGAATCTGTAGCCTAGTTCATGAAAACTGATTTCTCAACTAGTTTGCATCAGCCGTCGGGTCTTTGCTTTGTAAAGACAGTAGAGTGAGGTTTAGATGGAGTACTGGCAGAAGTAATGGTAATGACAATAGTGGAGATGTCATGTAGAAGCACTGGGCTATGAATACATTGTCTTGCACTCAGGCTATTTTTGAAAGATTAGACAATTGATAGAATTGTTTTTTTTTTCTTTTCTTCCTAAACTTCTAAGAAAAAAAGTCCTATACTTCAAAATACTTTAAATATAAATTATTTTGTTTTCTCTTCTCTTCTTTTATAATTTAAAAATTTCTTTTCTTTTTTCTTTTTCATAAACTTGTAAACTAGCTCTTAAGGTCCATGATTCATTTCAACTTGAGATGTAATTCCAAATTTGCCCTTTATATAACCCTGATGAAATTCCGTTAATAAGTGCCAAACATTGGAGAAATTGAAAGCTTAAACAAATGAAAAGAATTATGAGCAAAAGCCAATTTTTTTCAAAGCCAATTCTTGAAATATGCGCCTCAGTTTCAACTATGCAATTTTCTACATTAAAAAGTCTTGTGGCGTAGCTACGCAATAAGACAAACTTTAATTCCTATAATGATTTATTAAATATAAAATATGAATCAAAATTACAAAATTGTGATTTAAAAAAAAAAAGTTGTGTAACCGTTACATATTTAAAAATGTAAGACAAAAAAATTCTTCTTCCTTTTTAATTTATAATCTTGGAGTGTACCAATTGAGATTTTTAAAAAAATATATATATATATTGAATATTTAATTTTAAAAAAAAATGGATATGCCATATCTGGAAAATTTACAAAATCCTATATTCGTATCTTTTTTGCCAAAGATCAAGCGTTGTCTTAATTATTTTATTCCACCACACGTTTGACAAGTAATAGAAGACATGCTCATAAAACAAAAAGACCAAAAAAAAAAAAAAAAGTATTTGACAAAATACCATAGCCTATTCCGATCAATGGCCACATGCCCTCCGTTAGGTTAGATTGGAAGCCATCTCACCTCCTCTGTACCCTCTGCATTTATCTGCATGTCGATTGAGGTCACTTGAAGTGTAAACACGTACTACTAAAAAAGAAAATATAAAAATTAAAAACATTTAAAAAAATTTATAATATGTAAAGCTGTGGGGTAAACGGTTGTGAGTTTGACAACTCAGCATAATTAGGTGAATAGCTACATTTTATGTTGACTTCTTGGCTGCTTTGCTAGAGAAGTATTTGTGAAGTTCTTTGTAGTATGGCTTTAGGTTTTTCCTTAGGTTTATTTACTAGGTATAGATTTTAGGTTTATAGTTTTGGGTTTAGTTCATAAGTTTTGTTTGATTCTTATTGTCTTTAGAGAAGATTTTTTATAAAAATGAAGTGGGTTATTTATAGGATTTTGGGTTTCTCGATTTTATTTCTTCAGAGTTAATACTATATTTATAACAGATGCTTCGTATTCCATGCAATTTTTTGGGGTTCATCGCTGAACTTTATTTGACGCGTCTGCTCTTCAATGTTTCACCGTACTTCTTGAACTCGAATTTTGTGAAAATTGAATTTACTTCATCTATGGATTCGTGAAACCCAGAAATTGTTTTGGAGAAGTTCGTGAGTTCAAAAACATTGAGATTGGACAGCACCAATCTCAACATTGATTCGGAGAAGACCCGGAGACTCGCAGCCAGATCGGCCCTGTGTCGGTTCTCAGTGTTCGACTCCGAGCTTTGATCGCTTTCTTCGCCATCGCCTGCTTCAAATTCTATGGTGTCTGGAATGTCTTCGGGAGGGGATGCATCGGGTAAGAAGCCTCCATCATAGCCCTTTCTAAATTGCCAATAACGAACATCTATTGCTATGAACTGATTGGTTTCATTGAAGGATCATGGAAGAACTCTACAGAACCATGAGGACCCAAATTAATCATCGATCCAACCTCTGTTGCTGATAAAGCAAATGCCTAGAGTAAGTCGTATTTGTACACATGGACTTTGATTTTAGAGATATGGTTAATTCTCAGTGTATGTCAAGCTCTATCCCTCGATCGTAGAGTTTGTTGCCGGGATGGCAGTGCTTGCTTCACATCAACAGATTTAGATTTATTGATTTTTTTTTAACCTCTTGATGGCCTGACCAGAAAAGTATTTGTGAAATATTTTGTAATATTCCTTTAGTTTTTTATTAGTATATTAATTAGGTATGGATATTAGTCTTAGAATTTTGGGTTTACTTCGTAGGTTTCATTTGATTGTTATTGTTCGAGTTTTTTTATAAGAATAAAATGGGATATTTATAGGATTGTTCCTCGGTTTGATTTTTACACGAGATTGTATTGGAGATCTCGAAGTGGAAGATGGACCATCTTCCATTAAAGGCGTGAGCCGCATCTTCAAGCAGAGTGTCTTCGAAATCTTCATCCTCCATACTCCATTAAAGGCCTGAGCAGCTCTCTGAGCTTCAAGCAGCGGTGATGCTAACCTTTTGTCGGCCTTTCCAGTGCTTCTTTGCAGTTAGAATTGAAGCACCTCATCGCGGATGGCGTCGACGCGGCGCGGTGTGCGTAAGAGGGGTAAAATCGTAGGCGAAGCGAACAGAGATAGCGAAAGAGAAAGAGAAGGCGGAGGGCTTGGAAATCGTTTGCAACCCCCTTTTTTTTAGGTTTTATTTTCTCTTGATTTTCTTGCCTTTTATGTGCTGGTTTAGTTTTTACTTTGTTCTGTTCTTGAGGTTTTTGCTATTTGTAGCTGATGAAGGCCTTTGTTTCTTTTTAAAGTATGTAACCCGTATAGCCACGAATGGTATTTTGCGTTAACAAAATTCAATCGACCTAATTATCGGCTTCATTGTCATTTCTCTGGCTGGGAAAATGAAATCATTTAGGATTTGGAAATTAGCTTCCAGAGCCATGGATAAGGCTTTACAAGTTTGGAGATGATCTGCTTTGGATTTTTTTTTTCTCTATAATGACTACCGAATTGCACCCCAGAGAAAAAAAATGCACACATAACCAGTTTTTCTCTCATTTTTTCTTCCTTCTCTTTCACTACGGAATAAGTAGAGGAATTGCCTATTATATAATGTATATCTTCGTTCTTCATTTCGACAAAAATCTTACATGGCATTGCCCGCAGGAATCACACAAGGCGACAAATTGGTCAATTGGTGAAGGAGACTTCTGCCAAGCTTAAGCAAGTTAGCGAAGCTGACCACTATTCTAAAGTTAGTGTAAGTTCAACCGCATCTCCATTCTCTATTTTGTATTTTTTTTATTTAAAAAAAAAACCTTTCTGATGACTTCTTTTGTCTTGCCCTGAATTTATCAATCAGCAGTCAATGAACAAGAGAGAAGTTAGGAATATTAGGAGGATGTTGTATTGATACCGGTGTGTGTTGCTCAGGGGAGCCCCAAAAATTTTTGTCCCTTTTAAGAAATTTTGTTCCCACCTTAAACAGAAAATTCATTGCCGACTGTGTAAAATTGACAGAAAATTTTTTCGACTTTTTTCTGTTTATGGCTTTTCCGTTGAATTTCTTTGGTATTATACCGGTGTGTGTTTATGGCTTTTCCGTTGAATTTGAGAATTTTTTCCGTTGATCAATATAAAAGACTGTGTGACATCACTTTTGTTAGATCACCAAAATGTGTGGCAGCCCTTTACAAAACAAAAGAGTCTATTTTGTCTGTCTCAGTGAGCTGGCAAACAAGGAAGAAGCATTGAGTTCAATCAAACTATGTCCACTTTTTTCACATTCAATAATTGAAGGCACATGTTTTCTTCCTTCTGATTCTAGATACATGAAAGCATAATTTCCATTTCATGAGCTATTTGTATGGTGCAGAGAGAACTGTGTTGTTGTGTTGTAACATTTTGAGACTACAATTAGTGAGATGAAAGACTATCCCCATTTATGCAATTAGCCTTTCGAATCATTTGATACTATTGTTTGCCTTATGGTGGAGAGAGGACTTGGCAGGGAAATCCAAAAGAAGCTATAGATTTTGAGGATATTCCACAGATAAATATTAATAGCTTCCACCACCACCTGCAATAGGCAGTATAACTCATAAAGACGTTCAAGCATGATTAAATCTAGAAGCTTGCTATGCTAAAACAGATGGTGGCCATTTAGCTCAATTTTGATGCAAGACTGTGTGAAATTGCGCAAGGTGTCAACTTTATTATTTGGGTTGTTCAATTTGTGAAGCTGTCTTGAATTCTTTAAAGGGCATTTTTTAGGTTGTTTTGGAGATTGGAGCTATAAAGTGCAATTATTTTTATGGTAAGCAGTGGATTTTGCTTTACTGGGTTCTGATTCTGGTTGCTGCTTTTTCAGTGGAAGTATTTTAGAGAAGGCAATGTTCAGGCAGGGACTGAATACATGTGGAAATGGTTGTGAATGTCTGTGATTTTTCCCTTTAGCAACTGGTGCTTTAGCACATAAGGCAAAGGTGTTGAAGAGAAGTGAGTTCAAGTATGGAAAAACGGTGGTCTCTGTTTCAGGAAGTGGTATTCCCGTTGCTCATATTGATGAATGGTTCTTCCGCTACACTTTCTCCAGCTGGTGTAAACTATGAAGGTTAGTTTTGATTGTTCGCATTGCATTCACCATCCATAGTTATCCCATCCTTCCTTCTTGTAACTGAAACATGAGCATGAAAGAGAACCATTTTTTTTTTAAATCATTCTTGATGATCAAATATTATTGACTTTTGGTTCTCAAATTGATTTTTACCGGGTAAATGCAATTCTTCCCCCCACTCCCGCTTCTTCATTGTACTACCAACTTGATTGAGCATGAAAGAATACTACCAGCAATGCCAAACCCCTCCAAAATAGGACATTCAAATTTGCACGGAAGGAGTGTTACATTTCTCTGTTTGTTAACTTGGATAATGATCCTACTTCTTGGATATTATTCCCTGATAATTTTTGCATTCTGCCATAAGCTTGCTTACATTAACTTGGAAAAATGCATAGGGAACTAAGTCTATCTTATTTGTTTCTTAAAGCATTCTTCTGTAGAACAAACGAATTGTGAAGTTATCTGCTCTCCCTTCACTCCACATTCCTTCAGAAATACTTGCTCCATGACTTTGGCGGCTAACAATATGAAGTTTTCATCTCTGATGGCATCTCTGGTCATTCTCAAATAAATTTGACAATGTGTAAAAGTATAGGATAAGATGATTTGGAATTGCTATACGTATGATTACATGGTATTATTAAAACAAAAGAACAAAGCAAAAAGGAATATACTGTGGGAATCCATTGAACCTGAGAAGGTAAGATCAGATCTTTCTTTGCTTATTCTTTCCTAATTTAGGTTCCTAATATCAGATCCATTCCAGTTCATAGTTACTTTGCTCTGTGTTACCTGCATTTTCATATGATTTCCAGCTCAAACTTCCTAGATATCCTGATATGCATCAATCTCTACTGTTTTTTTCCTCTTCAACTTCTGGTTATTTGCTTGCTTATGTTATATGATAAGTTGTTGAATTATATTTCTGTTGAGCATCCTTCATTTGATGTCAATTTGATATCTTGATCTTATTTGTCTGGTTGGATTCAAAAGAGACAGCAGTGCCCTGGTTTGCTCTTTTATAATGAATTGTTGCACGTGTTCTATCTACTACGGATATGCGACTACGAGATTGCTGCTCAACATGTTGATAGATTGGAATCTCCTATGAAGTCTGACCTAGAGCGGGCTGGTTGTATCCAGGAACTTAGGAAAGAACTTGAGGCATTATATATAAGTCTTTCTCGGCCTGGCTTAAATTACAGGGACCGGTCTGCACTCTCTGAGAAACGAGTTCAGCTTGAAGAGCAGCTTAATAAGTTTTCTAGATTGGGCTCAAGTGGGAAAGAATCTTTAGAACTAGCATATTTTGGAAATGCGAAACGAGCATGTGGGGAAAAGCTTGAGTTGGCGCCACCTCCTATTGATGGGGAGTGGCTACCAAAAAGTGCTGTATATGCATTAATAGATCTTACTGTTGTTGTTTTCAGTCGTCCAAAGGGACTTTTTAGAGATTGTGGAAAGAGAATTCAATTTGGGATTCAAACCATTCAAGGTTAGTATAATGGGGTGTAGTTTTATTACTTCCTTTTTGCTTTGTTCTTTTGTTTCTTACTCTCTATCCTTACTCTTCTGAAATTTACATGGTATTTTGATGAAAGTTGGCACTTCTTAGAGGATGAAAGATGCAGATTATGCATTGGAAAGTATTCATAACATTAGAGAAGCAATACCAAGAGGTATGCAAAAGTGACAAGATGACTGAAGTCAATTATTCTGGTGTTGCACTAAAAACATTTGTAACTGCGTAGATTCATGTAATTGTTGATGATGTAATGAAAAAATCTCTGGTATACTCATATATACAGTTCACCTTCTAAATTAGTTTGAGAATAAAAACAAATTTAATAAACAACAAATAAAGAAAATGTTTCAAGAAAAAAAAAAAAACCCATTGAATAGCAATAACAATGACAAAAAAAAAAAAAAAAGGAATTACATTGACTAAGGAAAAGGAATCATTTGCTCACCAAACAATGCACATAATATTCTGTTGGACAAATTATTTAAAAAAAGACCCCAAGAAATATTTGTTAAATATTTAAATATAATATAAATGTATTTATCTAAAATTTTAATTCTACATTAAACTTCTTTATAAAAATTTAAATTAAAAAATAATAAACAAATTAAAATTATATATTAAAATAAAAATTAAAATATCAAAAAAATTTATTCATCCCGAGCAAACCTCGGACAACTTACTAGTAAATAAATAAAAGTGAGGTTGGATAAACTTCCTCTTTTGTCCTGTATCAGCATTGACGGAACTAGGGACGTAGGCGTGGCACCCCTCTCCCCCAAAATTTTTAAAATTTTAATATTTTAAAATAAAATTAAACTTTATTAAAAAATCTTTTAAAAACTTCTCAATTGTTTTTTAAATATTAAAATTTTAAAAATTTTGGGGAAGAGGGGTGCCACGCCTACGTCCCTAGTTCCGTCATCTTTTAAAAACTTCTCAATTTTTTTAAAAATATTATAATATTATCTTATAATATATTTTCTTGTTAAATTTAATTTTCTCATCTAATCCTAAGTTTTTGGTTCGTCTTGTGTATCAGGAAAAGAAAAAAAAATATATAAATACTTATTTAGGATTTCATGTAAAATAAGTTTATGGCTTGATAACTTAAATAGTAGTTGATATTGGTATTCCTTTTCTTTTTTAAAAAAAATAATTCGAAAATAGCCTGCTATAATGAAGCCAAAAGTAATTCACTTACTCGTGAATCATGCATGAGATTGCAACATCAGTGAGTCAGTGAGCAGTAAACCACATTTTGTATAAATCCAATAAAATATTAAATACATCATTAATTATTCCTCCTCGAACAAATTAAATAATTCAAAGTTTCTTTCCCTAAAGAGTCAATAGTATTAAAGAAAATTGTTTAATTGTTCAGCCTCGAAGAAATACTTAAAGTTTGCTTTCAGTATTAAACAAAATATACAAGTACTATTATGAATATGCTATTTTAGTTACTAATTAGTACCTAATACGATTTGTTTTTCAAATAAGTCCCTAATAGACCGAAATTGGCTGATTAATTGGTGAATTGATGCGTGGGATAAGGATTAATTTATGGTTATAAATCTCCATCAATATCTTAAGACAGATCAGCTTCTTACAAAGCAAAAGTTTTAAATAGTCAAAAAGTAGAGGAGAGGTTGCGCCCTTTATGCTTCTTTTGCCCTAATTATTATATTTGCTAGGGTCATCTTGTCTCCCTCATACCACATCTCAGAGCAACCAACTTGTTACTAGCTGCCTCTGGTTGACGGCTTCATGCCTCGCTACTGGAAAAGGAGAATGACATACTATACATTATTGTTGGTGAAAAAAAGTGATGTGGAGAATGTTAATGAAATTTCCTAATCAGAAAGAAAAGGAATGAGTTGCACTCAAAACCCTTATACTTGACTTGAATAGTCACAATTCTCGTTCCAATTCTCATATTTATGAAATCTTTCTTTTCACAAAAAGAAGGGACGAACTGCTTTCAAACTTTTGCAAAAGGACCGTATTAATACTCGTTAATGTGATAGCCATAAAGTTCAAATATTTTCTCTTGCAAGTAGGATTCTGGAAGAGGCAGCCCCAGAGTCTTGGAAAGGTTGCGCAATTTTGACCGCGCATGATGAAAATGAAAACAAATGTCCAGAAAGGATTGCTAAATGGTAAACTCCTGCAACCCATCAACAAGAAGTATGGTGCAAATAAATTGAGAATTGACTAGCTAGCAAAGCTAGAGAGGGAAAGTTCGGGAGCTTCCAAGTGGATATGAAGCATTTTCACACGTGCCAATAATGTCTACTTCAATTTCCTCTTTCTTTTGTCGTTGCCCCAATAAGAACCCACTGCGATTAAGGCAAGGTTTTCATTTTCCTTGATCTTGCTGTTGAGGTTGCATTTAATTATTGAAGCTCTGTCCTCTTATCTTGTTTATTTGAAATAACTTTTTTCCAGGGTTTGGTCAGATCTTATATCTTCTTTGCCATGTTTGTACTACTATATATAAAGGCGCAGATGGAATTCTTGACAAATACTTTTCAGGAAGAGTAACCTGAGGTATGGGTTTCTGTCACTTCAGCTTTTGTTCATCTTCTTCTTCTTGCATATGAATCTTTCCAATCTCTTGTTTGGAAGCTTTCATGTTATATAAAATTTATAAAATCATTCTAGTGAAGCGAAGTCTTTAAAGCTAGCTGTAGATCTTTTACTAGATTTGAATCCAGTCTTAGTATCACAAGAAAATCCATATTGACCAGTTAGAGTTAGATCTCATTTGCTGTTTCAAATTTCACTTTTCGAGATAGTCAGACATAATCTTCCACGGATCTTAATTTTCCCTTTGCCATCTTTTATCTAATCAAAATTTGCATCATATTTTGTCATTAGGCAGAAGAATTTGTTGAACAAGCTTAGAAATGGATCTGTTAAGTGCACAATGGATGTCCGAATTGGTAAGCCATCAAAAACTTTTCCGTTATCACTCTAATTCAGAGTTCTTGATTTATTTCTCCTTCTATATATGCGTAGGAAGCAGATAGTTCTGCCCTCTTCAATCAATGGCAGATGAAGTCCATTAACAACTCATCAGTCAACAATGTTTGCATCAATCGTCATTCAACCGATGGCTACTCAGCCTACCCGTCCTCAAGCGCTGAAAGCATTCAAGAAAGGTCTCGAGCTGGAATGGTCAAATCAACCAAAGAGATCAAGAACAATGATGTCAGTTCTTATGCCTCAGCCCAGAAAGCAAGTAACAAGGTCTCTCCCGTTGCTTCCTCCAACATGATTTCTTTTGGGGAATCCAACTCACCACAAAGCAGTATCCATGATCCCTATGGAAAACGGAAGCGTGCTGTTAAGTCTGAGGCAGATGTGGTATCTCTTGGAGAGATGAACTTCTCAGAGCAATTTTCTCCTAGCTCAATTCAGCAATTTTATGGAACCGTGGAATACGGTGAATCCACCAAAAGAGGCAGCAATAGGACTCCTTTGCAGGCTCAGGATCACGTTTTAGCAGAAAGAAAGCGGAGGGAGAGGCTGTCCGAGCAATTTGTAGCTTTGTCAGCCATGGTTCCTGGCCTAAAGAAGGTGCGACAAATTTGCGATTTGCTTCGTGTAAAGTATAAAAAGTACTAGAACGCTTGTTGAATCTCTTTTTTCATCTCTTTGTTGGCAGTTGGACAAAGCATCTGTCCTAGGTGGTGCTATCAAATACCTAGAACAGCTGGAGGACCGCATAAAACTGCTGGAGGACGAGAAGAGGAGGACACATGAGGAGTCGGTCAATCTTTCTTCAATTTCCAAGAGGCCCAGATTTACTTCTTCCGATGAAACTTCTTCGTCTGATGGGAACTCCGACAGCACCCTCGACCAGTCGTCACCGGAGATTGAAGTAAGAACTTCCGACACAAATGTGCTGGTTAGAGTCTACTGTGAAAAACGCAGTGGGATCATAAAAGAAGTTCTATGTGAAATAGAGAAGCTTCACCTTGGTATCATTAGCAGTAGCGTTATTCCATTCGGCAGTATCTCAGTAAATATTACCGTTATTGCGCAGGTATCTTCTGTTTGCCTGTTACGAACTGGTATCAAGGTGTTCTCAAGTAAAGATGATAAGCTTTTATGATGGTCAGATTGGGATATTAAAGTTTTAATCAACACTAAAAATCTCGTATCAATCTAAACTAGCTGGATATTCTAGATCCCAGATATATTGTCAATTTTTTTTTTCGTTTTTTAAGGTTAGTTTCTGTATGTTCTATTCTGCAGATGGACAGTGCAGTCTGCATGAGCGCAGAGGATATTGCAAATACTATACGAACGGCTATCCAAAAGCTCATGTGAGGAGGATATGTGGAGGAACCTCGCTACTAGCACTGTTGATCAATAGTAGTCAATATATATATAAGATCAGTATGATTGATGTTTCTTAGTTCTTCTGTCTTCTTCAGATTTGTATCAGTTGATAAGAAGGCCTTTGAATCTCTGTGTTTGTGAGTCCGATCACTTGAGCAGCTTAGGAATTTTTATACCACGTTAAGCTGCGTTTTCATTTTTCCTCGTAATGCAAGTGGTTTTTTGGCTCGCCCTTGGTAGCAGGAGAAATCATAAGGCCCTGAAAGAAGTGACTCTTGTTCTTGTAATTCAGGCCTAGTGTAGTTCTTTTTGGGCCATCTTGTACTTGCATTTTCTTTAATTCAATCTGTCTGTCACCGAATTATGTCATATATATGTCGTAGATAATTTAACAATGAATTGTATTGTATAATTTTTTGTGTGTGAAGTATAATTTTATAATATATGTGATTTATCAAAGAATTGTACTTATTCGACGAAAACAAGTGCCTACTGTTCACCCTTTTTTCTGATTATACGTGGAAAATGCTTATTGTATTAAGGTCACGTGATGTGTCCTTCCTTTCCATGTATTCTCAATAAGGAAAAAGAAAAAAAAAATTTGGGGGTTTAGATAAAAAAAAATAAATAAATGTCATGATTTAGCTAAACTTCCAATATTTCTGATCCCAAAAGAGATAATTGATTGAAAAATTTACAAAATATCCAGAAATTCAACGCCAAATGGAGAGTATCTGCTCCCCCCCAGAAAAAACCTGGTCTAGTCCCGCACAAAAATGGCGTTAGATCCAAATTAAGTGCAGGCAATCTGGGATGGTATTCGGAGATGCAAATGATAGCTAGGTTTGCTAATGCACTACATTGTGTATATATGAACCTTGGACAACTTCAAATCCTACACGGTTTCCTCACTAAAGTTTGTTCCTTTAAGAGTTTCACATATCATTGGGATAGTTCATGCGGTTAGATTTGAGGGGTTTTTTTTATCACAATGGCCCCATTTGGGGCCATTCGGCTTCACGTGGCCCCGCGGGGGAAGGAGGCCTGAAATGGCCTCGACGCATTCGCCGATAGCGTCCTTATACTTAAGACGCTACTCTTAAATGCGTCCTCAGTTAGGACCCTATCACGGATAGCGTCCTACCCGTTCGTCTTTTTTATCGCACCGCGCCTCTGCAATTTTCATTTCACTTCGACAGCGGCGGCTTTTCTCTTTCGCTGCACTTCCTCCGGCGACTACGAACAACCTTATTCGGCGTTCTTCTCTGATAACGTCAACCCTTCTTCTGCTCCGGCGACGCAGGCGGCTCCGGCGACGCAAGCGGCACTTCACTTCTGCTCTGGCGACCATAGCATTGTTCTCCTCGCGGGAGCGAACAATCTCCTCCACCGGCAACGGCGACGGTAGCAGTCTACTTAGGCGGCGCGTCATGTGCACGACATTTTCTCTGATTTCGAGGTATGTCATGCTTCTTGGTCTTTATTTTTTAATTAGTTGATATAATTTCTGAATATAATGTATGTCTTTTGTTGCATTAATTTTTATTTTTTATATATCATAAATTACCATTTAAGATTTGGGAATATATTGTATATTTATTTTTTTTATCCATTAGAGATTTATGTTACCTTTTTGTATAGTACTCTGATTGTATAAATATGTTTATAGCTTTGTATTCTGGTGAAAGGATTTGGAATATAGGAAGTAAAAGAAAACTGCATTATGGATAATATACTATTCTGGTGGAAGGATTTGGAATATAAGAATTCTTATTATTATTAATTTATTATTTAATATACTATTATTATTTATTATTTAATATATTAATATTACTATTATTAGTATTATTATTTTTAATATACTATTATTATTTGTATTAGTAGTATTATTATTATTATTATTATTTATTTAATATATTACTATTACTATTATTATTAGTATTAGTATTAGTATTATTATTATTTATAATATACTATTATTATTTATTATTTACTAAAATATTAAATAATAAATAATAATAACAATAATAATAATAGTATATTAAAAAATAAAAATAAAATAATAATATACTATTATTATTTTATTATTATTTTATTATTCAATATATTACTATTATTATTTGTATTAGTATTATCATTATTTTTAATACACTATTATTATTATTATTTTAATATACTATTATTATTATTAGTTTATTTTTGTAATATATTATTATAATTTTTTTTATATACTAGTAGTAGTATTATTATTATTATTATATTTTTATTATTAATATACTATTATTATTATTACTATTAATAGACTATTATTACTATAATTACTTTTAATATACTATTATTATTATTTTAATTACTGTTAATACGCTATTATTATAATTATTACTTTAAATATACTGTTATTATTAATTTATTTTTGTAATGTACGATTATTATTATTATTATTATTATTATTATTATTAGTATTATTATTATTATTATTGTAGTTGTTATTATTAATATTTTATTGTTTAAATATACGATTATTATTATTATTATTATTATTATTATTAAAAAAATTAGATAACAATACTTGTATTATTAAATTCTTGTGTTACGCTATTTAATTAAAACAATTAGTGATTGGATGTAGAAATTCGTACTAATACTTGTATTTATTAAAAGAAATTGACATATCACAATATCCTTTAGGATGGATCGAGTACGTGGCGATACTGTCCCCAAACCTATTTATGAGGGCTTGATATCTAGGCAGGATAGGCATCAATCTTTATTGATTTGGTCATGACATTCTGAGAGCTGTGAGATACCATTAGCCTTTAGACGTTGCGATTCTCGTTTTTGGGAGCTATTTCCATTCCCTCATCGGGTAATGGATTATATCGATTTGGCTGGTTTCGGGAGAGTCTGTAGAGTTGGGCATCTTCATGTAGATCATGCCCTTGTGACTGCATTAGTTGAGAGGTGGCGTCCCGAGATACATACCTTCCATCTACAGGTAGGAGAGGCCACCGTCACACTAGGAGATGTTGCGATTTTGTGGGGATTTAGAGTTGACAGTGACCCGATCATTGTAGAGGTTTACGGGCGCCCTCGGACAGCGTGGATGGATTTGATACATACGCTCCTTGGCTTTCGACCTCTGACTACCCAGTTCAGGGGTAACAGGTTGGAGAAGTCGGCCCTTGAGGTGCATTTTTCACTCCCTCTTCCAGACGATACTTCTAATGCAGTGGTGCAGCAGAGGGTATGTGGATTCATTTTTCTTCTTATTGGTAGTATGATTCTGTCTGACAAATCGGGTCATCTACTGCCTCTTCGTTTTCTACCATTCATTGCGGACTTACATTATTGTGGTCAGCTTAGCTGGGGTGATGCGGCTCTAGTGTGGATGGATAGATGCCTCTGCGAGACAACTGACCCTGCTGCGAGGGAGATTTGTGGTCCTATGGTTCTGCTTCAGGTTAAATTTTTAGCTCCATTATTTCTTTTCCAATTACTTTAGATGTTCTATAGTCTAGTAAAATAGTAATAAAATTTGAGTAACCTGTATTATTTGATTGTGTAGTTATGGGCTTGGGAACACATCCCTATCTTACGTCCTGATAGGGTTGAGCCAGGCCATAGACCTCAACTTGCACCGTATGGTGCGAGGTGAAACGTGCGGCTATGGCTACATCGGACGCCGACGCACGTTCTAGTGACATACAGAGATCAGTTAGACGCGATGCAGGATCATCATGTACGTATTTAGATTTTTCTGCCAGAAATTTTTTATTACGCATATTGTCGTTTTAGTGTTTCAATTAAACGTTTTCAAATTGTGTCAGTTTATTTGGTGCCCATACGATGCTATAGACCTAGAGTTCATGTCAGCGAGATACATGGAGGGTTCAGACATCTGGCGATCACAGACTTCACTCATATGTTGGGACGTCGTAGAGTTTCACTGCCCCGACCGTATGCTTCGACAGTTTGGTATATTACAGCTCATTCCCCAGAGTTGTGAGTACGATATTGAGTTGCACGTGACTGGTACTCGGGGGAACCATACGACCAACTGGTCTCATCACTATTCAGCGTTCATAGTACTGTGGGGTTCGCGACATCAGACAGTCGTGCAGGGCGCTCTCGGGATAGGGGTGGAGCCGGACTATCCATCTTGGTACCGGCTGAGGACTAGGTGGCGGATTGATAATCCGTCCCCACCAGGAGGTGAGGTCGCCGGCTACCAAGGGACTGGTTCGGGACACACAGTCATGGTAAGTATATTATTCAGTAGTCCATGTTTTTTCTCGATAATGTATTATTATTCGTACTCGATTTTTTTTGACATGGGTTTTTTTTTTTTTTATGACTATTACAGTCAGACAGGTTTTACAGAGTTATATCCATTACCACGGAGGCTTTAGCTACAGCTGACTCATATTCGAGAGCAGCTTTCGAGCGTATCAGGGATACATGCACTCTTTCTCTTACCGCGGCCGGATTTGATCTTATTAGTTATGGCACACGTCCCATTCCAGAAGTGGGTGTACCCGCGATTCCGGAGCAGGCAGTCAGTAGAGGGCCTCGAGCACGGGTTGAGGGTTGGGCCATTCCGGGTCAGCGTCGAGGTAGTAGGCAAGCTCGTGCCGCCCCAACTGCCACAGTTGCCCCCGAGGTTGCACCAAATCTCGTACTGCTATTAGCTGCTCCGATTGGAGAGTTCGATGCGAGACCATCTGAGGAGTTTGAGGCGGGACCATCTAGAGAGTACGAGGCGGGACCATCTGGGGATCCAGCTGCGTAGACTCTGGATGTCTTGATCTTTAGCACTACTTGCCGTTCACCATCGACAAAGGACGGGGTGGATGGTATTGCAGAGCAGAGGCCTGACACATTGACGCAGGCTTCTGATATGGGACCGGGGCAAGTCACGCAGGCGTCTGCGCATGTTCTACCTACAGAATCCATGCCATTTAGCGCGGTGGTCGATGACCAGGAGGGACCAGGACTTAAAGTTCAGTGACATCGGCGGCGACCTAGACATTATCATCCGACAGTGCCAGAGCAGGGAGATCCCATTGTACCCGTCGAGGGTGCACATGCTGCAGCAGACATACGCCCGAGGCCCAGACGTGTTGTCCGACCCCGACCATGTGGCACATAAACTCAATCCGCATGTTTTCTTATTGTTCTGTATATAATTGATTCTTACTTTACCATTTTTTTTTATTTTTGCATTTTTGATTTGGCAAAATGCATTTGCACTATCTCCAGTTGTATTTTGTTACTAGTTATATTAACAATTAATTATGTAACTCAAAACATGCGTTTGTACATGTTACTATGGAGATTTTATAGTGTAGTTAAATACCAATTGGATTTGGATTAGTTTAAAAATTAAATATATTATATTTATTTATATTTTATAATATTACACTTTATTTATATTTCATCAACAAAAATTTCATTGTCCCCACCATTAATACTATAAATATTAAAAATTTATACTTAAGAGCTTGGAAAAAAAAATTCATTTGGAGTTTCATTTAACAAAAATTTCATTGTCCCCACCATATATATTTCATTTGGAGTTTCTCAAGGTCTTGGATTTTCAATGGAAAAATCTTTCGTAGGAGAATTCTTCATCCTCAGGAAATACTACTAGACTTTCCATTCAGCTTGAATCCTCCAGGAAATTTTCTGTAAGCATTTTTAGTAGAGACATTCGTTCATGTAGTGGCAAAAAATTGAACGATGGAGATAAATATTTAGTGGAAAAAAGAGACATTCGTTCATATAGTGGCAAAAAAAGAACCATCAGATAGTGGCATTCAATTTCATTGTCCCCACACTTTATTTATATTTATTTACATTTATATTACACTTTATGTGGTTCTTATGCATATATTTATTTATATTTATAGTATAAAAATTGAATGCAGATGGAGATAAATATACTTACCATTTTTTAGCACCCTGGACGTCAAATAATAATTCGCAGAGTAATACTGTAAGCATGTCTTGATGATCTACTTTTGATGCCCACGTTCACGCCTCTCGTATAGTTTCAGGAAAACAAAAGAGAGACGTAGAACGTGTGCGTCAAAGATAGATTGTCAAGAGCTAGAAAGCTTTTACCCAGCGTCTTAAATTTTCAAGAGTTGTTATATAGGCAGAATTTGAGAGTAAGGACGCTACTAAAAGTAGCGTCCTACATGAGGACGCTAACTACAGATGCATCCTAACCCTGCGGTCGGCCACCTTGTCCGCTGGATCTTTTAGTTGGATTTCGATATGACGTTGAACGTTACCGTGACATGCGTCCTATGACAGCTTTTCTGAAATTATTCGAAAATTGCTGTTTCGGTTCAGTAGGATGCTACTGATATTAGCGTCCTATTTGGAACTGACAAAATATTCTCGCTTTGGGACAAGATACCCGAGATTTGAGCGTACTTCAGATTTGACATTGTACCATAGGACACTATTAGGAATAGCGTCCTTATGAAGGACGCAGCTCTGAATAGCGTCCTATAGCGCCTATTTAGCTCCATGCAATCTCGGAGCCACTTCATTCCGTTCTTCCAAAAGAAAAAAAACACCAGCAGAGAGGAAGCCAAACTACGATAACTTGAAGTTATTTTTTTTCCAAGTCCATTTATGTCACTTGAAACTCCACTATCCCTTGGCTTCTTCTGGGATTGCCCTCTCTTACACGAAGCAGGCGGTTCAGTCATCTTTGCAGGCTCGTGTAGAAAGAGACTAGTTTTACAACACAAAATATCATTCCGCATGCTTGTCAACAAAATCTATACGTACATGCGGATTGATAGGACATTATTTACATTGGATATATCCATGAGATATCCTTGGGTATATGGAGACCGTGTTCAATGGGGGTTGCTTGTATTGCAGGATGAGAGCGATATGGAAAACATTTGGACTTTGCATTCCATTTTCAAGGAGGGTGGAGTACATATTTATGTAAAGACAGAGCCCATTTTAGATGCACCACACAACGTGCAAACAGTTCCCTGAAGTTGATACTGACATTTCCATACCATCAACATCATTTCCCACCCAACAACTGCCTTATACCATTTCCTACACAGATTTGCTACTCCAACAAGAAGGGTTGGAAATAACAACCGTCCAGAATCAGTTGCCACAACTACAGAGCCATCCAAATGCTGATCCACTAAATGAGCCAGAAACAATGCAAGCGGATGAGCAACCAATAATTAATGGGACTGCAGTCATGGACTCACTAGGACCAACATTGGATATCGACGGACCACCTGCCTCAGAAGGAGAATATGGAATCGATATTGATGACGTGGGCCATAGCGACACCGGCAGCAGTAGCCACAGTGACCAGGATGACGTGCTACCTCGACACACATCAATGTATGCCCCACCAGAACCAACGCATCAGATACTAGTCCATGTAAGAAATTTGCATACATATAGTAGTTTCCAGGATATAGGCTCGGGGGCACCTGAAGGTGACTTTTACTATGCCGGTGATGACTTACGTGTTGATGACTGGACAGCAGAAAATTGGGAGTTAAGGCATAAAATGCGGTTTCGGGATAAGTCAGAAGCAGTGCATGTTGTGAGATTATGGCACGTTAAGAAGGGCTGCGAGTTCACTGTTATTAAAAGTAAGAGTGCAATTTGGACAGCCTTTTGCAGGAATAACACTGAGTAGAACCCATGTGCTTGGTACGTTCGAATCATTAAGAAAGCAAATACTGGACAATGGGAAATTTCGGTTTGGAATGGCAAACACACATGTCTCTAAAGGGTCATAAACAACAACAATCGAAATTTGTCCTCCAAATTTATTACACAACACATATTGCATCTTATCAGAGATAACCCCGAGATAAGTGTCAATACAATAGTAAGGGTTGTACACGACAAGTTCCAGGTTGGATGTTCATACAAAAAAGGATGGTATTCTAGGAAGACTATTGTTGAATTTTTATATGGCACATGGTCCTCTACTTTCAAAGTACTACCAACGTATATGTTGGCGTTACAAGATTCAAATCCTGGTACAGTTGTACACTGGAAACACCACAACATCAATGCCAGAGATACAAAGATTTTCAAGTTCGTGTTTTGGGCTTTCAAACCATCGATCGACGGATTTAGGCATTGCCGCCCTGTCATTTCAATCGACGGAACCCATTTAAGAGGGGCATATAAGAGTGTCATGTTGATAGCAAGCACTTGGGATGCTAATAATCACGTTTTTCCCTTAGCTTTTGCTGTTATCGATGCTGAATCAAATGAAAGTTGGGGATGGTTTCTTAGACTTCTCCGGAGACATGTGGTGCGCGAAAGACATGTTTGTATTGTGTCGAACAGGCACGCTGGAATCTTGTCAGCTATGAGGACACAAGCTGAGTGGGCGGAGCCAATGAGAGTTCATAGGTACTGTCTACACCATATTCGTGCCAATTTTAACAAACAATTCAAGAACACCGAGTTGAAGCGACTCATGTACAAAGCTGGAACAGAGAGGAAGAAATCTAAGTTTGAATCTGTAATGAACGAAATAAGAGAATACAATCAGGAGGCATCCAACTGGTTGATGAGTATTGGCCCGCAAAAATGGTCACTTTCACATGATGGGGGAAATCGATACGGATGCATGATGACAAATTTATCCGAATCGTTAAATAGTGTTCTAAAAAAAACAAGAGCATTACCTATCACAGCCCTTGTCGATGCAACATTCTCAAAGATTGTCGAATATTTTAATCTGCATCGATTCGAGTCCACACACTGTAACAAACCATTTCCTCCGTTGATATGGAATACATTCCAAGTAGCATCGCAGAAGACAAGAAGTTATAAGGTTGTGCAATATAATGAACGAGTTGGAATTTTCAGTGTTAGGACACCCGCGAGAGTTGGAGGAAAAGGAAACAATGTGTATACAGTAAAAATGTCTTCACGGGACTGCAGCTGCACGAAATGGAATATTTTTAACTTGCCGTGCATGCATGTATTCGCTGTCTGTCGACACCGTGGCTGGCAACCTTCTGATTTTGTACTACCTATTTACTCATTGGACAAATATATTGCGGCTTACAACAATGACTTCTATCCAGTCAACAATGAAAATGTATGGCGTAATGCTGACTTTTCGTTGGAGGGCTACACACCAGTCCTTAAAGATAATAGATCGGGACGGAGGCGTACTGCACGTTTTCAAGGAGAGATGGACTATCGAAATGAAGGATCTCCACTAAGATGTGGAAATTGCCATCAAACGGGACATAACAGGCGAAATTGCAATAGCGCTAGTTTCCAACCTAGAGAATAAATTAAATTGTATTCAGTTGTATTGTAACAAATTTATTTAATGATAATAAAATTCATTTTGCAGTTGACATTGTTTGCCCCATTTTTTTTATTTATCCATTAATTACACAAACTTCTATTACATTTTTAAAAGTTAATATAATTTCAATCATTAATACAGACAATTTATCTAGTAAAGGATAAGTATAACATAATCGCATGCATACGACGCTATCTACGAATGCGTCCTAAGTAAATACGGACGCATTCGTTGATAGCGTCCTCATTCAAATGAGGACGCTACCCATGAATGCGTAAATAAGGACGCAATCGTCGATAGCGTCCTCATTTAAATGAGGACGCTATTGGCGAATGCGTCGAGGCCATTTCAGGCCTCCTTTCCCCGCGGGGCCACGTGAAGCCGAATGGCCCCAAATGGGGCCATTCTGATAAAAAAACCCTAGATTTGACTGCATTTGATGGTCATACACATTCATGCGTTCCCCCAGCTTCATCTTGATCACTCAATATGACATTTTCGAAAGGCTGCCCGCTCGCCAGTCGCTACTATTAGGAAACCGCAGACGAATTAAACTGGGAAACCAGCATGAGGCAACCACTATTATATATATATATATATATATATATATATATATATATATATATATATATATAAGGCAGCACATAATTTGACGATATAAGAGTTATGCATACTAATTACAAAATTACATAAAAGAAATTTACTTTAAAAATCACGCGATTTATTTTATACTACTATTTAATTAATTTTTATATCTTTTAATTACAACTGTCAAATATCATTGGCAAAATTGTTGTGTTGCTTATCACGATGTGACAAATTTCAAAATATCAAGAAATACAATCACTCAATAATGGAAAAAAAAACAAAAAAAGTTGATAATCAATATAAAAGATGGATGTCGTTTTTGGCAATGAAATGATGATAAATGGAAGTTGCACAAGAGTTACCAAAATTGAGCTTGCAAGCTTTTGCCCCTTCCAAATTTTAACACTTTCATATGCTTCTTGTTAATTAGGAAAAAATGGATTGCAGTAATCATTCGGGGACACTCGTATTTGAGGTGGGCTTTGATTAAAGTTGAAGTAGTTAGTCTAACAAATCATTATTTTTCTAATCATGATCTTTCCATTTCTGGGTATAAATAGTTAAGAAAAGGGCGCCATTTGGAGAAAAATAAAACAAAAGATCAATCTCGACTTCTCACCCACCAAAGATTAAAAATTAAACCACTTGATCATGGATTTTTTTTTTTTGGAGGGGGGGGAGCATTATCAACTAGTTTGGAGGTCAAGTCTGTAGTTTTTTAAGTTGTTAAATCTTATCACAAATTATGATGATAGAAGAATAAAATCTTGGTAGGTTTCCCAACTTCGCGATTAGTCATGCAAATTTAACCCAAATTGGAGAAGAAACAGATATATACTACCCGTTGTGTACGCAAATTTTCAATCCAACTAACCATAAATGGAGTCAACTTTAGGCTTTCAAGTATAGCATTTACATAAACGAGAATACTAAGGGTGTAACTGGATTGCTATTTCTATTTTAATTTAAAATTACTTTAATTTAAAGAGTAAAATATTTCAGTCACCTTTAAACTTTCACAAATTTTTATTTTCACTATCGAAGTTTAAAATGTGTGATTTTAGCCCTCGAACATTTAAAACCTCTAAAAAAATAGTTCTTTTATCAATTAAAACTATTAAGTGCTCATAGAAGTTCATCACATGACTTCTACATGACCTATTTTACATGTATTTTCATCCACTCAACTCTCACAATATGGTGATATCCTTCTAATTCTTACAAACTAATTTCTATATATAATAGGAAAAAATTGTTGCGACTTAAGCTCCTCTCACTTCTCTTTTTAGATTTGTTTGTTGGTAATTCACTTCTACTTTTAAATTTATTCTTTTTTTTCTATAGAGATGCTAAGAAAATTACTATTTGTCAAGAACTGAATCGGTTTGTTTTCTTCTTTATCTTTATGTCATAGTTTTGTTTATAAAAGGGTAAAATATGTTATTTTTGTTGTATGGTTAGATTCGAAAAAGTGTGAAAGAGTAATATGAAGATTATTGAGTTGCATAAAATGTTTGAAGTTAAATCTTAAAATTGTTGTTGATAAATGAAGAAATTTGAAGATAAGAGAGCGAGATTAAAATTGAAGAATAATATTTAAAAAAAAAGGGAGAATGAGAGCTAAAATATGGTGATTTTGGATTGTACTTGAGCTTTTATTGTTTAAAGGACTATTTTTTTAGGTGTTTCAAAAGTTTGAGGGCTAAAATCACATATTTTAAAGTTCGAGGATAGAAATAAAAATTTGTGAAAGTTAAAAAGTGGTTAGCATATTTTACCCTAATTTAAAATTATAATTTAAATCATTTTCACTTCTCAAAAACTATCATATACTTACAACATATCATATTTTTTTTCTTTAACTCCACCTAAACCCCACCTTAACACTACAAGAAAAAGGTAATTTAGCGACGGTCAAATTCGTCGCTAATTGAGTTTAGCGATGAATTTTGACTGTCGCTAAAATTGGCATCGCAAATAGCGACGGAAAGAAAATTCGTCGCTAACAGCGACGAATTTGCAACAGAATATTTAGTGATGAATTAGCGATGGCTAATGAATTTTATTTTTTTAGAAAAAAATTATGTAGCTGTGACCTAGCCTAACCGGTTCTGCCTAACAACTTATCCATGGCATTGCAAATAGCAACGGAACGAAAATCCGTCGCTACATATTAGCGATGACCAACAAATTTTATTTTAAAAAAAAATAAGTAGCCACAACCCGGCCTAACCGGTTCGGCCCGGCAACTTACCCAACCTGACGTGCCAAATAATTTTATGAGATTATATCGGACGTAGGGCTCGAACTTGCGTCCTTATTGTGGGGGAGCACGTGCTCCACCACTAGACTATTAATATTCTTGTAATTTTTTGTTCTTTATATTAATTATATAGTATATTTGTTGGCAAACTAGCAACGGATTTACAAAGGATTTGTGACGACCCAATTTGCTGTTTCTAATCCATCACTAATTAGCGACGGTATGTATTAGTGTTAATTATGTATACCATAACTAATCCCTCGCTAATTAGCGAGGGATGATAAGTCGTAGCTAATAACTTAGTATTAGTATTAATTATGTATGACGTAACTAATCTCTCACTAATTAGTGAAGGATTAGATACTAATTCCTCATTAATTAGAGACGAATTAACAATGGTTGAGAAACTCTCGCTAATTAACGAGAGATTAGCTATGGCTATTTGATTAAATTTTTTAAAAAGTAAATTTAAATTTAAATTTTTGTTTGCCATCGTTATTCTGTTGCAAATTAACGAAGGTTCCGTCGCTAAAATGTATTTTTCTTGTAATGTAACCTCACGTATTTAATATTTTTTTATTATATTCAAATAAATTCATCTAAATCTAATTACTATCTAAACACATCCTAAATTTTTAAAAATGGTAGTAGGCAGTATGTAGTTTAGTTAGCTTCCTTTTTCAAGTAAGAATTCCTGAAGTTCAATCTGTTAGTTAATAGGATCGACATGCTTATGTGTCAACCAAATTAAACCTTGAGAATACGTGAAAATGGATCATACCTTTGTAGATATCGTCTTCACCAATACGATTCTTGAAGTCTTTGGCCTTCTAGTAATGCTCCAGACCCCCAAGTTTTCTTCAGTGTAATCTCATTGAACCAGAAATTTGCTAATCGTATTTTGTTTATCTCTTTATTGAGGGTGAACTCACACAAAAATTGAGAGAAATAACTCAGAAAACAATAACGATATTTCTCACGTATCTCGAAAATAGAGTCGTATCCCAATATGTAAATTGGACTCTATTTCAAAATACGAATCCTGATAGAATAAGAAAAGTATAGTTGAATATAACTATTTCCACTTATCCTATTCCATTTAAAATACGATTTTTTATTTTCTACAATTTTCATTAATAAATTATAATTTATTATTGTCCCATAATTAGGAGCCACTGAAGGAACCTAACCGGATACAATTAGATTAAACTCTAATAAATTATTTTGTCAATAAAAATAATTTATTAATTACGTTCCACTCCACTAAAAGAACGTAACTGCACTCTTAGTCTAATAACAATTATTGGAGTCAATAATTATATCCATTAATTGATCGATCCAATAAATTACCCTCATCGATCAATATAATACTTTGAATGGGGCAGTATAACCACAGTACCCCTCATTCAAATCCTCAATTCTCATCTTCAATTTGACAATATCATGTGACCACGTCACACTTACAAATTGAATTCAATAGACACTATTGAATTACTGAGCTCAGATTTAACTGTCCCTTTGAAGAACTCATGAGGAAATGATCTTGCCTATTAAAGGTGACGGATTCCATATTACATAACAATTATTTCATATTTATTTCACCTTAATTCCCAAGATGTTGAGATATTGATTATTAAGTTAATCTTACTCTTTGGCAACTCAAGGAACTTCAAGTTAATAAATATAAATAATTCTTTACTCAGGATTAAGGTATTATGTACGACAATCTTTTAATATTTGATTTGTATGGTCTATTCTACAAATAAATATTGATGATTCATCCAATATATCAAATATATATCCTTAATTTTATTACCAAAATCAAAGACAGACTTCAATAAAATTAAGACAATCTTCCAAAATAAATTGTCCAAATTTATTTTAGATCGCGGATAATTTATTTTGAATTAAATTATAAATCAAGTCTTTCTGTGTTTAACAAATAAACACTTGATTTATAATATCTCTTTTAATATTTGATGTGTATGGTCTATTCCACAAATAAATATTGATGGTCCATCAAATATATCAAATATATATTCTTAATTTTATTACCAAAATCAAAGACAGACTTTAATAAAATTAAGACGATCTTCCAAAATAAATTGTCCAAATTTATTTTAGATCGCAGATAATTTATTTCGAATTAAATTATAAATCAAGTCTTTCTGTGCTTAATAAATAAACACTTGATTTATAATATCTAAATAATTCATGGACAAACTGGCTCATACAAAATTCATACATATAAATATATAAAGACATATTTTATTTAATTTCAAAATACAAATATTGTATTTACTCGATGGGCATATCTAACAAAAATCCTCCTACTTGTCCTAGAGTAAATGGGACATGTCAGAAATACCTATACTTTCTATATGTTTCCAAAAACAGTTACAGGTAAACTTTTAGTAAAAGGATCAGCAAGATTTTCAGCAGAAAAAATCTTGCACACTTCTACATCTCCATGTTGAACGATCTCCCTGAGTATGTGATATTTACGTTCAATGTGTTTATCACGCTGATGGCTGCGTGGTTCTTTTGCATTTGCGACTGCACCACTGTTGTCACAGTACAAACTAATGGCTTGAGATGCAGAAGGAACCACTTCAAGTTCTATCAAGAACTTCTTCAACCATACTGCCTCTTTAGCTGCTTCACAAGCTGCCACATATTCAGCTTCCATTGTAGAGTCAGCAATACAAGATTGTCTGATACTTCTCCACACAACTGAACAACTACCTAAGGTGAAAACAAAGCCTGAGGTAGACTTGCGAAGATCTCTATCAGCTTGAAAATCAAAATCAGTGTAACCTATAGGTACCAATTCTGGAGCTGAGTAAACTAGCATATATCCTCGAGTTCTGCGAAGATACTTGAATATATGCTTAACTGCTGTCCAGTGTTCCGGTCCTGGGTTTGACTGATATCTACTGACCATCCCAACAGCATGACAAATGTCTGGACGAGTACAAAGCATAGCATATATGAGACTTCCTACAGCTGATGCGTAAGGAACTTGTTTCATGTACTCAACTTCATTAGGAGCTTTAGGACTATGCTTATGAGATAACTGAATTCCATGTCTGAAAGGCAATTGACATTTCTTGGAATTTTGCATTGAAAATCTCGTCAGTATTTTGTCAATATATGAAGTTTGGGATAAAGCTATCTGTCTATTCTTTCTATCCCGAAGGATCTGAATGCCCAGAACATATCTTACTTCTCCCAAGTCCTTCATATCAAACTGTTTACCCAACCAACTTTTCACCAATATTAATGTTCTTATATCATTTCCAATGAGAAGGATGTTATCAACATATAATATGAGAAAAATCACCTTACCATCTATAATTCTCTTATAGACACAAGGTTCATCAAGATACAAAACCATAAGTTTTAATGGCTTGATCAAACCTGATATTCCAAGATTTAGACGCTTGTTTAAGCCCATATATGAACCTATTCAGCTTACAAACTTTTTGTTCTTGACCTTCTTGGATAAAACCATCTGGCTGTACCATGTAGATACATTCGTCAAGATTTCCATTAAGGAAAACTGTCTTAACGTCCATTTGCCATACTTCATAATCGAAATGAGTTGCAATGGATAAGAGGATTCTTATAGACTTTAGCATGGCCACAGGCGAGAAGGTTTCCTGATAATCAATACCTTCTCGTTGGGTATAACCCTTAGCAACCAATCTAGCTTTGAAAGTTTCCACTTTCCCATCTACTCCTCTCTTTCTTTTATAGACCCATTTGCACCCAATAGGTTTTACCACATTAGACAGGTCCACAAGTTCCCAGACGGAGTTAGTGTACATGGATTTCATTTCTAAATCTATTGCACTCTTCCAATGGTCTGCGTCTATATCCTCTACAGCTTCTTTATACGTGGTGGGATCCTCTTCTTCCTCAAAAGAGACTGCTTGAAAAGCTTCTCCATAGAGTAAGTATCTAGAGGGACGTCGAATGACTCTCCCACTACGTCTAAGCTGTGGAGGTTCTTGGATGATTGGACTTTCCTCCTCCTCGTTGACTGGAACTAGATCTGCTGATTCCTCAACGACTGGATTTTGAATAGGGGTAAGAGGTTCTTCCACTCTATGTGCCGAAGAGCCAGTGGGTATAGAAGGTGTAACATCTATTTCTCTCCCACTGGAATCTGGCATGTTAAGTGGCATAGATACGAATCCTCCACATGAATCTTGAGTATGGGTTTCTATAACCATTTGTTTGGGATTATCTCCCTTGGTTTCTTCCAGAATAACCCTACTCTTAGATCCTCGTTCTTCTATGTACTTGTCCTCTAAGAAAATTGCATTTGTGCTTACAAATATTTTCTTATCTTGAGGACTATAGAAGTAGTATCCCCTTGTTCCTTTTGGATACCCAACAAACAAACATAAATTTGATCGTGATTCCATCTTATCCATCTTTCCCTTTAGCACATATGCAGGATAACCCCAAATCCGGATGTGTGTCAAATTAGGCTTCCGCCCATTCCACAATTCCAATGGAGTCTTAGGGATAGACTTTGATGGAACCATATTCAATATATATGTTGCAGTTTGTATAGCATATCCCCAAAAGGATGTACTGAGTGTAGAGAAGCCTAGCATTGTTTTGACCATGTCTAACAAGGTCCTGTTTCTCTTTTCTGCCACTCAATTTTGTTGAGGAGTGCCAAGTGCACTTAGTTGGGATAAAATTTCATTTTCTGACTAGTAAGATCTAAAGTCATGGGATAGATATTCTCCACCTCAATCTGATCGAAGTGTCTTAATGTTCTTTCCTAACTGCTTCTCAGTCTCAGCCTTAAATTCTTTAAATTTTTCTAAGGACTTATGAGTCATTAGGTAAATATATCCATATCTTGAGTAATCATCCATAAAAGTAATGAAATACTTATACCCACCTCTAGCTTGGACACTAATTGGTCCACATACGTTAGAGTGCACTAATTCTAAGATTTCCTTTGCTCTATTTCCTTTGGAAGGAAATGATCTTTTGGTCATTTTACCTTCCAAACAAGATTCGCAAATTTGAAAAGGTTCCACCTTTAAGTCACTTAAAGGACATTCTTTTACAAGTCTTTGAATCCTATTTAGATTAATATGACCAAGTCTAAGATGCCATAGGAAAGTCTCATTAGTAAGAGATAACTTAATGCTTTTATTAGTTTCAGTATGATATAATGAACTGTTGGTAGGTTTCAAAACATACAGATTATTATTTAAATTTCTACGACATATCAAAGAGTTATTCAAAAATATCTCTACTAAAAATTTATAAAATTTAACAGAATATTTTTGTTTGAACAACAAAGAAACAGAAATCAAATTTCGATAAATGTCGGGAACATAATAACAATCTTTCAAAACCAAATGTTTATTATCAAAATAAAGATAAACATCTCCAACAACTCTTGCAGATATTACTGATCCTGTGCCAACCCATAGAGTATGCTCTCCTTCATTGAGATGTCTGGTTACTTGGAATCCTTGTAATGAATTGCAAACATGGTTAGTGGTTCCAGAATCTACTATCCAAGTATTTGTAGAATTAACCATTAAACAAGTTTCAATGTAGGATAACTCACCAGTACCTTGTTTGCGTTTAGCTAAGTACCCTGGGCACTGTGTCTTCCAATGTCCCTTTTGTTTGCAGTGGAAACATTTGCCTTTGGGCTTTTCATTCACTTTTACTTTCTTAACCTACTGCTTAGGCCCTTTACTATTATTCTATTTCCTCTTATTTCCTCCTTTGCCCTTAGACTTGGAAGAGGAAGATCTAGCATGAGTTAGAATAAGAGCGTTGCCACTTTCCACTTTTAGGGTGGCCTCAGCGCTCTCCAGTTCCTTCATTAACTCTGTAAGAGACATATCCATCTTGTTCATGTTATAATTAACTTTGAAATGTGAAAACATCTCTGAAAGAGTTTCTAGAGCCATGTCAACCTGAGTCTCAGGCTTAATTTTAGCCCCTAAGACCTCTGTCACGTTAAACTGAGTGATCAATTCTAACATATGATCTCTCTCACGGGCGTTCCAGGTTTCACGCGCATATTCATTATGCGCCTCATTGCTGCTTGATGAGTCTGACGTCCTTTGTACTCAAACATTTGCTGGAGGCTTCTCATGATGTCTGTAGTAGTTGCCATATTCTCATGTTTCTGCTGCAATACATTTGAGATAGATCCCAAAATGTAGCAGCGAGCCATTTCATCAGAACTCAACCATTTATTATAAGCCTTCTTTTGTTGGTGCGTGGACTGTTCAGTAGGCTCAGCAAGACACGGTTCAATTAGCACATATTTGAGTTTCTCAACAGTGAGTACAATTATGAGATTCCTTTTCCAATCAATAAAATTTTCTCCAACCAGTTGGTTCTTTGTTAAAATTTGGGATAAAGTGTTGGAATTCATTTTTTCTGAAATTAAATAAAATAAAACATATGAGTCATTTATCATATCATGATGCATGATCAATATAAAATAATATGATGCATAATCAATATGATAATATTTTAAGTAGTAATAGAAACTACTATCAAAATATGACAACCTAAAACTCTATAGTAACATGTACCTCTATAGGAGATAACAATGTAACTTATAATTAGGTCAAGATCCACAACCTAAAACCTTAAAGTAATATGCACATCTATAGGAGATAACAATATAACTTATAGTTATGCCTGGATCATCCCACTAAAATAATATCTTGCAACTAAATGCAATATTAGTTTTATTGTTATTAATATTTTGGCAATCGTAGACATTTTTTGGATATTCTATAGGAAGTCCTTATAATGTCTTTGATTTAAGTATAACCTCTATATTCAATTTTTTTTTTTTTTTTTTAAGTTTCCAATCCAATCAATCACCTATAGGGTAATTATGAATGAATTAAACTTAAAGAAATAATTAAAATTTTGATGTCCCAATCTAGTAACCAATAAAACGTAGCCTTCCTATAGGGAGACCATTTAAAATGGCACGAAACAAACGTTAATTTTATTAATGGGCTTATGGGGGAGGCCTAAAGTTAATTAAAATTAATCATTTCACACTCAATTTTTTTAAATAAAAAAATATTAATTTATTTATTCATAACTAAATAGTACCTAGAGCGGTGTTAATGCAAACTATATGGCATGTTAACATGAATGATATATAATTCAACCAAATTAAATAGTAAAAACTATAAAATAAAAATAAAAATAATTTTATGGCCAACCTAGACTTAAAAATAAAATTACAAAATTACAATTGAAAATAATAATTAACTAACAATATAGCTAATTCTTCAATCTTCTGCAATATCAATTAAATGGCTCAACTTTTATCACAAGACTATTGTTGGTGCAGTGGCTTAGTCTTGGGGAGAATACACTAGTGACCTGGGTTCGAAACCCATCATTGCCACAATCCCCCCCCTCCTTTGTTTCTTTATTAAAAGGAGACCCAGCAAAGCCCTGGGCTGGCCTGCCTGCGGGCTATTGGTGGTCCAAGCTCCCGCACAAGCAATTGGCGAACGAAGCCTCCGGCGAGCAATTGTCTTCTTCGTCCTCTTCGTTCGCCAAGGTGCAATTCCGCTTCAGTCTGCCAATTACAATTTCCTTTTTTTTTAACATAAAAATAAAATTAAAAGAAAACTCAAAAGGGAAACATGGAGACGTAATTCATCCATTTTGTTACAAGACTCGATAATACTTATACATATTCACCGAATAAAAAACTATAGCTATAAAATTATTTTGAACAGGATTAATCAAATCATTCACCATGAACATAAATGCATTATTCCTATACCGCTCAACTAAATATATGCATAAAAGATTTAACCTTAACACATAAACACATATCAAAATCTTGCTCTGATACCAATTGTTAGTTAATAGGATCGACATGTTTATGTGTCAACCAGATTAAACCTTGAGAATACGTGAAAGCGAATTATACCTTTGTAAATATCGTCTTCACCAATACGATTCTTAAAGTCTTTGGCCTTCTGGTAACGCTCCAAACCCCCAAGTCTTCTTCAATATAATTTTCTAGGACCAGAAAATTGCTAATCATACTTTGTTTCTCTCTTTGTTGAGGGTGGACTCATACAAAAACTGAGAGAAATAACTCAGAGAATAACAACGATATTTTTTACGTATCTCGAAAATAGAATCATATCCCAATAGGTAAATTAGACTATATCTCAAAATACGAATCCTGATAGAATAAGAAAAGTATAGTTGAATACAACTATTTCCACTTATTCTATTCCATCCAAAATGTGATTTTTTTTTCTGTAATTTTTATTAATAAATTATAATTTATTATTGTCCCATAATTAGGAGCCACTGAAGGGACCTGACGGAATACAATTAGACTAAGTTCTAATAAATTATTTTGTCAATAAAAATAATTTATTAATTACGTTCCACTTCACTAAAAGAACGTAACTGCACTCTTAGTCTAATTACAATTGTTATAGTCAATAATTATATCTATTAATTGATCGATCCAATACAATCTACATGTATAAAACTTCCAAAACAAAGTCTTCGGACAGCAGAGACGGGCTCTAGAAATTCATAGCCATTGCTTTGCATTGCCTTCTCATATTGCTTAAAGAACGTAGGCAAACGAGTATGAAACTGGAAAAATGTCACAGTTCTTTATGAAAGCAGAGACTATTCGTGGCCGGCAGATTAATTTGTAACTTGCATCACATAATTTATTTATGATTTTGAACTAATTGTTGAATTCAAATACATAAATTGAAATTAAAATTATATATTTATTAAAGATTAGTGTTTTTAAAATTGAACAAAGAATCGAATTAAAATAAAATTACTTATATTATTTATTAGATATACATATAATCGTATCAACTAATACATCACAATAAACTTGTCCAGATAAAAGATTCAACCGAAACTTCCTCGCCATTTGAAAGACGCATAGGGCAGTAGGAGCATGCCGAGGAAATGCATGAAGGTACGAAAATTTTGACCACAAACACAAATAATAACCCATACTAAAGTCTAAAAACCAACACGAGGTCAAAGTCTCAAAGAGAGACTCGGTTCTAAACATCTAAAGAAAAGAGTGTCCGTAGCAAAAACACGGCATTTGAGGGAGAGAAAAGGAGAGGCTGCCCCGGTCTGGCCTGCATGTGCTTATTTTCACACGTGCCAATAGCGGGTAATATTTTATTTTTATTTTCCTCTTCCAACGGTCAACATGATCATGGGGAGTCTCATTAATGTTGTTGATAATTGAAAAGGTCGCTGTCTGAATTTCTAATTAGGGTTTTTGGTCGGAGGAAACTTACAAGCTTCAGCACGTACAGAGTATAAATAAAAGACCCGAAGAATTTGTGAGAGCAACATTTCAGAGCTCAAAACTGAGGTAAAGCCATTTTCCTAATATTCTACCCATAAGGATTGGGTCTCTTTTCGCCTTTTCTTCACTGCATTCTGTGAATTTTGGCTGTATCTAATGCTAGCCATAGATTCAAATTTTGATGCCCTCTTTTCGTTCCTACTATATATCTAATCAAGATTGTGTTGGCTTTTCTTACAGGATTATTGGATACGCACGGATTCGCTCAAAGACTTACTAAACCAGCTATTTCAATGGATTTCTTTGCAGCAGATTGGGTATTCGAAACGGTAAGACATCAGTGTAGGCTTGCCTGTTCATGTTTTACCAGATCTGGGAGTAATATTGTTGCTGCTTTTTTTTTTTTAATGTTTATTGTCCTGATTAAATAGGAATCAGATAGTGCTGCTCTCTTTCAAGAATGGCAGATGAACTCTGCTGACAACCTTAATATCAACCCTTTCTCTCCCTCCAGCCTCATAACGTATCCCACTTCAAGCACTGAGGTATCTCCTAATTCTAAAGTTTCTCAAGCTGATGTCTTCATATCAGAGAAGCAACCCAAGAACAACGTTTTCAACTGTAATAATGAAAACTACTCCTCTGGACAGAAAAGAAGCTCTCGGAAGGCTTATTCTTCTCCTTCTACCAACATTATTTCATTCGGGAACTTATCAGAAATCAGTACCCAAAATCCCTACCGAAATCTAGACCGCACTCGTAAGACTGAGGCAGAACTGATGCCTCTAGGAGAAATGAGCTCACCTCCTCCAATTTCTCCAGTCTCCATTCAACAATTATATGCAGCCCTGGGATATGAAGAGACTGTAAAAAGAAGCATCACTAGGTCACCTTTACAGGCTCAAGATCATGTTTTAGCAGAAAGAAAAAGGAGAGAGAAGCTGTCTGAGCTATTCGTATCTTTGGCAACCATGATTCCAGGACTAAAGAAGGTGCATATCAAACTAACACTATTTCTCTTTAGTCCATCACGATTTCTTTGTATTTCAGCAGTCGATCCTTACATGCTGATTTCTTTGAGACGACTAGAGCAGGGGCTAGATAGCGTGTCTATCTTTTATATTTGAGACTAACCATATTCTCCTTTTGTACACTTCAATTGCATGCAGTTGGACAAGGCATCCATTCTTGAAAGGACTATCCATTATTTGAAAGAGCTGGAAGATCACCTAAGGGCACTTGAACAAGAGCAGAAGAAAAGGAAACATGAGGAATCAATTGTTCCTATATCTGCAAAGAGAACCCGCCGACTACTTTCCTCTAATGATCATGCCACCTCTTCATTGGATGAGAATTTTGACAGCAGCCTCGACCAGTCACTACCTCACATTGAAATAAGAATTTGCGATGGAAACGTGCTGATAAGTCTCTACTGCAAGAAACGCACCGGGATTATAAGGGAAATTTTATGTGAAATCGAAAAACTTGATCTTTGCATCATCAACAGTAGTGTCATCCCATTCGGTGACACCACACTCCATATAAGCATCATCACAGAGGTATTTCTATTTCCTTTTCGCACTTGAACTTTGAAGTTTTAGATCTTAGATAATGATAGGCTAATTTCCTCGGAGAATGAACATGGAAGTTTGAGCAGATGCAACACTTATTATAGTTCCCTCTATTTCCTTTTCGCACTTGAACTTTGAAGTTTTAGATCTTAGATAATGATAGGCTAATTTCCTAGGAGAATGAACATGGAAGTTTGAGCAGAAGCAACACTTATTATAGTTCCCTTTTTGTGAAAATATACTTCAAAGAACAAACGTCCATGTTGCATTCCACATTCAATATCATTTTGTTCATAAAAAGTTAAATACATCCTGCTTAGTATATGCGTTTGATTTTGCTCCAGATGAATGCGGAATTCTGGATGGCGGAAGAGGATCTTGCAGAGAACATACGGCTGGCAATCCTAAAATTAACGTTATGATAGTGTTTCATACTACTAGGGAGCTGATAGTAGGGGCAGGAGCAGAGGTATTTTGCAAAACTACTTGCAAGTAGCTAGCTAGGGAGCTGATAGTGGGGGCAGGAGCAGAGGTATTTTGCTTTAGATAATTAATGTACATCCTTATGTAAAATGACATCGCTCTGTTTTGCGAGCTGGAAACGAAATCCAAAGCTCTCCAACTGTACTCTCCTGGATTCTGGACCTCGCAAGTTCTCATATAAATTTGACTGGAAATTTTACGATAAGGGAATCCAGTGCCACAATAACATATCTCAATTACTTGTGGGTAGGTCGACACTAATAGGACAGAATATAGATATTACAAACAATCACTGTACATTGCATAAATTTTTTTATTCAATAAAAACAATTTTATTTAAATTGACACGTTTGGGTTTTGAAGTACATCATGCAGAATATGATCAATAGGGCGGACCACATGCATGCTTGGGGGGAGTTGCCTCCTCCCTATTTTTTAAATTTCTATTATTACTAGTATATTCATGTCATAGATGCGATTATATTTTACGTTGGTCATCGCAAGTCTTACTGTAACTCTCCTCCATAGTGTATATTGTTTGTTAATAATATTGTGTTGATCGATGAGATTAAAGTTGGTATAAATACTAAATTAGAGTTGTGGCGACAGACATTGGAATCCAAGGATTTTAGAATTAGTAGGAGTAAAACGGAGCATATGAAATGTAAGTTCAGTAGTAGTAGAAATATAACTCAAAGTATAACTTTGGATGGTAGAAATATACCGGTAGGTAATTGCTTCGATATTTAGAATCTATTATTCAGAAAGAAGGAGAGTTTATGACGACGTTGTACACCGAGTTACGACAAGTTGGTTGAAATATAGGAGTGTGACTAGTATTCTATGTGATCGTAATATACTATTAAGTCTAAAGGAAAAGTTTTATAGAATAGTCGTAAGAACAATCATAAGACCTGTTTTGCTATGTGACACAGAATGTTAGGCAGTTAAAAGGTATTATATTCACAAAATGAAATAGTTGAGATGCTATGTTACGGTGGATATATGGATATACTAGAAAGGATAGACTCAGAAATGAGACTATTAGGAAAAATGTGGGGTGGCATCTATTGAGGAGAAGATGAGAGAAAGCCGCTTACATTGGTTTGGACATGTATAGAGAAGATCGAGAGATGCGCTTGTTAAGAGAATTGAGGGAATGAAGCATGATAGGTTAGATAGAGGTAGAGGCAGACCTAAAACAATATGGATATAGGTGATTATGAGAGAGAGGATTCTTGTGGAGAGAGAGGATTCATGTGAATGACAACGCGTAGCCTGGTATTGACACGTAACCGACCCCAAATTTTTTGGGACTAAGGTTTAGTTTGTTATTGTTGTACTAGCATATTCAATTGTAAATTATAATATATATATATATATATATATATATATATATGACTTTTCTTATTTTTTGAAATTTTTACTATTGATAGTGTATTAAATTATGTATTATAATATATATACATATATATTATAATTAGATTCCATTCAAAATTATTAATTATTATCTTTTTATATTTATTAAAATTTAAAATTTTAGTATTTTGTAGCCTATCAAAATACTTAAAATACTTGTTGAGCCCACCAAATTAAAGTAATTGGAAGTCCCCCAAGTTAAATACTTGTTAGGCCACTAAAGTACTTAGAGTACTTAAAAAGTACTTATTCTTATCCTTTCAATTTGTACAGCTATCACAGAACAATCATTTTCTGTAATGAAGATAGTTAAAATTAGGGGCGGCAATATTGAACATGACACACCAACACGACACGGTTATAGTGGGTTAGGGTTGGAATTTCGCGGGTTCGGGTCGAAACAGAGTTGACCCGTTTAACTTTAAATGTGTACAGGTCATAAATGGGTTCAACCCGTTTTAACCTGTTTCAACCCGCAAACCCGTTTAACTTTTTTTAATATTTATATTTAATACTTTTTGTAATACCCTACAAATTTCACTATAAAAAAATTAGATAATTTAATTTTTTACATGAATTAATTGAATTAAATTTTATTATATGAATTAATTGTATTGTTTGTGTGTCTATTTTGTTTAATTATATGAGACCTCTTAAGAAAAATAAATGATGTTAATGCGGCTATTTACTTGATATATAGTAAATGAATCATTCTTAATTAATTATTATTTAGTATTTATAATAATATTATTATTACAATGACTTTTAGTTAGAGAAAATAATTTTTTGAACAATCTAATTTTATTGCAAAATTACATTTGTTTAGATTTTTAAGATTAAATCTTATGAATTTATTAAAATCTCTAAATATTGAGTGGGATAGTTTGTTATTTTATTGGTTTTTATGACTTTATGGGTTGTTTTATTAGTTTTTTTAATTTTATATGATTTGATTTAATTTTGTAAAAATTTTTGTGTAATGGTGTACAAATTAGTGGGTTTAGTAAGTATTCGGATTGAGGGATTTAATAATTATCTATGTAATTTTTGTGTCTAATCATGTCAACCCGTTTTATAACATGAACACGGCACAAGAATAAACGGGTTGACACGACACGACACGTTTATTAAACGGGTCCTGTTCGGGTTGGCCTGTCGAGTATAATTATCTCAAGTTGACACGACCCGCCAACCTGAACACGACACGATTGCCACCCTTAGTTAAAATTAGACTTTGTAGTAAAATGGAAGATGATTTTCTTTCTAATTGTTTACTAATATATATTGAAAAAGAAATCATTGAAAACTTTGATGTAGATTCACTTATAGGTAATTTTTACTATTTGAAGGAGAGACGTTGAGTGCATTAAGTAAGTCACATACTAACTGATATTGAAATAGGTCAATTGTGTAGGATTTTAATTCCCGACCTGCACCCCAGGCCCGACCTACTACAGTGTGGCTGGTTCGACTCGCAGGCTTGGCCCAGCCCTGCCCGACGGGCCGAACTGGCCGACTTGCCAATGCTATGCACAACGAAGGTTTTGAGGTGAAGAAGAAATTAACACATGTCTTTGAGGTGAAGAAGAAAGCATTGATGAAAAATTTTAATTTCCTCAGCCCCTTAGAAAAGAAACTCGCGGCTGTTTTTTTGATGAAAAATTTTATAGGTGGACTTTTTTTTCCTTACACTGTAAAAGTGTCACCATAGATGCATCATCTTGCGCGGCACAATAAAATGTCATAATAGTACATCAATTTTTGTTAATTTAATAAAACTACATCGTTTTAATTTTATTATAATGACGCGAATAAATCCAATGTCATTATAGGTACTCTATTATGACCTTTTTTAAAAAATATCATTAAAAAGGTGTCAAGAAAGCCAAATTTTCTTGTAGTGCAAATTGCGATGAATTTGCGACGGCTCAATAATAAATTTAATTTTTTTAGAATTTTCAAAGAAACCGTCGCTGATTGCGATGGAATTTTGTAATTATAAATTAAAACTAGATAATTATAAAAACACTTGCAAAACCCTCATAAATTACGACGGATTTGCAATGATTCGATAATAAATTTATTTTTTAAAAAAATTTCAAAGAAATCGTCGCAAAACCCTCGCTAATTGAGACGGATTTGAGATGAAATTTTGTAATTATAAATTAAAATTAAATAATTTAAAAAATCTCACAAAACTCTCGCAAATTGCGATGGATTTGCAACGGTTCGATAATAACTTTAATTTTTTTAGAATTTTCAAAGAAATCATTGCAAAACCCTTACAAATTACAACGGATTAGCAACGAAATATTATAATTATATATTAAAACTAAATAATTAAAAAAATTATTGCAAAACCCTCGCTAATTGCGATACATTTACGACGGCTCGATAATAAATTTAATTTTTTAAAAGATTTTTAAAAGAACCATCGCAAAACCCTCATTAATTGCGACGGATTTTCAATGGCTCGATAATAATTTAATTTTTTAAAGATTTTAAAAAAACTATCTCAAAAACCTCGCAAATTAGTGACGATAAAAATAAATATATATTTTTATTTATATATATTTATAAATGTTTATATATATTTATATTTATATTTAAAAATATTTATATATATTTATATATAAATAAATATTAATCTATATATAAATATTTTTAAATATATATTAATGAAAGATTTTCATGACTGACTCATAGGAGATCAGCCATAAAAAATTAAAAAAATGTAAGTATAGATTGATAAAAGAATTTCGTGACTAATTCGTTGGTGATCAGTCACAAAAACATCCATGGCCACGAATCAGTTACGAAAATCTTTTATCAATATATCATAATATATTGATAAAAGATTTTTCGTGGATGAATCAGCCACGAATGTTTTCGTGCTGATCACCTACGAATCAGCCATGAAAAATTAAAAAAATTATTATATATTGATAAAAGATTTTCGTGGCGGATTGAGGTGATCAGCCACGAAAATATCCGTGGTTGATTCATTCAGTCACAAATCAGTCACGCATATTTTTCGTGGTTGATCTCCTACAACTCAACTATGAAAATCTTTTATCAATATATTCATAATTTTTTAAAAATTTTCGTGACTGATCTGTGGCTGATTCGCGGGAGATCTCCTACGCTAGTTTCCGTGATTGATTTCTATGATTGATTGTCTAGTTTTTAGTAGTGCCTAATCCCTCACAAATCCATCACTAATTTAAAAAATCTTTAAAAATTTTTAATTTTGATTATATATATATATATAATATGTGTTCAAAATAGTAGAATGCGTTAAAAGATATTGTTAAGTTGAATATATATATATATATATATATATATATATATATATATATTAATATATATAGACACACACATACTAACATAAATAACGTGTATATATATATATTAATTAATTTATATGAATATGTGTATATATGTATATAAGTACATTATCTAAACATGTATGTGTATGTATTAATAGATAGCATATATATAATTTAGATATGTAAATATATATATATATATATATGTATATATTAATATATATAGACATACAAATACTGACATAAATTAATATGTATATGTATATATATATATATATATATATATATTAATTTTTATGAATATATATATGTATATATTAATATATATTAGTATATATATTAATATATAAATGCTAACACTCATATACACTAATATACAACAACAACAACAACAAACTAAGCCTTAATCTCAAGTAACTTGTGATCGGCTACATGAACCAACGTCAGCCAACGTATGGTCATCCACATGAATCCTCTCTCGCCACTTTCTTCTATCGAACGTCATACTTTCATCCAAATCTAACAAAGACATATATCTCTTAATTACCTCTATCCATGTCGTTTTAGGCCTACCTCTACCTCTATCTCTACCTCTGTCTAACCTATCCTGCCTCACTCTCTCCATCGCCCTAACAGGAGCATCCCTCGGTCTTCTCTGAACGTGTCCAAACCAACGCAAACGACTTTCTCTCATCTTTTCCTCAATAGATGCCACACCCACCTTTTCCCTAATGATCTCATTTCTAACTCTATCCTTCCTAGTATATCCACACATCCACCGTAACATACGCATCTCAGCTACTTTCATTTTTTGAATATGACACCTTTTAGCTGCCCAACATTCCGTACCATATAACAAAGTAGGTCGTACAACTGCCTTGTAAAACTTTCCCTTTAAATTCAACAGTGCATTACGATCACAAAGAATACCAGTCGCACTCCTCAATTTCAACCAACTCGCCTTAACTCGATGTGCAACGTCGCTATCGAACTCTCCGTCTTTCTGAATAATAGATCCTAGATAACGAAAACATATATATATATATATATATATATATATATATATATATATATACACACACACACACACACATATATATTAGAAGTACATATTATGTATCTAAAAAAAATCATATATATAGTATAGATATGTACTATATTATATATATATATAGTATATTAATATATATAAATATATATGTAATATATATACATATATATTATAAGTACATATTATGTATCTAAAAAAAATTATATATATTGTAGAGATATGTATTATACTATATCTCATATCTAAAGTTTGCAAATGAATTTTTATTTTATTTAATTGAATTATAGAATGCGCGAAAAGACATTATTAAGTGGAATATATTTAAATATATATTATATATATAATATAAATAAAATATATTTTATTAATTAAAATAATTTATTAAATTATATATAATATAATATAGTATATAATTAAGATAAGATAAAAATAAATACAAGAATTCACATAGCCTAATGGAGGAGCACATGCTCTCCCATAACAATGACGCGGGTTTGAGTCCCGCGTCTAGCAACAATTTCAATAATTATTAGCGAGAAAAATTGTGACGGCCTATCGGATCGATTCTGGGTTGGGGTTAGGTTGGGCAAGGTTGTCCGATTAGGTTGGAACCGATTTAATAATTACAAATTTTTAAAAAATTTAAAATTCGACGACCGTCGCAAATTTAATAATTAATTTTTAAAAAAAATTAAATTATTTTAAAATTTTTAAAATTCGACGACTATTGCAAATTTAATAATTAATTTTTTAAAAAAAATTAAAAATTCATCGCAAAACCGTCGCTAACTCGCTGTTGCAAAACCGTCACAAATACAATTATAATATCATCAATTAAATGGCCGTCGCTAAATTAATTATAAACTTAATTTTAATATTGTTAATTAAATAGTCATCGCAAATTCGTCGCCAAAAAAAATTCGTCGCAAATAGCAATGTCCTATTTTGGTATGGACAAAATCGTTGCAAAACCCATTTACGACGGTTTTTTGCCGTTGCAAAATGTAATTTTTCTTGTATTGTGTGAGTTCGGCTTACGATCAATAGAGCCTCAATTTACAATAGCTTGGATAGCTAACAAGTTAAAATATAGTATTTTTTCTCTAATAAAAGCCACCAAAAGATAGCTCAATTTTTATTCATAAATATAATGTAAATATTGTTTATAAAGTAGAAATAAAATTTCATACAAAATTCCTTTAATTTTTACCTAATGAGCATATCATATTTTGGTGGCGCTTGATTTTTTCTTTCTTTGCTTCGATCCATAATCGTCTTTTGGGTAGTCCACAAAATCAACATACAAATCAGTTTCGCCTACAAATTAAAGCTTATTTTTCTTTCTTTTTCGCAAATGACTAAGCTATCTTTTTTTTTTTTTTAAAGTAAAGGCTTTTTTAATTTTTTTTAGAAGGGAAAGGAGAAGATATAAGCGGGAAAGGAAATAAGAAAAAGGATGGGATGTAACTCAGTGTCAAACTCATGACCTACATCTTGAACAACAACCTTCATACCATTAGGGCAAGTTGTTATTGATGCCTAAGTTGCTTGAAGATTTCTTTTTTGAAACTAGGCCACAACGATTTTTTATGTGCCGAAAAAATTGATATGTAGCAGTTCTCTGTCCTGCAAAATTTGTGGCCTAAGAACAATAACATCTTTAGCAGCCAAAGGATCCATATAACCCATTGAAAAGAAATTGCTTCCTTTAAACTGCATAGAGGAGATCACACAAGAACAGTTCGTAGGGAATGATGTGCTTTCTGAGCACTTTTAATAATTTGAAGAATAGAGGCCACTCTTGAATCGTCAATAGCAAAATCAGCTAAATATTATTTCTGCATTGAATTCCTTTAAATGGAAGCTTGAAAAGCAGCTTCAGTACTGGTGATTATAGTACTATCCTAATTATGTGCCTCAACAGTTATTGAAGGGTAGTCCACCATTATTCCGTGTAGACTAGATGAAATAGGAGCATTGTTTTGAATCGAGGATGGTGATTGTAAATGTGAAATTCTAGGAACTTTATCTGAACCATCAGTATGGGACGAGAGCAGGATTGATGTTCAAAATAAAAAAGAGTTGACAAAGGAATATGAGGAACATTAGAAACATTCTGTGGGACATCAACATCATTAATGTCACCTAAAATTCTTTGCAGAATATGAGGAGTAGAAATTAGATCCACAGAATATTGCTGGTGACCATTTAGATTGGAAGATTCTAATCTCTTTGAAGTTTGATCGAATTGAACAACCGTCGAGGCCCTAACTGTTTCCAAAAGTTGGGGAGATGTGTGCAATAATCTGGGCGACACCATAGCAACGTATTTGTTATTGGCGATGTAGATTCAGATGGATTCACAATCTAGGAAGGGTCAGGCCTCATATTCGAGACTTTAGGAAGAAATGTTGCCCAGGTAGAAAAGGCAACCTCTAAAGCCTTCTTAGGGGTCCAGTGCTAAATTAGCTTATTAAGGCGAAAATTTTGAGCCTTCAATTGATCAGTTATAGGCAGATTAACAACCTTATTACAGTCGTGGGCAAGTTAGCAACATGTAGAGCAAAAAAGAGGAATCTTATCATAAGAAATATCCTGATAGAACCCCCAATATGTAGATTCAAACCAGATTTGAGAAGGAAGCCTCTTTTGAATATCAGCTTCAACACATACCTAAGTCAAGATAGCAGTAGCGTCGTCTATCTTAAGTGGTTTCCAATGGTAGAAGCCATCAAAAAAAGAACCACCTTTAAGAAAAATTGCAATGGCAAGTTTACCAAGGAAGCCCATATAGAAACTATTCAAGGATCCTTAGAGATCTGAAACGAATGAGTCTATTTTAATATCCTCATAGAAAAACCAGAAAGGAACCATTTCTACTTTAACCACAACGGATAAGTCTTCCTCAAGAGATGACTTGATCAAAATATGTTTATAATCCAACACACTAAGTTGTACATCTCATTTTAGATCAATAGTTTCAAAATCTATACGCAATTTGTCTATAGAGGGTTAGACTTTTAGAAATTTGCCAATGAGTGCTAGTTCGAAAGGTTGTGAAAGAGATCTAATTTCCTTTAAAGTGAAAAAAAAGAGTGGGATCTCCTTTGTGTTGAGAAATAGGTTTAATTTGTGATGAGGACGAAGAGGAAGAAGAAGAAGAAGAAGAGAAGAGGGAAACAAATCCCCAACTAGAGAACCGCCATGATCGGTAGTTGGGGAGCTGCCATGAAGAACGAAAACTAGAATCCTAAATGAAGTGTGATAGGACGAGAAAGAGAGAGAGAACAAATCTTTGGGGATGGAGTATGCAAGTTAAACTATAGTCGAAACCACAACATAACGTACGTTTTTTGAATACAAGTTTTAGTCTACATCCATGTCAATGCAATAACTATTACAAACCCCAGGTTCTCCCTCCAGCTACATAATTTATCCCACTTCAAGCACTAAAATAGCTCCTAATTCTAAAGCTTTTGGAGCAGGCAGACGTCTTCATATCGAGTACCAACTTAAGAACAACCATTTAAACTACAATATTGAATTACACCTATGGCCATAAAAGTACTCAAAAGGACTTTTTCCATCATATAAGATTCTATAGCATAAATTGCTTCTCCACTCTCTTTTCCCGAAATATGACAGAACACATTTTCTTTTGGTATGGATAGAAATAGAATCTATGGTATTCATGAATGAGGTACTATTCCATTTCTCAGCTAGCTTGCATCCACTGCTCTCTGGCAGCTACAACGATGCAAGTTCTATGATGGTGATGTGGTTATTTGAGGTCTGAGCTTCGACTATGAGAAATCATCTCACAGTATTACACTTAAAATTGGTGAAAAATTAAGATCTTGTTTCGACATCTTGGCAATCATAAAAAATATGCACAAATCATTGTGTACACATTCTCTGCAACCATGAAGGTTTTCACTCTACAATTTGTTTCTGGGTTTGAGAATTTTGCAAAACTCTATCCAATTTTTTGGATGACGGGAAAAACTAAAATTTCTTTCCAAATGGCCTGGCTAAAAGCAAGCAAGGAGGAGGTTATTCTTAATATTGACTGTTGAGAAAATAAAGAGGACCAAAGGATAAACCAACTAATTTTATTAACCAAGAAGACTCACAATTTTTTACAAGAAAAAGAAAACTCATAAAATATTTTCTCACTAAAAAAAATCAAAATTTCCTCACACTACCACTAAAATATTTTTCTCACAATATTTTACTGCTCTTCAGCTAACTTCTGACACTTCACACACACCACACTTCTCTTCATTCTAACAATTGATATAAAGGATGCCTATTTATAGTTGTGTTTAACCGGTATTGTAAGGTTTCCTGGAAGCTTCTTGCAAGTTGATAATAGCAGTGGATGCAAGTTGCATTGGAAGTTTTGTGAACATCAAGATTATTGGTTGCAAGTTAGCTGTGGTTTCTTCTAGATTCTAGAATGACGATGGAGGCTTGCAAATTGTAGATTTTTAGCTGCAATTTGCAACTCTAGAATATTCTTTAATGGCGGTGGAGCAAAGCAGTTATTGTTTCCTCAATACTTCTCCTTAATGACTGCTTTCTTATTTCTTCTCGTGCGATCATACCGAGTTGCCTTTGAAATTCTTCGAGCTTTACTCCATTGAGACCTTTGGTGAAAATATCAGCAATTTGTTCTTCAGTCTTCACGTGTTTCATTTCAATTTGACCACATAATATCTTTTCTCACACAAAATGATAAAGAACCTCTACGTGCTTTATTCTTGCATGGAATATAAGATTTTTTGCTAAACATATCACTGATTGATTGTCAGAATATAATTGAACTACCTTATCCACTAGTTGATGAAGATCTTCTTTGCATGGAATATAAGATTTTTTGCTAAGCATATCACTGATTGATTGTCAGAATATAATTGAACTACCTTATCCACTAGCTGATGAAGATCTTTTAAGAATTGTAGTAGCCACGAACATTCTTGAGCTGCCATTGCTGCAGCACGATATTCTGCCTCAGCGCTAGGCAGTGATACAGTTGGTTGGCTCTTACTGCACCATGAGACAACTCCAAATCCAAGATTAAAAGCGCATCTAGTAGTTGATCGTCGTGTATCGTAATCTCCAACATGATCAGCATCACAATATCCTATCACTTGAAATGTATCTATCTTTTTATATAGCAAACTATACCTTTAACATACCTTAGTATCCTTTTTACTGCATCAAGATGTGGCTTATTCGGTGTTTGCATGAATCTGCTTACGACTTCAACTACATATGAAATATCTGACCTCGTTAGTGTTAGATAAATTAAACTACCTACTAACTGTCGATACATCGTTCCGTCTTCAAGTTCCTTGCCTTCAGTTGAACATAATCAAGCATTTACCACAATTGGAGTAGAGGTTAGTTTGTAGTCAAGCATGTTATATTTTTTTAGAAGATCCTATGCATACTTCTGTTGGCATAAAAATATCCCGTTATTCGCTTATTCTATCTCCAAGCCAAGAAAATGCTTCAATTCTCTGAGTTCCTTCATTTGGAAGTAAATTGAGTGATTTGACCTAATTTGTTCAATATCTTCTTTATCATCTCCAGTAATGATTAGATCATCCACGTACATAAGTACTATGGCTACCTTCCCTTCTTGAGCTTCAACAAACAAACTTGAATCAGCTGGTGCCATCGAATATCCATTATGGATAAGAAATTCTTCCATACCATGCACGTGCTACTTGTTTCAATCCCTAAAGTGCTTTATTAAGTTTACATATGTATTATGGATGTGTCTTGTTCTCAAACCCTTATGGTTATTGCATGTATATGTCTTGATCGAGTTCTCCATGAAGGAATGTATTCTTCATATCCATCTGCCATATCTTCCATGACTTACTTGTAGCTAAGGCAAGTAATACTCGAACTGTAGTGATTTTTGCTACTGGACTAACGTCTCATCATAGTCTGACCCGTACTTTTGTGAGAAATCTTGTGCTACCAATCCAGCCTTATATCTGTCAATCAATTCGTCTGGCCTAGTTTTTAATTTGTACACCCATTTGCAGGAGATGGGTTGTATATTCTGCGACCTTGGCAATAAACTCCACATCTCATTTTGCTTCAGTGCTTCTTCTTCCATTGCTTTTCTCCATTCCTTCTATTTGGATGCTTCTTTGTACGTGTCTGGCTTTGTTGCAGTATCCTCGATTGAGGCTGCATTTGCATATTTTGGGTTGGGTCTCGTTGTCGAATAGACCTCCGAAGTTGTGGTTGTGCATCCTCTTCTTCGTCCATTTCTTCATATTGTTTGGGCATCTGATCTTCTGTAATTTTGTTTACTCGTGTTTGCCACGAACTCTTCGATTTGTTTGATGGTGAATCCTTCTATGGTGATTCTTTGTCACCCTCTTTAGTTGTTTCAGAAGTTAAATGATCTTCTTCTTGTTCTTTTAGCTTTTTCGCTAACTCTTCTAAGATTTCTTCAGATTGTGGTAGCTTCTTAGCTTGAGATGACCACCAAGATGATGCTTCATCAAATACAATGTTTCTAAATGTGTAGCATCTACCTGTGTCAGGATTGCAACAAATCCATCTCTTTCATCTGAAATCCTATCCGATAAAGATGCAGTGAATTATTTTCTTTTCAAACTTGCTTCTTAAATGATCAGGTACTAATACGTAGCATACACTCTTGAAAACTCAAAAATGAGCTACAATGGACTTCTTCTTCTATAATTTCTCGTAAGATGAGATCATGCCGAGCTTTGCTTGTGGTAGGCGATTTGTGATATATACTGCTATCTTCATGCATTCAGCCTAAAACTGTGGTTGAAAGTTCTTGGCATGGAGCATACTTCTACACGTCTCTGCAAGATGTCGATTCTTTCTTTCTGCAACTTCATTCTGTTGTGGAGTATTCGGAGATGTCAACTGTCGTCGAATTTTGTTTTGTTTCAAAAACTCTGTAAACTCCTCTGAAGTGTATTCTCCACCGTTGTCTATGCGAAGGCATCTTATTTCATAGCCGATCTCACTTTCTACTTTCTCCTTGAATGCCTTGAGCTTTGTTAAGGCTTCAAACTTTTTCTTCAAGAAATTAATCCAAACATATCTAGAATAGTCATCAATAAAAGTTATCATGTATCGATAACCACTTACTGATGGTTGTTTTACTGGGCTAAAGACATTTGAGTAGACTAGCTCCAAAGGCACCTTAGCTCTGAACTTCGACTTCCACTACAAGAAAGGCAGGAATTAGCGAGGGAAATTAGCGAGGGATTTATCCCTCCCTAAATCTGCGAGGGATTAGCGAGGGGAAAATGAGTTCGGCACACAGATTGACTTTCCGTCGCTAATCCCTCTCTAATTTGCGACAGATCAGCGTTATCCAATTATCCTTTCAAATTAGCGAGAGATAAAAATTCCCATTCTAATCTGTCGCTAATTAGATAGGGATTTGCGACGGATATTTTATTTTTACTTAATATCCGTCGTAAATTTTTAGCCTCGAATTTTCAACTTATGCCTCGCTAATCCCACGCTAATTTGCGAGGGAATAGCGACGGATAAATCCGGTACAATTCATTGCCTAATTTGCGACGGATTAGAGTGTTATTGGCGAGGGATTGCGGAATCCCTCACTAATCCATCGCTGAATATTCCATCACTAATCCCTCGCTAATTTCCAAGGGATTCCCTATTTTGTGAATTTTTAAATTTTTTCCTCACGATACTTTTGTGTGTGGTAAATTTTTTAATGTAATATCCTTACAAATACTTAATTCTTTATTATTTGTTGAATTATAACCAATGTATTTGTATTCAATATACGTGTAATTACCATCGACAAATTACGAAGTATAGATTATAATTAAATGATATGCACAAATTATACCTCTGTACAAATTTGTCATGTGTAGTATATATAAAATACATTTATCACTTTATATGTATATATATATATGTGTGTGTGTATATATATATATATATATGTGTGTGTGTGTATATATATATATATATATATATATATATTTGATGCATTGATCATATATGGTCGATGTATAATTATGCAAATATGAACACACATTTAATTACTATGAGAGTTTACGTGTACAACCAAAGTTCTATATATTACGTTTTATTACATTTGATTAGGGTAATAAATACAATTTTGGGATATAAAAACACGTCAATACTAATTAAACTTTTCATATATTAGTAAGCGTAACAGGATTGATATTAATTACACTTAAACAAACACCATGATGATTATTTAGAATTGTTTACTGGCGAAAGATTTCATGCTCTTAATCCGTAGCTAAGTAGGAAGTAGCTAAGTGTTGACAGAAATAAATATGTTTTCCTAGTAGAGTATTGAAAAAAGTGAGAAAAATGTCATATCCGTCACTAATCCCTCTCTAAATAGCGACGGATTTGAGAGGGATTAGCGAGGGATATAAACTTATAACTTGAAAAAAAATTTTGAGCGGAATATGAAATTCAAAAAATCCCTCGCTAATCCCTTTCTAATAAAACGCAATTAGCGAGGGATCAGAAAGTCACTAAAAATCCGTTGAGGTTGACCGTCGCTAATCCATCGTTGAATAATCCCTCGCTACTCACACGCTAATTTGCGAGTGATTAGTGAGGGATTGTATTTATTTTTTTTAATGCCGTCACAAATCCTTCGCTAATAGAGAGGGATTAGCGACGGAAATATCCCTCGCAAAGCCCGACGACTATTAGATCTGTTCTGTCTTCCCTTTCATTTCGTTCTTTCCTCTTTTCTCTGTCTTCTCCGGCTATCCCTTCCAATCCCGCCGGCGACCTTACCTCCTCATTGCCTTTCCTACCACCGAAAGACCATCTGACCAAAGCATTATTTGCCCCCACCATCGAACCACCAGCGACCTTCATCGAGCTGTGGATGACTGCCACCTTGCGCCGCTGTGGACGACTGTCGCCGGCGACCTTCATCAAGTTGTGGACTTCTACCGGCAGCTCGCGGATAAAGCTCAGGACAAAAAGGGTATCAGTTGCATATCAATGTTAATATGTTGAAATTTAGCTTAGATTTGTTGATTGGGATAGTACTTCAATCAATGGAACATTGATATGCAATTGCTTGAATAACCACAAAAATTTCTTGAACTGTTTATCCTCCTTATGCAATTGGTGCCAGATTTGGTGACTACACTCTGCCTTATGTTTGTCCGACGTTATCTCCCTGTTTTCTTTTGCAGCTTTTCTTCTATTCTCCTGTGTGACATTATTTGATGCATTTTCGTGGTCTTATTTGATGCATTTTTGAATGTTCACAACTAGGACTTATACCATGAACTTTATGTGAATTTGAGCCTGCATGATATATTAATGTTTGAGGAAGTTTTTAGCATGAAAAAATGGGTGATTTAGGGTTAAAACAAAGGTGAAAATTGATGATCAAAATTTGGTAGCAAAATTGTATATGCAAGGAACAGTGTAGTGTGTAGTTCCTTTGAGGTGCAGGGCAGAAAACAAATGCAAGGAACAATGTTGTATGTTGTTCTTTTGGGGGCCAGATGACATGTAAAGAGAAAATTTTCGTTGTGCCAGTATATGGAAAGTTTAACATATGGATATGGTTGGTTGGGTAATACTATGAATAGAGAATCCAATTCTTCTTTTCTAGAAAAAGGGTTTGTTAAATAGTATGAATTATAGATCAGCAAAATTATGAATAGAAAACACAATTCTTCCTTGCTAGAAAACAATCTCGATTCATTAGATAAGCAATATTGTAATCTTTGAGAATCAAAAGTTCACATCCAAGAATGGAGGCTCGGGAAAGGTATTTTACAAGCAGATTAGATCGACCAAGAACTGCGAGCTTCTTGTACTCCTCCCTAGAAATTGCAGCCTCCATGACAGCTTATCGGACCCAATTTTTCAGCATCCTCCAAGAACAAAGTCATCAAATTTTTTGAGAATCCACTCACCAAGTGCGACTCCTTCTTGATTTCCTGGAATAGGGGTTGCCATTGAGTCTCTCAAATTCCAAAAACAATCTCTCGGCACACAATTTCCATAGCCTCTCCCTCCAAACTTCCTCACTATAGCCTGGTAATCAGCTTCCCAAGGATTTGAAGAGGCCTGGTCGAATTCCATGTCACCGTACACAAACAGCTTTCTTAATCATCCGATCCTCCTTTAAATTTTATTTTTAATAACTACCTTACCCAGCTTTAAATTCTTTTTTATTTTAACCATTAATTACAATTATTACTAATATAGCATATTGTTATGTGAATATTAAAAGATATTTAGTTTTATTTATACTAGAGACGAACCTTGCCTGGAAATCTGATGTGAAAAGGTTATACACACACACACACACACACACACACACACACACACACACACACACACACACACACACACACACACACACACACACACACACACACATATATATATATATACATACATACATACATACATATATATATATATACATACATATATATATACATATATATATATATATATATATATATATATATGTGGGAGAACAGCTCCAATCCTTTTCAAGGTTTCGTGTACAAGATTAGCAAACAATTCTTGTGGAAACTGCAAAAACCTATGCTTCTGCCTCATAGGCCTTTGACTTGCCATGAGAACGGCTTCAAGTCAAACTCTCAACAGGGCTTTCAGATCCAACATATTTGCTGTTTAATTTCCACCAAGATGCCATTCTTTTCATGCTTAAAATATAAATAAAAAATGTTTTTCTTTTTTTATTGAAGAGAGAAAAACATTCTTTGTCTCCATTGTTTAGTGTGGGCTGTGGGTATGTGAAAACTAAATATCAAGTTGAGGGGTCATTTTCCTGTGCATTCTATTACATGTTATTGGTGTCCTCCTAAAGAGATACTGCTTCCCCTGTTTTTGCAATTGGGGTCAGCTTAAAAGTTTTGAAGGGGGAAACTTTTGGACTAATATTTACAGTTCCTACTCCATTGTCTCCTGTCTGTAGAAACCTGATATTAAAAAATGTAACTGCTCTGCATTGCTGGTTGCTTGACATTCTATTCTGCGTCTTTCTCTATAAATTTTTATTACATCATACTGCTTTTTGCTATGTTATTATTTGCTACTACTATGATTTGTGAAAAGGATCAGCGCCTCCTTGTTCTTAATTATGATTTTTTTTTTTTTTGGAACAGTATTTGCATCTCTCTTGGTGTCTTGTGTGCAAGAAAACCAGGTGTTTTGGAAAGACTGTTCTATTTCCATAGTGTGTGATATTATTTGGTTTACTCGTATTTCTTTTGTTGCTGGATTTCTGAGTTGTACTTCATAATTTTCTATGATTATGAAGTTTGGGAATGGTGTAGATGTACACGTTTTAAGGTATTAAGAGCATTTTAGAGCATTAGAATGGGATTTCATTCATCTGCTTAATTTACCTAGACTAAAGATGCTAGTTTCCTCATTCATTGGATCTTTCTATAGTTTGGCTGGCTTTTTTTCCGTCTCTCTAGTTTAGTTTAGTTTAGCGTCCCCCCCCTCCCTCTCTTTCCCCTTGTTGGTGCTGACTTGCTGCTTGAAATCGTGATTTGGGTCTGTGATATCAAAAAATAGTTTTACCAAGTGTTGGTGGTATAGAGGCTGAATATATTTTCAGTAAATATTTCGTACTATGGCTGCATATGCTGTCTCTAGTGCTTCAGTTGATGTTTGATTTGCATCACGTCGGATTCAACAAAAAACACGAAGCACATCCTCCATTAAAAGATAAAAAATCAAAAGCTGTTAACATAATTTGACACCTTGAGCATTGCTAATTCAATATTCTCGCTTAATTTTCATACTTTCATTTTCTTGATTAGATCTTCGCGTTCCTTTTTTTTTTTTATTCATAATCATGTAAAGCTAAAAAAATTAAGAATCTGATATCTAGAGTAGGATTTGAACTCCTAACCGGTTTTCTAAATGTCACTTTGTTTTGATCCAAGGGTTGCAATGATCTTGTTTGAAATTGCCTTAAATTCAATGGCTAAGATGAAAGACAATTTGATGGGTCAACATGATCCATAGATCCCGCATGGTTTTGGGTTAAATGAAATTGGGTTAAAATTGTTCTTGACAGAGATTTAACCTCGACTTATTAATTAACAAACAAGGCCAAGCTCCTACATTGATTGGAGGTGAATTGAAGGAGATCAGCTTGTTAATTGATGCTCGAGAGACAAGCTTGTATGTTGTTTATACTTGGATTTGTGTAGTTTTGATCTCAAGTACCAAAAATATAATTTGGGGATTTTATTATACTCTATTTCTATTTAATTCTATTATATCTTAAGAGTATTTTATTATACTCTATTTCTATTGAATTTTGCTGAAATTTTTAATCTAACTCTCCTACATATTGTTACGCACAGAGTTAGGCATACAGCTTCTTCATTGATTGTTTTGGACAGACGAGCTATTCTTAGGTAAGAAAATCCTCCAATATCATCTTTAGAATCCCGTGAGTGATAGGTGATCACTCCCCGTGAGTGATGGGTGATCACTCCCTATGGGTAATGGGTGATTACCCTCAAATTTGGTGTTGTTGATTAAATATTTTGAGCTTATTTGTATTTTGTGAATTTTTTACAATGAATGTTGTGTGAACTGTGGTGGCCTTGCGCCTGGAAAACGTTCAAGTTATAAGGGAAACTCTGTCAATTTTTTTTAAAAATTGAGGTGGCATGCCAACAGATTCTTATTGATTCTTACCTAGTGTATTTCCATATGTTCTTACCGTTATGTTATTTATAGCCCTGCAATCAACACACATTCCCCGTGAGTGATGGGTGATCATTCCCCGTGAGTGATGGGTGATCACTCCCTATGGGTAATGGGTGATTACCCCTAAATTTAGTATTGTATATTAAATGTTTTGAGGTTATTTGTGTTTTGTGAATTGTTTACAATGAAGGGAAACTCTGTCAATTTTTTACAATGAATGTTGTGTGAATTGTGGTGGCCTTGTGCCTGGAAAACGTTCAACTTATAGGGAAACTCGTCAAATTTTTTTAAAAATCACAACATTCCTGATGGGCAAAACAGCCATTTTTTCATGCTTAATTTTTCTTAGATTGTTTCCATGCTTTCTTCAATAAAACCTACCATATCTAAGTCTTCCAAAACCTCTTTTCCCCCCTTGGTTCTTGGTAAACCTAGAATGAATTCCATAGAAATGTTTAACCATAGTACATTAAGGGTAGGCAACGGAGTGTATAGACCATGTGGTAATGCTTTGGACTTGGCCTTTCTATAAGTGATGCATGAAATTTTTTTCGCAAATCATGGCATGAGTTTTTTAAGTAATGGCTCCAAATATTATAATTTTGATGAATTATGAGAATTAAATTATTGCTTCTCGAATAATTGTGGTCTTGTGTAGAATACTTTATTTTCTTTGTGGTCTTGTGTAGAATACTTTATTATTCAATAATTTATTATTCAATGAATGTTTTTACAATGAATGTTGTGTGAATTGTGGTGGCCTTGCGCCTGGAAAACGTTCAACTTATAGGGGAAACTCTGTCAAATTTTTTTTTTTAAATCACAAATTGAGGTGGCATGCCAAGATATTCTTATTGATTCTTACCTAGTGTAAAACCATATGTTCTTTTCACTGTGAAGTTGGTCTATGCATGATGAGCCACATTTTCTTCTTTCTTTATTTTCTTTTCCTTTCTTTCTTTATCTCCATAATTCGTAGCGAGTAAACTAGGGTCCTCGACCATCACAATCTACCATCGTTCTTCATTCGAATTATACACGTGCTAATAAGCTACATTGTTATGGCCTAAATGTAGATGGATGATCGTGGTTGGATGTATAGAAGACACGTACAGGGGATTAAAGGAATTACATCTGAGTTTGAACAAGGGGTCAAGCGATTCATCGCATATTGTTTGTCAACCGGTCCAGACCTCGGTTATAAGGTGTCCGTGTGGAAAGTGTAAAAACAAGGCGTACCTTTCCCCAGATGAAGTGGAGCTGCACTTGTACAGATTTGGGTTTGTTGCTAATTACCGAAGATGGACTAGTCATGGTGAGGGTATTAATCCGTCGCCATCTACATCAATAACCGGCACTTGTACGACTGCAGTCGAGTCAAGCTCTAATAATCCGTATCGAAATATGGTGATTGATGCAATTGGACATCAATTTCCAAGTGGACCTTTATCGTCGGAGAATATTGAGGAACCACCAAACCCGGATGCGCAGAAATTTTATGACATGCTCGGGAGCTTCGTAAACTCCGCTATGGGATGGATGCAAGAATCACAAGTACGTTATCGCTTGTTTCTCGGCTTTTGAATATTAAATTAGAGAACAACGTGTCGGAGAAATGCTTTAATCTGATGATGCAATTGATGAAAGAGGTATTACCAAGTAGTAATAAGCTCCTGGATGACTTCTATCAAACAAAGAAGTTGGTATTTGATCTAGGGCTACCTGTTCAGAAGATAGATGTCTGCCCAAATGGATGCATGCTCTACTGGAAGGACGACAGTGCTAGGAGGGACTGCAAATTCTGTGGCCATGGCAGATATCTGACGAAAAGGAAAGTAGGAAAGGACAAACAACAGAAAGACGTTCCTTTCAAGAAAATGTATTACTTCCCATTAACACCTAGCATCGCAGAGACTATTTGCATCCTCCACAACAGCGGAGCACATGAGATGGCATGCAGAGAGTCAACCGGAAGAGGACGTTATGAGCCATCCACGCGATGGTGAAGCTTGGAAACACTTCGACCGTAGTCATCCTGAATTTGCAGCTGAAGTTCGTAATGTGCGTCTTGGGTTATGCACAGATGGATTTTCACCATTTGGAATGTCGGGTAAACAATACTCTTGTTGGCCTGTTATTGTTACTCCATATAATTTACCTCCGTCGATGTGCATGAGGGATCCATTTATGTTTTTGACCGTCATTGTCCCGGGCCCTAGGAATCCGAAGCATAAAATTGATGTCTATCTACAACCTTTGGTAGATGAATTAAGGATGATGTGGATTAGTGGAGTCTCTACATATGATATTTCAAAGAAACAAAACTTCTGTCTACGAGCAGCACTTCTTTGGACAATAAACGACTTCCCGGCATATGGGATGCTAAGTGGTTGGAGCACAGCTGGTAGATTAGCATGTCCGTATTGCATGGAGCAGACAAAATCATTTCACTTGCAAAATGGAGGTAAACATTCCTGGTTTGACTGCCACCGGCGCTTCTTGCCTTTAGATCATCCATACAGGAGAGATGCTAGGTCTTTCAGGAAGGATAAAGGTCGCGAGACAGCACACCCTGTACAGCGCGCTTCTGGAGATGGTATGTGGGATAGAGTGTGCCATTTACCAAAAATAACCGAGACAGCTGTGGAGCTTGGTAGGGATGATGGCAGAGGCATCTACCATAATTGGGCGAAAAGGAGTATCTTTTGGGATTTGCCGTATTGGAGAACACACTTAATCCGTCATAACATAGATGTGATGCACAATGAAAAAATGTGTTCGATAATGTCTTCAACACAATCATGAATGTAAAGGGGAAAACAAAGGATAATGTGAAGGCGCGACGTGATCTCGTTGGTATATTGTGATAGACCCGAATTACACGTGATTGGCTTGGGTGACGGGAGGACATTAATGCCAAAGGCTAAATACTCGTTACACCCGAACAAAAGAGACTTCTACTAGAGTGGGTTAGAGATTTGCGACTTCCGGATGGATATGCTTCGAATTTAAGCAGGTGTGTTGATTTGAATGAGCTGAAAATGTCGGGTATGAAAAGCCATGACTGCCATGTTTTTATGGAAAGATTGCTTCCAACTGCATTTAAAGAATTACTCCCGATGTCAATTTGGAACGTTTTAGCAGAAGTCAGTCTCTTTTATCGTGACTTATGTTCGCCTAAACTTTCCACAACCCATATGAAGCAACTGGAAGATAATATTATCATACTCATGTGTAAGTTGGAGAAGATCTTCCCACCCAGCTTCTTTGACGTGATGGAGCACCTTATGGTCCACCTTCCGTATGAGGCCAGGGTTGGTGGCCCTGTTCAATATAGATGGATGTATCCATTCGAGCGGTAAAATATTGTGTATTATTATATCTATATATACATCTACTATGTGAATCAGCTCTAACTCGTAAAAATGCTTTAGGTTCTTATATCGTTTGAAGACCAAAGTTAAAAATAAGGCGAGAGTGGAGGGATCAATTTGCAATGCTTACTTAGTTGAAGAGGCATCTACATTCTTCTCCTATTATTTTGAGCCGCATGTGCAGACTCGACATACTGCTACGGCTAGGAATGATGAGGGCGTTCATGATACAAACTCAAGTGACACTGTGTGTTCTATATGCGCCTGCTCCAGGGAGGGTTTTGGGAAGTATTCGTAATAGGTATCTTACCCCGGATGAATTTAAGGCTGCCACAAATTACATATACCTAAACCGTGAAGAAGTTCAACCATACATTACGTAAGTATACCGCTATTGCCTTACATTGCTAGATTTTATACGACAATACTTTGAACGAGTATCCTTAATTATGTGTTTGTTTTGGTCGTTTTAGGAAATTCAAAAATGACTTGCGCTTGTATGAGCCGAGTATAACAGATCCTGAAGTGGATAGGAGAATAGAGTCGGAGTTTGCAGGATGGTTTAGGACTTATGTGAGTTGAACACATACAAAATGAGACTTAGGAATAAATTACATTGGTATCGAAGGTGCATTAACGCTTTGTTCTTTGCTAGGTTCATGATCCACGTAATCAAGTGACCGAACAACACTTAAAAAGCTTGGCCTCGGGGACCTTCGAGACAAGTGAAATTCTTCCATGGCTACTTCGTAAATGGTTTTAGGTTCCATACACATGATCGGTCAATCGGAAAAAAACAATTAACAACTGAGTTTGTGTTAAAGGCGACGGAGATAGTGCCTTAGATTATTATGGAGTGTCGAAGGAGATTGTCGAACTTCAGCTCCCCGGAACTCCTTGTTTAAAAGTTGTCCTATTCAAGTGTGATTGGTTTGATCCAACGCTAAATCGGGGGTTAAAATTCATCCTCACTACAAACTTGTTGATGTCAACCGCAAGAGGAATTACCCAAAATATGACCCCTTTGTGTTAGCTCAACAAGCAACCCAAGTGTATTTCCTATCCTACCCGGGGAGCAAAAGACCAAAATCTGATTGGGTAGCTGTTTGTAAAATGAAAGCTCGGCATGTTATTGATGCACCCGTTGTCGAGGCACCATATCAGGAGGAAGTAGATGATGCGCAGCAATCAATGTACGTGTTGAGGATGACAACTTTGGAAGATTAGCAGATGAGTCTCGGTATTGGAGATACAATCGATTTTATAGATTCGGGTTTAATGATAGAGGAAGCACAACCGAACAACGAAAACGATGCCGAGGAAGAAGAATGGGAGACAGGATCCTCTACGTACGACGATGTGGAAGGCTACTCATCCGATGATGACAGAAGTCCATAGACTAGGTTCAAGTTTAACTACAAGTATAGATACAAATTAGTAGTTCTCGCTATCGTTACATTACAAGCATTTTACTTTGCTTTATACTTTTAAATTTGTTATCTTTTTCTTCTCCCAAGATATGACAATTTTTATGTATTTAAATAATTCCAGATACATATGGCTTCCGATACCTCACCCAACGATCGGTCAGCGACTCGTGAGTCCTCGAGGGCGGATGAGACACCGTCCCCGAGCATCGCCCCACGTATACCTGCTCCACAGCCCATTGCCTCCGAAGAGGCCCGATCGTAGCAGTGCCCCTACCCCGATCCTAGGTTCTTCAGTGGTCCACAGCCTGGCGCTCCATCTACCGAGGACACGCGATCGTTGATTGAGCCGCTGGTGACTCGTAAGTCGGCTACATAATTACTTATTATAAGTTTTTCTAAATTTTCAAAATTATAACTTGTCTAATATTACAAGATCTATTTTCTTGGAACAGGTTCACACATTCGGTTCGATGTGTGAGGGAGATTGTTGAGATTTTTAGGCGACACTACACTGGAGCCTATGCTACCTTCTTACAGGTTCCGATTGAGGTTCGGAACATGTGGTTCGATCTTTGGAGTGTGAGTTCGATTTGTAATTATTACTTGTAGTCTTTTTATTATTTTTAATATGTTTTCTTATTTGTAATTACTTGTAACGGCTACTTTGATTTTGCAGGCTTTCTTCTATTGGCGCCCCGAGCATGCCGCACATATCCGGGCTAATTGGGAGAAGAAGTGTAAGGCTAGACTTTCGGATGCATTGTCCAAGGCTCGTAAGAAGCATGGGGGTAGCTGCCCCAAGTGGATTTCCCTGCACCATTGGGCTACTCTATCGGAGCATTGGGGGTCCGATAGGTGGCAGCGTATCTCTTCCGTCGCTAAGCGGAACGTATCTACCGGTCAGCGTCCCACACAGGAGGATCTATTTCTTTTACCGAGCATGAGGAGCGGATGGTAAGTGTAAAATTTTTTACCGTTCGGTATATCCGCTATTTCACATTTAATTCATAAAAGCTAACATCTAGTCATTTTTTGTTACAATGATAGCGGAGACAGCTTAGGTCCCGATTTTAGCTACGTCGACCTCTTCAAACGCACCCATACGTTCCAGGACGGGCCGAGGAAGGGCCAATATGTCAGTGATCGATCGCGCCACACGCTGGTAAGAATACACAATCTTACATGTTTTTAAGTTTAATATTATTCATATTTTGATCGCTAATTTTAAATATTTTATGCGTGTTTCCTTGCCCCAAATTCAACAGGATAGTGTCACTGCTATTATTGAGCGTCACGCGCAGTCGGGTTCCGCGACTGATTCTACGAGCACGGTCGCGGCGACTCGGGTGCCCGACGAGAAGGCGCTGTTCGTCGAGGTGGATGATAGAGCGTCCAAGAAGGGACGCGTATATGGATTGGGCTCCGAGTCTGCGAGGGTGAGGCGGAGGTTACAGCAGCCAGCTTCATCTGAGGCATCGACTTCTTCTACCTCGTTGGATGTGAGCCAGCTACAGAGAGAGTTACACACTGAGAGGAGGAGGCAAGAGAGAGTTGAGCATCAGGTACAGGTATATCGGAGCCACAGCCAGAGCTTGACTGAGTACCTGACGCTTATGTCTCAGAATTTGAATCTTCCTCCGCCACCGCCGATGCCAGCTGTTCAGGAGGACGATGTTGAGGATGAGGAAGACTTCGTCATCAATCCTCCAGATTCACATCCAGATCATCAACCAGGCCCTTCCGATCCACCCCCACCCCCTCCGTCGGCTCCAGCATCCACACCGATTCCTGCTTCGTAATTAGGATATATATACTACATTTTTATGTATTATTCATATGTTTTCACCATTATATTTATTTAAGATTTTTAGACAATATTTATATGTATTATTCACATTTGTCATTATTATATCTATTAATAATGACTATTTGGTAGTTTTTTTAATTTAATTAAATTTTGCATTAGGTAAAATGAATTTTCTTGAATTACAGGGCATTTTTTAAACATTTTTAAAAAATATTTAAAAATCATAAATTACTAGCGAGGGATTAGCAAGGGGCTAAGGAAATTAAATTGAGGATCCATCACTAATCCCTCGCAAATTACCTTGGGATTAGCGACAGATCAATTAAAACGTAATAGGAAAGAAATATTCCGTCGCTAATCCCTCGCAAATTAGCGTGGGATTAGCGACAGACATTTAAATCAAAATATTAGTAAGAAAATTTCTGTCGCTAATCCCTCGCAAATCAGCGGGGGATTAGCGACGGAATACTTAAATAGGAACATTAAATAGAAAATATTCCGTCTCTAATCCCTCGCAAATTAGCTTGGGATTAGCGATGGATAATTTATATCAAAACAATAAAAAGAAAATATCCGTAGCTAATCCCTGACAAATTAGCTTGTCATTAGCGACGGAAATTTCTAACTTTTTATTAATTAGTAAAATATTCCGTCGCTGATCCCTTTCTAAATAGAAAGGGATTACCAATGGAAAATAAGAATCCCTCGCAGATCTGTTTCAAAAATCCATTGCTGAAGTCGTTGACTGCTTGAAAATTACCTCGCTAATCCGTCGCTATTTGCGACGGATTTTTGAATCCGTCGCAAATTTTTGCCTCTGCGAGGAGGAAATTAGCGGGGGAATTTTCCCTCGCTAATCCATCGCTAATTTGATTTCGCGAGGGAAATGTCCCTCGCAAATTCTCTGTTTTCTTGTAGTGTTCTCGTATGGTAGTTGATGCGCTTTATCATACTGGTAGCCAGCAGAAACTATATTGTCTCAAACCTCCAATGGTGGTAGACCTTTCAGCATTGACTTTTTCATCATCACCTTTAATCTGGTGTAGCTCACGTGTCTCAATCTTGCATGCCAAAATCTGGTGTCTCGTTCCTTGTAGCCTTATCTACGTAGGCTGTCTCTGCAGACATTACATAGATAGACTCTAATCTCTATCCTTCCATAATTAAATCTCCTTCTAACTTTAATTGATGATACACCTTTACATCATCTGGGTCGAATATAACATAGTTCTTATTGAAGCTAGTTGTGATACTGATAACAAGTTATTTTTCATACCTGGCACGTGCAGCACATTATCTAACTCCACTTCTGATGGGTTAAATCGTGGTACTACTAGAGCTTTGCCAATATGTATTATTGGCATCTTAGAGTTATTAGCAGTTACCACGACACGTCCACTTCTATATTTCTCCATGCTGCAAAACTTTTCTTTATCTCTTGCCATATGATTAGAGCATTCTGAATCTACTATCCAATTATTTTTATAATTGATAAGTTTGTCATTTATCACGACTAGTGCCAGATCTTCTTCCTTTTCTTGAATTGATCTCAACAGTGCCTTCTTCTCTTCTATTGCAAAATATGCTTGAAAGTTCCATTCATCTTCACTTTCTTGAGTATGTGAAGAGGTGGCAGCATTCCCTTTGGCTTGTTTATGCCAGCAATCTCGAGTGAAGTGACCTTTCTTTCTGCAATTGTAACACTCATTATTTCTTCGTCGGCTCCTCATGTTGTTATTTTACTGTGGTGGTGCTCCCTCTTTATGCGTACTTTTCTCTAGACGCCCTTTCTGCCAGAAGCCACGTCTCTCTTTATTTTTGTCTCCTTCTATTGGTATTCTAGCATTTTTTTTTTTTTTTTGTCCTACAAATGCTCTTCTCCTATTATAAAGAGCCTTCTCTTTATCGTTTGTTGATGCACTATAAGATGGTCTCATTAAGACTTCTTCATATATTAATATGCTTTCCAACACATTGAGTGTCGGTAGCTCAGGCCATCCCCTTGTTGCTATTATAATTGGGGTGTATTCTTGTTGTAACCTCCAAATTATAATTCTCCTCATACTTGTCTCGTTAATAGGGCAAATAAGATCTAATTTTGAAATTTTTTCATTTAAGGATCTCACTTTGGCAAAATATTGACTCACCGTCATATTACCTTATGAGATTCCTAATAACTCGTTTTCAAGCCTTTGCACCTTCGCTTCATTAGTCTTGGAAAATCTCTCCGCCAGAATATCCCTAGCTTCCTTTGGCGTCTTTGCATTTTTAATCAAATCTAAAAATTATTTTTCAACTATTACGGCTAAAATAGCTAGAGCCTTACCAGCATTCTTATCCCATTTGTTGTATTCTCCAATATTTTCTAGTGGTGGTGATGTTGTTTGGCTTCTATCTAGGAGCTCCCATAATTAGACACACGCTCCAATCGTTATAGTTATCTTCTGTGAGTTTTTCAATATTGTTCGCGTTGATGAAGTCTGCTATCTTGACTTGGTGATGCCCCGTACCTTATCCAAGTAAGTCTAGTCCCTGACCAACCAACTTCACAGTCCTTGATTGTGCAACGGCAGAGTCTTGACGTGCCACGATCACTAACAGACTACTTTGAACGTGGTCCTTGACCATTTTTTGACTCAATCTTGGAGCCTTGATGAACCTAGTGAGTCTGGATCTGATACCAAAATGTTGAGAAAATAAAGAGGACTAAAGGATAAACTAATTAATTTTATTAACCAAGAAGACTCACAATATTTTACAAGAAAAAAAAACTCACAAAATATTTTCTCACTGAAAAAAATCAAATTTTCCTTATACCACCACTAAAATATTTTTCTCACAATATTTTAATGCTATTCAGCTAACTCTTAACACTTCACACACACTACACTCCTCTTCATTCTAACAATCGATACAAAGGATGCCTATTTATAATTGTGTTTAACCGACATTGTAAGACTTAATTCCTAGACGGGTTCTTCTGGATTCTAGAATGACGGTGGAGGCTTGCAAATTGCAGATTTTTAACTGCAATTTGCAGCTCTAGAATATTCTTTAATGGCGTTGGAGCAAAGCAGTCATTGCTTTTTCATTGACAGTGCAAGCAAAAGCAATCCGCGGGGATCATCAAGCATTGGAGGTATGTTGCGCGCAAGGGGTGGAAATTTCATATATGCTTTTGATATAGACATTGGCTACTCGGACGTACAGCTTTGAAGCAAAATTAAGGGTCATGATGGAAGGTCTTTATATATGTTTAAATAAAGGTTTTCACAATATCAAAGTGCAATCAGACAGCAAGGTACTAATTCAGCAAATCACCAAAGGAGAATTTTTGCAATGGTCTGGCCAGCACCTATGAGAAAAACTAATGATGCTTCAACACAGATTCTACGCCATAACATTCACTCATGTCTACAAGAAATTAAAGGCAACGCAGTAGCAGATTTTTTGGCTAATGTAACTTAATTTTTATAATTTTTTCATGTTGCCAAAGTAGTTTGTGTTTATTAGATAATTCTTGACATGTACTAATTATTCAGAGGTAAGATTTATATCCTCTCTATATATCTTTTTTTCTTATAATTAATAAACAAGTAATGGTCCGTCAAACCTCCCATCACCACGACATTAGTGGCTTTTGCTAAGAGAAAAAAAAAAATCTACTAAAAATTTTGCTAACACCATGAATGACACACGCAAATACTATAAATTGTCTCATCTTTTAATTTCAATCGTAAATAGCCTCGCAATTTGAAGGTACTAAAATCCGAGCTGGAATGGACGTGGAATACGCTTTAAGGACTGGACTGCTCTAAGAAGTCAAGGAGGCCAGCAGGAACCACACTTATATATAGCTGTTGCCTTTACTAAGATTGGGGGGGGGGGAATAGGTTTCCTCTCTTTTGTTTTCTGAATATGGGAGAAATTAGGGTAAGTTAATTTACAACTTATGTTTGAATTTTGGATTTTCGGCGTTTAATTGTCCAGTAATTTTCTCTTTCGTATTTGGCAGAGCTGCCTGTTAATTTCATTTTCGAAGTTAGACCGCAGTGATCTAATAAAAGCTGATGACTCGGATAAATATCCTGAACATGACACCTTGTCTTGCAAAATTTGTGGCCTCAAATCTATGTCATCCTTTACACATATAGAAGAAATGTCCAAGCATAATATTACATTCTCCAACTGCCTAATTGGTTTGACAAAAGATATTTAGGTGATTTCACTAAAAGAGGGTATGATTCTTAAAATTCTTAATTTATGTAAATTTTTTTTTAAATAATATATTTTGAAAAGAAGGGAGTATATGTATATCCTTCTACAAAGGAGTAAAGATGTATGTCTTTGTTATGATTCAATCACAAGTTGGAGACAACTAATTGCAGATATATACATGTTCAAAGAAGGAAAAGGCAAAAGAAAAAAGAAATTTAAGCCATCTCAGCTCCGCTGTAAGATAGTTTAGTCGCCCACGATCTCTATCTGTAGAAGTATATTTGCAAACAGACAAAAAATGGAAGGGAAAAAAAAAATTATTTAGGAGAACATAAAGGTTTATCTGATAAAATTAAAATATAAAAATTGGAATTTAAATATTTAAATAATAAATGGTGAAAATTGAATTTTGAACGTAAAATTTTAATTAATTATAATTTATTTTTATAATTATTTTATTATAATTTAGATTAAATAAAAAGGAATAATAATAATTATATGAATATTTAACATATTCAAAATTTAAATATAAGTAATTTTTATTTTTTTTAAATATATACAAGATTTCAATACATTATTATTATTCATTATCAAACAAACAAACTTAATTAATTAATTAATTAATTAATTAATTTTAAATATTTAATTAAATTATCAAACAAATTCTAAATTTATGACCTGAAAATCTAAATGTATGATATTGGTATTTTTTTTTTCACAAAACCAATTAAAAAATAGCCAGCTGAAGAAGCCAAAAGTAATACCACTTGATGGGGAGTCGGGTAAGAGATGGCAATATTAGTGACCAGCAAACTACACTTTGTATAATCTAATAAATATAATGAAATGCATGATGAATTATTCCGGCCTTCTCCAACAAATTAAACAAATAAAAGGTCTAACCTCCCTCTCGAGACAACATTATTAAAGAAAATTATTTAATTAAAAGTGTATATAACAAATGCCACTTTGAAGTTACACGTAAACAAGTACTATATGTATTATAAATCTGCTATTTAATTAATAATTCTAGCGCTTAAGGTATGATCAGCATTAGCTAATTAGTGCATCAAACTATGGAAAAAAGCAATTAGGTCCATGACTCAATTGATAAGCGGGAGAAGGATTAATGAATTCTTATAGGATCTCCTTCAAGATTTTCCTGACCTTAATTAACACAGATCATCTTCTAATTACTTCTGATTCATTCAAAGTAGACGTTTTAAACAATCAAGAGGGTAGGAGTTTTGATGCTTCCTTTTTCATTTCTGACCTAATTGTTTCCTTCAGGGATCATCACAGAGCACCCAGCTTCCTACCAGCCTCTTGCTGATGGCTTCATGCCCCATGGAGTAACTCAGAATGTGATATTGATGAAGGTTGTTGTTGTAGTCTTATTTTCCTATTGAATTAATTGACAAATTTAGTTTATTAACCATTTTATTTATTTTAAATAAATTAAGGTATATTTTTTGCTTTTTTTTGTAATTTCTTAATTAGTTTTTTCGTTAGTTTTGGTTCTGATCCGATGGCAAACTTGACAATGTACAACGCAAGTGTATTGTTTTTTTTTTTTATTAAGTTGCAAATGTCATTTCAATGTCTTCCCCATTTTTTTTCAAAGTGATTATGTATAAACCTGCTTAGATAGGCTGCACTGCAAATCCGTTTGATACTATTAGTATTATTTATGAGTTTGGTTAGTTTGATTTTATTTATTTTTTACTTTAATTTAAATATTTCAATATAAAATTTTTGAATTCAAACTAAACTATTTAAAAGTTAAAAAAATCCACTGCAACCTCATCCTCTGAGGCACTTGATTGAAGGGCTTCGACATTTTATTTTATTTTATTTATTTATTTATTTATTGTTGTTGTTGTTTAGCCTAATATCTTCCTCCCACTGATTTGCCTTGGAGATTTAGACTTTGAATGAATTAACTGCTTTGAATTTTCTCCACGTACTAGCACAAACTTAATTATATGATTCTGAACTTGATACATCATTGCAATTACTCGAATGATTTTAACATTATAGAGGTCTGAATTCCAAGAAACCCGCGGCTGAGAAGTATCAGTGACTGGATTGTAAATAATAATTGACTTGCTGAGGAATGGAAGCAAATTACACAACAGGAAAAATCGCCATTTGCGACGGCCAAAAACCCTCGCAAAACCGTCGCTGACCGTAAAACCGTCGCAAAAAACGACGTCGCAATTTGCGACGGCCATGGGAAACCGTCGCAAATTGCGATGGTTTTGCGAGGGACAAAAAAATTTGTTGCTATTTACAACGGTTTTGCGAGGATTTTGCGACGAATATTTTTTGGTCAAACTTCACCAAATGAACAATTTTTACGACGGTTTTGCGACGAAAAACAGTGACCCTCGCAAAACCGTCGCAAATTTTGCGAGGGTTTTGTGAGGGCTACGGTTTGGACCCTAGCAAAACCGTCGCAATTTGCGAGGGTTTTGCGAGGGCCAACCTTGTGCCCTCGCAAAACCCTCGCAAATTGCGACGGTTTTGCGAGGGGAGAATTAACCCCAAGTCGTGACCCTCGCAAAACCGTCGCAATTTGCGAGGGTTTTGCGAGGGGAGAATTAAACCCCAAGTCATGACCCGCGGTTTTGACCGTCGCAATACCCTCGCAATTTGCGAGGGTTTTGCAATAATTTTTTTTATTATTATATTTATTTTAAATTATTAATTCCCTATAAATCAACCCCGAAATATTATACAAATAAATATCAACACTATGTTCATAATCCAAAAAAATACTATAAAAAATTAAAAATAAACCCAAATAAATATAATGAAATATTAAAATATAATATAAAATACATAATAAGTATCTAAAAAAGTAAAATAATTCACAAAAATAAGTAATAGTGTATAAAGAGTATAAAAATAAATATAACAAGTCTATGTAAGCAATGAAGGAGCAAATGCAGAAGGGGGTGGAGGAGGGGAACGAGAGCCCCTACGTGGGCCCGGTGCTCATCGACTGGATCAAATCCATCGTCAACATTTAGATCTTCATCTTCGACATTAGCACCGCAATGCGCGCTTCTATCTCCTCTATGGATGGCATAGATGGTGCAGAATACCCATTTTGTCCGACATAGCTGCCATCCAACCACCAAATGTAGACTCGTTGTTGCCTCATGAAGTCCCTGCACAAGTCTATTTGTCGATTGAATCTCCGCTCACTCGTTGAACCCTTTGCTCTACTAGATGTCCAATATCAACTTGTGTAGGGGAAGATGCATGCAGTCCACTTTGAGACAAGCCTAGTTCGAACATGTGTCGCCTCTGAGCCTAACCTAAAAACTCGTCCCCTTTTGAACCCGTCTTGTGCCTTTACAAACATGGCTTTTTCATCAAGAGGAACAACAGAGTTTACAGAGTCACTAGACTCGGACTGAGGAGTGCTCGTATGAGATTTCGCACCTCATCCTAAAAAAAAAAAAGAGAATTGTCAATAGTAATTATCAAAATAAAATACAAATTCCACACAAGTATAAAGAATTTCAACATATTTAATCTATATAGTACCAATGTCCGGCGAGATCGCTCACCGACAAACCGACCCTTTTGTGGCTCCGCTCCGAAAGACATGTAATGTCTCAAACATGTCTGTGTAGCTAAAAGAACTCCCCTCCTTGGCCCGCTACATTTATGTTAACACAATGTAATCATTACAATCTTACATAAATTTGTAATAAAACAATTTAGATTAATAATTAATTAAGTGAAGGTGAATTACCAAATGGTCCTCGTGTTCTGTGAACGAAATAGACCCTCCAAGTATGGGTGCGACTACTCCCACGATTCTTTTTGTTGGTGGATGAGAGCTTCGATACTTCTCTCGATCTCCAGCACTCGCAAATGTCATTCCAATATCGTGCCTCTATCCAATGAGGACATACCCAATCATCCCTCTTCCTCAGCTCTAGACATTATGTCCGAAAATCGCGTCCGACACTTCTTTTCCCAAGTTGATCGAATTAGCGAAGCATACTCTTCCCTCCACCGAAAATATTTCTGCATGATCATGATTAAGATTTCTGATTAACATATAACATAGTACTTAAACGATAAAAAATACTCAAAAATTGCTTACCCCAAATTCTTGAAACCATAAGTCTCGCACGGTTATCAGGACGTGCGTGTATGTCTGATACGAACCAATGAAGTACTCGTCAGTATTATATTTGAAATTTCTCGACACATTTGTCCGAGCCAGCGAACCTATTTTTGGTGCAATGACAATGTACAATATAGTTATGTTAATCTCAAAAATAATAATAATAATTGAACTAATAATCAACATCTTACAAAGTATGAATATGTTACTTACCCGTTTCCCGTGGAACAATCCAAGGTCGGGAGTCCGTAACTTGCAACCCAACAGAATGCGAAGTCGAAGCAATGGATGATTGAAAAGCCGGGATGGTACTCCCTCATCTCCAATAGAGCCATGTAATGAATGAGGCACCGAAAGCCTTTGTAGCCGAGTAGGGGATGGAGTATAAGGCTCCTGACCCTCCTGACTCCCCTCCCTCAATGATCCTTCATTAGAAGACATTGCTAAAGGAGATGAAAAAAGAAAAATAAGTAACTAATAAAGACGAAGCCCACTCCAAAAGAAGGATGTAAATAACCGTGAATAAAAATGATAAAAGAATAATAACATTGAAACGTTATATCTATTCGCTAGTTTAAAGTAATACAATAATAATGCTTTGTCGATGATGGATATGTCAAAATAAACATTGTACTTGTAAATTGAATTTTAAAAAAAAATTGACAGTAGTCTCCCCTATAATTGGACATTTCCCGTGCACAAGGCCACCTCAAGATTTGACAACCAAAACGCTGTTACAAACAACAAAGACAGATCTTTTAAATATAGAAAAATTCAAAAGATAACTAGGGGTAATCACCCATTACCCAAGAGGAATGATCACCCATCACTCACGGGGAATGATCACCCATCACTCACGGGGTTCCAATTAAAATGTTAGATATAGTTAAAATCAAGCAAAAAATTATAAATGCCTCTGTCCTTGTGAATTGTCTCATCAATACAAAGAACAATACAATATATAAACTACCTTGTTGTTTACACCACAAAAGAATATAATAAGGAATAACAAAAATCCTCCGGGCTGTACAAGTCTAAACGAAAGATTCCCGCAAAAAAAAGAAGGAGATGAGATTCTCGACAATTAGACAAAATTGTGAAACAAAATTGTATGTGATGGAATTTAAAATAATAAAAATTAAAAGATTCAAGGCATGTAGATTCAAGTAACAAATAAATTGTAAGTTAAAATTTGACATGGGATAGTAATGATGCAATAGATTTCAGGATTCCCTCACCATTAACTATATTATTTGTAAATGAATTGAAATCAGAGCCTATTCACTAGAATCATTCTCCGATACGTACTCATCATCATCTACCGAGGTATCGCTATTCGTTTCCCATTCATCTTCTTCCTCTTCATTTATAGGAGAACTATCCCTTGTCGTTATAGCCTCATCATGAACATCCAACATTTCACTCATACCATTCTCATGCGTCAGAATACCAAGATCAACAAATAACGATATGCTGACTTCGTCAGTAACATCTACTTCTTCCTGATAAGCTCTATCAACCACGGGTGCATCTATTATATGTCGAGCTTTGGTTTTGCAAACTGCCAACCAATCAGATCTTGGCCTCTTACTCCCTGGATATGATGCATAATACACTTGGATAGCTTGTTGAGCTAGAACAAATGGATCATAGTTAGCATAGCTCCTTTTGTGGTTAATTTCTACAAGATTATACTGCGGATGTACCTTCGTACCACGATTCAATGTTTGATCAAACCAGTGACATTTAAAAAGAACAATGCTTTGCTGTGGATTACCAGGAAATTGCACTTCAATAATCTCATTTAACACTCCATAGTAATTATATGTCGGTGTTATCGGGAAGTAATACATCTTCTTGAATGAAATTTTCCTTCTACTTGTGTTCTTCCCAACCTTTTTCTGTGCATATCGAGGATGGCCACAAAATTTACACTCTCTACGATTCATGTCATCTTTCCAGTAAAGCATGCATCCATTATTGCATACATCTATTTTTTGTACCTGCAAACCCAACCCAGCCCACTAATTTTTTCATCCGATAGAAATCATCGAGAATCGTATTATCGCTAGGCACAACCTCTTTCATCAATTGCACAACATCGTTAAAGGCTTTACGCGAGAGGTTATTTTCAGACTTAATGTTTAATAACCTTGAAGCCAGTGAAAGCTGCGAATGGTGTGTGCATCTATCCCATATAGGAGTCTCTGCCGCCTTTAACATATCGTAAAACCTTTGTGCCTCCACATTAGGTGGCTCTTCAAAATGAACTGCTGATGGAGCTTCAAGGGGAAAGTCTGGTCCTGCTACGTCTAAGACCATTTCGCGAGACAGATTTTCTTGATGTGAATCAGATTCTGGGATTGAGGTAGACACACTTGAGGGACACTCGAATGGCTCACCATGACATGTCCACCGGTAATACCTAGGCACAAATCCAGACTTCCACAGGTGGAGCTTAACTTGTGCTGGATCCAGGTACTTTTTATTCTTACATTTTGCACACGGGCATCTAATTACGCTTGACATTGCATTTGATAAGGCAAGTGTCAAAAAAGCCTTAACCCCTTCCTCAAATTCAATAGTGATCCCTTTTACACCTGAAGCGTGCCTTCTATACATCCAACTACGGTCCTCCATGACGTCTAAATGAGAGAAAAGAACAATCAACTCAATAATTAAAATCACCCCTTAAACAAAAGGAAGAGAAGTATAATTACATTTTTCTTTCTATTATGTAACAAAAAGAGGTCCAAAACATAGAATTTACAATTGCTATCTTTGGATACAGTTACACCTTCAATATATACGTTTTAACCAAGTATTTAATCTTAATTGAGGAATTTGATTAAGATTAAATACTATTAAAGCTAATTATATTCTTATTTTACACATTCCAATGGTTAAATAATAACATTTTATTTATTTTCATTCCAATGTTTATATTTGTTTAAACTCTCTCTATAACGTATATTATTCCTGCTATTATTAACATCGACCTATATATGAAATTATTATTATTATTACTCATTTCATTACTCCTATTCTTATTCTTATTAGCAATATTATTTTTAATAATAATGCTATTATGGGATATATACTCATGCTCAATCGAATAATACACTCCAAGATAAGGGTAGTTATTCTATTCCACATTAAGTAGCGGCAGATTTTGAAAAAAAATTTGACAGAGTCTCCCCTATAATTGGACATTTTCCAGGCACAGGGCCACCTCAAAATTATACAATCAAAATGCAATTGCAAACAACAAAGACAGATCATTCATTTATACAAAAAAAAAAATAAATAAAAGGATAACTAGGGGTAATCACCTATTACCCAGGAGGAGTAATCACCCATTACTCACGGGGAATCCAACATTTGAATTCAACAAAAATGCAATTTATATGAACAACACGCACCTCCTACATATTCATAATCTAAGGAAACGGATTTCTCACATAAAAGAGCCTTCAAAGCATTCTACTAGAGTTAAATCTTCCACTAGAGACACTAATATATTATTATAATCAAGTAATAAGATTACTAAACTAATCAGAAATCAACCTTCCTATTATGGCATCATAACCAATCAAATTAATTTATAAGGGTTTATATAGCTAAAACATAGTTCCCATATAATTTGATCAAAGTAATAATTTTTTTATAACAGGGTGAAAAAGAGTGCACTATAAGTATAGATCAAAACACATTGAATGTTTAAAAAGGACAACAATTCCAACTAACAATTTAGCAATTCCAGTTCACAATTCCAAATTTAAATCAATAATCTCACATCAAACCACCATCATGTCACTCACAATCTCCTCAAACTCAACCCCAACATCAATACAACTTTTATACATCAATTCAAACTCTGCTCATTCACAAATAATCACCCAAATTTCAAAGCTTCAGGGGAAATGCAAATCTACCCAAAGTTTATAAGATAATGAAGTAGCTCAAGAGATAAATTCTAACTACTTACCCAAACGAATCGACTCAAGCAACAATGACAAAGAGAGCACAGGAATGGCAGGCGCCGATCGAGGGGGCGGGCTGAAGGGGGTAGGAAGAGCAGGGGGAGTTGGGGGGGGGGGGGGGTGGGGGAGTTGAGGGAGGGGGCCGCGGGATGAGGGAGGGGGCGCGGGATGGGGGGGAGTTGGGGGAGGTCGCCGGCGGGGAGAGGGGGAGAAATGGTGGCGGCGCAAGGTGAAGAGGAGGAAGAAGGAAGGGGGAAGAAGGAGGGAAAAAAAAAAGGAGGGAGTGAAAAATTTTGGAAAATTTTAATTTTTTTTAAAATTTCTAGCTATTTCGTCGCAATTTGTGACGAAAAAATAAAACCCTCGCTAATTTCTCATAAATTAATACGAATAATATTATAAATCGATCTATACATTATAATTTTTATTATTTTTTAGTGATTCTAATAATAATATTATTATGTAAATTATTTTTCTTTATATATTTTAATTTATACACCACTTAATCAAATAAATAGATAAAAAAATTAGATATATGTATATATATAACTATATAGTATAATATATATTAATATGTTCGAGGTGAATAACATTACAAATCGATCTCTACATTATAATTTTCAATATTTTTTTTAGTAATCTCAACAATAATAACAAGTATTTGAATTGTTTTTCTTTACATATTTTATTTTATACACTACTTAACAAAATAGATATATTAAAAAATTGGACATATGTATATACATAGCTAAATTAGTATAATATATATTAACATGTAGGAGACGAAGAACATTACAAATTGATCTCTACATTATAAATTTCATAATTTTTTTAGTGATATCAACAATAATAACAATGATTTGAATTATTTTTCTTTATACACTACTTAATCAAAGTGATAGATTAAAAAATTAGACATATGTATATATATATACCTACATGTTATAGTATATATATATATATATATATATATATATATATATATATATTAAACTAAACAGATACTTATATACATTATATACATATACTTATATATTAGAATAAGTATATAACATGACATAATTAACTATATACATTTACTTATGCAATACATTAGGTGTATAACATGACATAATTACATATACAAAATTATAATAAAATGCACTAATTGAGACATGTTATTAAAAATATTTCAGTAAATTTGTCAAAATACACCATCACATAAACACATAAAGAAATTTAAAAAAAAAGATTAAAACCCTATTTTGTTGTAAAACCCTCGCAAATTCTGTCGCAATTAGTGACGTATTTGCGACTAATTTGCGACGAATTGGGGTTTTGAGATTTTCTATACATTTTGCCATTTATTTATTTTTTAATTAAAAATATTGACCGTCGCAAAACCCTCGCAAATTGCGAGAGCCCAAAATTCGTCTCAAAACCCTCGCAAATTGCGAGAACTTTGCGACGGATGTTCAAAAATTTTTAAAATATTTTTTAAAAAAATAATCGATCGTCGCAAAGCCCTCGCAAATTGCGAGGGTTATTGCCGTCGCAAAATCCTCGCAATTTGCGAGGGTTTTGCGATGGACGTTCAATTTTTTAAAAAATAAATAGCCGTCGCAAAACCCTCGCAATTTGCGAGGACTTTGCGATGGACGTTCAAAAATTTTAAAAATATTTTATAAAAAACAATTTGTCGTCGCAAAATCATCGCAAATTGCGAGGGTTATTTACCGTCGCAAAACCCTCGCAATTTGCGAGGGTTTTGCGATGGAAGTTCAAAAAAATTTTTAAAAATATTTTTTTAAAAAATAAATTGCACGTCGAAAAACCCTCGCAAATTGCGAGGGTTTTGCGATGGACGTTCAAATTTTTTTTAAAAAAAATATTTTTAAAAAAATAAATTACCGTCGCAAAACCCTCGCAAATTGCGAGGGCTAACTACCGTCGTAAAACCCTCGCAAATTGCGAGGACTTTGCGATGGACGTTCAAAAATTTTAAAAATATTTTTTTAAAAAATAATTTGTCGTCGTAAAACCCTCGCAAATTACGAGTGTTATTTGCCGTCGCAAAACCCTTGCAATTTGCGAGGGTTTTGCAATGGACGTTCAAAAAAATTTTTAAAAAATATTATTTTAAAAAATAACTTGCCGTCGCAAAATCCTCGCAAATTGCGAAGGTTTTGCGACGGACGTATGAAAATTTATTTAAAAATATATTTTTTTAAATAACTCGCCATCGCAAAACCCTCGCAATTTGCGAGGGCATAAATACCGTTGCAAAACCGTCGCAAATAGCGACGATTTTGCTACGAATTGCGACGGGTATTTTGGCCGTCGCAAATTGCGACGGTTTTGCGACGATTTTGGTCAACTCGCTACTTGTTTGAAAATCGTCGCAAATCGGTCGCTATTAGCGACGGTATTGAAGCCGTCGCAAAAAATTCGTCGCAAATCGCGATTTTTCCTGTAGTGTTAGACCACTTGATGCTGCAACAGGGACAAAATTGCAGCTTTGATTTTGTTGGAGAAGGGTGGAAAGTAGAACTTTTTCAAGTTGTTTAGTTGAGTCGGAAACAATTCATTGGCTGTTGAAGAGTTTGAGAATTAATCCATCATGAAATACCAACAATCCTTATTGGAATTCGACAGTAGGCCTGGCAAAATGTAGCAGAATCTGCCACCGATTTCGATCTCTTGCAGACCGAAATAACCCAAAGGAAATTTGATGTTGTAGCCATATCACTTGCTTAAAAGGATTTCGATTAACTAGGTTAAAAGGAAAATTTTAGTCCTTACCTTCATTCTCTTCCTGAGCTTTCCCTTTCCCCCCTCCTCCTCTGTAGCAACTATGAAAGTACACTAAAAATGACAGTTTACACCGTCTAAAAATAAAACACATGAGCACCGCATGGCCAAACTTCGCCGAATTCCGCCGCTAGATGTGGTTGGGACCAAATCCCCCCAACAATAAGAAATGAAAATGAACTCCAGGAACTGACGAATAAAGTCAGAGAGACAAAATTCGGGGACCGCCCACCTGCATACGAAGCATTTTCACACGTGCCAATGGTGTCTACTTCTTTTCTTTTCATCTTTCTAATATTACTGCCCAACTGCTTTTCTGGTAAGCTTTTCTTTTATCTTGACCTTGTTGTTAAGAGTGTAGCTAATTATTGAAGCTTTGTCTCTCTTACAAGTTGTATTTTTGCTTCTTAATTTTTGTTTTTAATTTGTCTTTCTTCTGGGTTTGGTCGGATCTCATATGTCCTCCTGTGGCATTCTGGTAGAACTACGAAGGCGCAGATAGAATTCTTGACGACTATGCATTACACGAAACAGTCTAGAAGAGTTCCCTGAGGTATGGGTTTCAGTCACATTGACCAGCTTGTTAATTTTCATCTTCTTCTTCATGCGTATGAATCTTTGTGTCTTGTTTCGAAGCTTTGATGTTATATCAATTCTTAATCATTCTAGAGAAGCGAAGGCTTCAAACCTCAGATCTTTCACCGAATTGAATCCAGTCTTAGAACCTCAAGACCAGGCAGAGTTAGATCTCATTTGCTGTTTCTAAGTTCACTTTTTGAGATAGTTAAAATCTCTAGCGGATCTAATTAGTTGACCCTTTCCAGCTTTAATCCTAGTTAAAATTTGCATCACAGTTTGTCTTTAGGCAGAAGAATTTGTTGAAAAGGGTTTTTGATTGGAATGGCCCTTTTTGGGTATTCCCACATTAATTAGCTCAATTAATGCATTTTATAAATGTGTCATTATTAGATAAGAATGCTTTTCATAAATGCATCCTATAATGAGGTAAATGTTAAATTTCAAAAAATATACTTTCTCCGTTTTAAAATACTTGTTCATGAAACATTTTGCACATAAATTAAGGGTGTTGAAAACAATACAATAATTTAGATAAAGTTCTTATTCTACCTATATTAAAAACATGATAGTTATTTGTTAGTGAAAACTCCAAAAAGTAAGAAGAAAGAAAAGTTTTGAAAAATTTTACTATTGACTTATAATAAATGAGGGTAAAATGAGAAAAAACTCATCATTAGTTATAAAAATATAGATATGAATAAGTATTTTGAAACAAAATAAAAAATTTCATGAATAAATATTTTAAAACAGATAGAATATTTCACAAAAACTTACCCATATCCAAATTCAAAAGATGCATTTATAAAATGCGTCCTTATATAACAAGGACGCGCAGCATTCGTGGAATGCGTCCAGGCCAAATGAGACAGATTGGATTGATTGAGTCAATTGATATGTAATGACCCAAAAGGGGCCATTCCAATCAAAAACCTGCTTAGCAATGGATATGCAAAGAACACACTGGTTGTCCGAATTGATAAGCCATAGACAAACCCCTCCTTTTCATGGCATTCCGACTTGCAGAGTCGTATGTACGCTTAATCAGCATCTGATTGACAAGAAAACGTTTTATGCATCTGCTGCGCTACGTCACCCTAATTCACAGTTCGTGATTTGTTTCGTCTTCTACATATGCATAGGAAGCAGACCGTGCTGCGCTCATCAAATAATGGCGGAAGAAGTCCATTAACAACTCAGTCAACAATCTTTGTTTCAATCGTCCTTCGTCCGAGGGCAACTGAGCTTATCCATGTTCATGAGCCAAAAGCCCCCAGCACCCCCCCCCCCCCTCTTCTCACCCCTGGGAACTGGTGCTGTTATTAAATTAAAAAATAAAAAATATAAAGCGCTGAAAGCATTCAAGGGAGGTCTTGATCTGGAATGGCCAAATCAACCAAACAGATCAAGAACAATGATGTCAGCTTTTGTGCCTCGGCCCAGAAAGCAAGTCAGAAGATCCCTGCCTCTGCTTCCCCGAACATTATTTCTTTTGGAAACTCCAACCCAACAAAAGCCAGTGTACGCATGGTCCCTACGGAAAGCGAAAGTGCACTCTCAAGACCGAGGCAGAAATGATGTCTCTTGGAGAGATGAACTTCTCAGCTCAAATTTCTCCTAGCTCCATTCAGCAATTTTATGGAACAGTGAAATATGGCGAACCCACTAAAAGGGGCAGCAATAGGACACCTTTGCAGGCTCGGGATCACGTTTTAGCAGAAAGAAAGCGGAGAGAGGTGCTGTCCCAGCGATTTGTTGCTTTGTCAGCCATGGTTCCTGGCCAAAATAAGGTCCGACAAATTTCATTTTACAGCAAGTATTAGAACAGTACGAGAGAACCAATTGAATCTATTTCCTCTATTTGTTGGCAGTTGGACAAGACATCTGTCCTTGGAGGTGCTATCAAATACCTAGAACAGCTCAAAAACGCATAAAAAGCTGGAGGATGAGAACAGGAGGAAACATGAGGAATCTGTCAATCTTTCTTCAATTTCCAAGAGACCCAGAATTGCTTCTTCGGATTTCATCTGATGTGAACTCAGACAGCACCCTCGACCAGTCATCCCTGGAGATTGAAGTAAGTACTTCCGACACAAATGTGCAGCTTAGAATCTACTGTGAAAAGTGTACTGGGATCATAAAAGAAATTCTAAGTGAAGTAGAAAAGCTTCATCTTGATATCATCAGCTGTGGCGTTATTCCATTCGGCAGTACCGCACTCAAAATGACCGTTATCGCACAGGTAACTTCTGTGTATACTCAGTATTAATTGTTATCATGGAGTTTTCAACTAAAGATTTTATTGTTATAAAATTAGGGTAGTGTTAGAATAAAATCTACACACTACACACTAAGAAAATTCTAACTATTTTTTGCACAAGAATTTCTCTTCAAACTTCTCTCTTTCTTTCTCTCACAATTCTTTCTCTAATCTTTCTTTCACTAATCTTTCTTTCACAAAATGATGGTGTATTACAAGCTTAGAGAATAGCTCTATTTATAGAGCTCTAATTAGTGGAATACATCATTGCATACATCATATTCAACTAATCTCAATTAATGGTGTCTCCACTAAATGGTGGACATCCATAAAAATCTTCTAATAATTCACATAAATCCATAATTAGTGGAGCCACCACTAATTAATGGAGATTCCAATAATTCATAACACTCCCCCTTGGATGTCCATCCATACATAAAGAATATGCCTCGTTAAAACCTTACTAGATAAAAACCCAATGGGAAAAAAATCTAGTGAAGGAAAAAGAGTACACTATTCTATATGTCTATTTATTACTCCCCCGATGAGATGATTCCTTTAAATCTTTAAACCGACGCATACCGATTTTATATCTCAACTTTTCAAATGTTGCAATCGGTAAAGTCTTCGTGAAAATATCTCGCGAGGTTATCACATGACCGAATTTGTAGCACATCAATTTCACCTTTCTTCCGGAGTTCATGAGTAAAGAAGAATTTTGGTGAAATATGTTTTGTCCGATCTCCTTTAATATATCCTCCTCGTAATTGAGCTATGCAAGCCGCATTGTCTTCATAAAGAGGAGTTGGAATACCTTTGATTGATGATAATCCACAACTTTCTCGATATAATGAATCATGGATCTTAGCCATACACATTCTCGACTTGCTTCATGAATGGCTATAATTTCAAAGATGATTTGAAGAAGTAGTCGCTATAGATTGTTTCGTAGAACGCCATGATATAGCAAAGATTTCCACATGTAAATAGATAGCCCGTTTGAGAACGTGCTTTATGTGGATCGATAAATAACCAAAGATCCGCATAACCTATCAATGTTGGACTGGTTTTATTTGAATAAAATAATCCGAGATCAATTGTACCTTGGAGATATCGAAGGACTTGTTTAATTCCATTCCAATGTCGTCGTGTTGGTGAAGAACTAAATCTTGCTAATAAATTGACAACAAAAGCAATATCAGTGCCGTGTGTTATTAGCAAGATACATCAATGCACCAATTGCACCGAGATATGGTACTTCAGACCAAGGAGTTCTTCATCATTTTCTTGAGGTCTGAAAGGATCTTTATCCACATTTAATGATCGGACGATCATTGGAATACTCAATGGATGTGCTTTGTCCATGTAAAATCTTTTAGCACTTTTGTCGTATATGTTGATTGATGAATAAATGTTCCACTCTCCAAATGTTCAATTTGTAAACCAAGGCAAAATTTGGTTTTACCAAAATCCTTGATTTCGAATTCTCTTTTAAATAATCAATTGTTTCTTGGAGCTCTTCGAGAGTTCCAATAAGATTAATATCATCAACATATATAGCTAATATCACAAATTTAGAACCAGATTTCTTAATAAAAACGCATGGACATACCTGGTCATTTTTAAATCCCGCTTTCAATAAATATTCACTAAGACGTGTGAACCACATGCGCCCGTATTGCTTCAGTGCCATATAATGATTTCGCAACTTGATGGAGTAATTTTCACGAGGATAATGTTTATATGCTTCGTGCATATGAAATCCTTCTGGGATTTTCATGTAAACATCATTTTCTAAATTTCCATACAAGTAAGCAAGTGACAACATCTAATAGGCGCATATCTATCTTTTCATGTACCGCCAAACCGATAAGATATCGGAGTGTAATAGCATCAACAACAGGAGAATAAGTTTCATCATAATCAATACCTGGTCTTTGTGAAAACCTCGGGCTACTAATCGCGCTTTATATCGAACGATTTCACTCTTTTCATTGCGCTTTCGCACAAATATCCATTTGTAGCCAACAGGTTTTATACCTTCCGGTGTTCGGACCGCAGTCCGAAGACTTCACGTTTTGCCGCTGCATTTAACTCCGATTGAATCGCATCTTTCCATTGCAGCCAATCTTTTCTATGCCGACATTCATCAATCGATATTGGTTCAGGATCATCATTATCCTGTGTAACATCAAGAGATATATTGTATGCAAATATATTATCAATAACAGCTTCTATCCGATTCCAACTTCTACCTGAAGTGGTATAATTGATAGAAATTTCAGTGTTACTTTCATCAACTTCTGGTTCTTTGTCATCAGTTCTCTCTTGGTCTTTATCATTCTTTTCTTCAATATGATCTTCTCGGATCATTTAATCCTCTTTTCTTTCGAGGATTTTTATCTTTAGAACCAAGAGGTCGGCCACGCTTCGGCGTGTTTTTGACTCAAGCAGCTATAGGTATAATATTTTGTTCTGCTGGAACTTCAATTCGAATAGGAGCATTTATAGTTGGAATATGCGATTTTGTAACTCTTCCGGAGTCAACAAAAGCGTCTCGGCATTTGATTTGCAATGCTTTGCAAATGAATTATCTTTTGAACTTCAAGTTCACATGCGCTTGTGCGCGGATCAAGATAATTTAATGATGTTGTCCAAGCAAGATCCTTTTTATGTCGTTTTGGTTCTCCCCTAATTTAGGGAATAATGATTCATCAAAATGACAATCAACAAATCTTGCCGTGAATACATCTCCCGTCGTGGGTTCAACATACCCGATAATAGAGGGAGAATCATATCCAACGTATATCCCCTTTCTTCTTTGAGGACCCATCTTTGTACGTTGGTTTGGTGCAATTGGAATATATACAAAGACACCCAAAAATTCTTAAATGAGCAATATTTGGTTCTCGACCCAAAAGCCAATTGCAAAGGAGAGAATTTATGATAACTAGCCGGTCTTATACGTACAAGTGTTGCAAGCATGTAGAATAGCATGTCCTCAGTGCAGATGTTGGGAGATTTGTTTTCATTAATAATGGTCTAGCAATTAATTGTAATCGTTTAATCAAAGATTCAAGAAGACCATTCTGTGTGTGAACATGAGCTACAGGATGTTCAACATTAATCCCAATTGACATGCAATATGCATCAAAAGCATGTGATGAAAATTCACCAAAGATTATCCAAACGGATATTTTTAATGTGATGGTCCGGAAATTGTGCTCGTAATTTAATTATTTGAGCAAGTAATCTCGCAAACGCCAGAGTTGCGAGTAGATAATAAACATACATGTGACCATCGGGATGATGCATCAATTAAGACCATAAAATATTTGAACGGTCCACATGGTGGATCAATAGGTCCACAAATATCTCCGTGAATCTGTTCGAGAAATGTAGGACTTTCAGCTCCTACTTTTACCGGTGATGGTTTAACAATTAATTTTCCTAGGGAACATGCAAGACATGCGAATTTTTCTCGATGTTAATATCCTTTTATTTTTTAAAGGATGACCATGTGTATTCTCAATGATTCTTTTCATCATGGTAGATCCCGGATGACCCAACCGGTCATGCCAAATGCTAAAAGTAATAGGATCAGTAAACTTCTGGTTTACTAGATGATGAATTTCAATTGTACGAATTTTTTACAAAATATAGACCAGTAGAAAAAGACGGCAGTTTTTCTAATACCGATTTCTTACCCAAATGCATTTGAGTAATAAAAAGATGCTCAATCCCATTTTCCTCATTTGTTTCAACATGATACCCATTTCTGCGGATATCTTTAAAACTCAATAAATTTCTTCTGGATTTTGAGGAAAATAGTGCCTTATCAATAATAATTGTTGTTCCTTTAGGCAACAATATACTAGCTCTTCCGAAGCCCTCAATTACATTTGCACTACCGTTTATCGTATAAATATTTATTTCTCCCATTTTGAGATCAGAAAAATATTTCTCATTTTTTAGTATGGTGTGTGTAGTTCCACTATCAATAATGCATACATCATCATTAATAACAGACCATCCGAACACAAATATATATATGTAAACGTAAATATTATTAGAATAGAATGAAAATGAAAATACAAAAATATCGGGGTGAGGCTTTAGTTCTTTTGGACACCGTCATCACCAATTAAATGGTCTATCCTACCGTCCGGGTGTTCAAAAAATCCGATACATCCATATGGGTAATATTGATATTAAGATCTTCGAGATCACTATCGTCATCCTCAACATTATTTATTGGATGTTGAGAAAAATTTGCTTCCACATTTTTATTTTTCAATGAAGCTTGATACAATTCAACTAAATGCTTAGCCGTACGACGCTTTCGTGACCAATGACCTTTCATGCCACATCTATAACATATATCCTCATGCTTTTCTTCAATTTCTTTTTCTTTTCCCTTTTGATCTTTTCTGTTCCACTTCGGTGGCCAGTATTTCTCACGATTTGATTATAATTGTGATAAGGGAAATATCGAGCGTGACTACGACCATAACCACGACCACGGCCACGCACGACCACGACTATAACGATGGCTTCTGCTGGAGCCAACAAGCATTCACTTCGGGAGTGCTTGTAGAGCCGATTGGTCCAGCTTCATGATTTCTCAATAATAACTCATTATTTTTCTCTGCAATGAGGAGGCGATAATTAAATCTGTAAATTTTGTATACCCCTTTTCTCGATATTGTTGTCTGCAGGACAATATTCGAGGCATGAAAGGTGGAGAATGTCTTCTCCAACATATCTTCATCGACTCACTTTTTCTCCGCATAATTTTAATTGAGATGTAATTTTATACATTGCGGAGCTATATTCATTCACGGTTTTAAAATCTTGCAACCTCGTGTGCAACCATTCATACCGTGCAAGAGGTAGTACGACCATCTTCAGTGGTCAAATCTTTCTTTTAAATTTATCCATAGGTCATATGGATCTTTTTCGGTAAGATATTCCATTTTCAAATTTTCATCGAGATGACGACTGAATAAAAATCAAAGCTTTAGCCTTGTGTTGTGCGGATGCACTATTATTTGCTTGAATAGTTTCACTAAGGCCTTCGACATTTAGATGCATTTCGCATCGAGAACCCATGACATATAATTTGTTCCGTAAATATCAAGGGCTACAAATTCGAGTTTCGCGATGTTAGCCATAGAGATCAATAAATGCGTACTGTCTTCCGGCTTTAATAACTGCAGAGACTCGTGCTTGTCTTCTCGGCTTTAATAACGGTAGAGACTCGTGCCGATAACGTGTTATAAAATTAGGGTAGTGTTAGAATAAAATCTACACACTACACACTAAGAAAATTCTAACTATTCTTTGCACAAGAATTTCTCTTCAAACTTCTCTCTTTCTTTCTCTCACAATTCTTTCTCTAATCTTTCTTTCACTAATCTTTCTTTCACAAAATGATGGTGTATTACAAGCTTAGAGAATAGCTCTATTTATAGAGCTCTAATTAGTGAAATACATCATGGCATACATCATATTCAACTAATCTCAATTAATGGTGTCTCCACTAAATGGTGGACATCCATAAAAATCTTCTAATAATTCACATAAATCCATAATTAGTGGAGCCTCCACTAATTAATGGAGATTCCAATAATTCATAACATTTATCATGTTCTTAGCTTTTAGTAAGATGGTTTGTGCATTGGTTTAAAAAATATCTAGGATGTATTCTATAAATATGCGCATCTTTATTTAATGAGAACGCATTTATAAAATGCGATCAGATGAGGATATCGTTTATTGATTGGGTCAATTAATGTAAAATGACCTCCTTTGCAGAAAGCAGGGGGGTGGGGGGAAGGGGGGAAGAAGAGGAGGAGAAAAATAACCAAAAGTTCTATGTCTTTTGGTACATTAATTGTGCTACAGAGTGGGCAGAAGTATTACAAAGTCTGGGCACATATAAGACTCGCCATTCAGGCCTTCTTGCCAAGAATATTTTCCCAACATCAATAATTGGTTTTCCTCTCCAATCCTCGTTGTAGAAAGAACCATTTAAGTCTTGAAACACATAAAGAGCATCACCTTCAATAATAAGTGTGGTTCAACTCATGAGCCACTTTGAAACACAGAATGACAGCTTTGGCTTCTGCGGAGAAAGATCAACCAAGTCCTTTTCAATCCGTGCTACCAGTAACTCACCATCATGGTTCCTTGTGATACATGCAAGTACGGTATCTCTAACGCCTAGAAAGGAAGGATCAAAGGTTTTTTTTTTTTTTTTTAAGATAATCTTTTGGCGATGGGTACCAGGAATGAGGATCTTGGAATTTAATTTTGTTCAATTTCCTCCTAACTGCAGCATCCCAATATCTTTTCTCCCCTAAAGCAGCTCTCATAAATTTTACATTTTCCCCTTACAATTTAAAAATAAGTTAAGACATTAACCTCTATCACATGTTTTTTTTTTTTTTTTAAAAGACAGTAACTTCAAAATCTTGTGTTCCATTCAATTTTCTTTTTTTGGATATGCTTAAGATACTTTTAGAATACATAAAATCAGACCTATACATTCTTTTAAAAAATTATATTACAATTCCAATCGAAATACATTCCTATTTCTTAAAAAGCCCGTTCCAACTAATAAAAAAAAAAAACAAATGGAACAAATTTCTATCTATTTATCTTATTTTTTATGTGCCAAAAAAGAGGAAAACAATGTATTTTTAAACAAAACTCATACAGAAGGTAATAAGTATTTTGGCCCCAAAAGTTAGTGTCGAGTTCGTGGCCACTAATAATTTTTTAGTTAATAATGTCATAAATTATCATTCAAACTCAAACATAATTCCATTGAAATCAAATTTATCACTACAAGAAAAATGTAATTCAGCGACGGTCAAATCCGTCGCTAATTGAGTTTAGTGACGGCTATTGACCGTCGTTAAACAGGCATTGCAAATAATGACAAAAAAATCTGGTATTGAATATAATTAGCGACACTTTTAGCGATGGCTATTTTATTAATGATATTTTTAATTAAATTTGTAATTGAGGTCGTCACTAATTCATCGCTAAATTTAGCGATGGCCAACGAATTTTGTTTTTAAAAAAAAAAATTAATTAGTTGTGGCCCGGTCTAACAAATTCGACCCAACTTGACCCGCCAAATAATTCTATGATATTATGTCTATATAGAACTCTAACTCGCACCCTTGTTGTGGGGGAGCACGTGCTCCACCACTAGGCTATTAATATTTTTTTGATTTGCTCCACCACTAGTACGTGCTCCACCATTAGGCTATTAATTATATAGTATATTTTTTTACATATTGGCGATGGATTTGCAAGGGATTAGCGACGACCCAATTTTTCGTAGCTAATACGTCGTTAAGTAGTGACGATATTTTAACAATTATTTAGTATTAATGAATAATCACACATGTCGTAATTAATCCCTTGTTAATTAGCGACGGTATTTGAATAATTATTTTAGTATTAGTATTAATTATATATGCCGTAGTTAATCCCTTATTAATTAGTGATGGATTAGCTACGGCAAACATACAAATTTAAAAAAAAATACATTTAAATTAAAAATTTTATTTGTCGTCATTATTCCGTCACAAATTAACAACGACAACAAAATCGTCACTAATTTTCATCGCTAAAATGTATTTTTCTTGTAGTGTATTAATCAAATATCCAACACAAAATCAAAGTGAGATAATACCCAAAAAAATCTTTATTTCCAAGTAATATGATCTACAAAATATACATAACAGTAAAAAAGGCATACGTTCTAGATATAGATAATAATATAACATCAAAAATTAATAAGGATAAAAAGAATGAAAAGAAGGAGAGATAGTAACTTAAGGTGACTAAGGGAAATGAGAAGCAGGAAGCGCCCCCCCCCCCAAAAAAAAGAGTATTAGGCAAATAAAAATATATAAATTTGGGTTTGGGTGGAACTGATGATAGACCGATACTTCACTTCAGAAAAAAGGGAAGGAACTGATACTAACAAAGATAGATCACAAAGCATAAATTAATTAAACATAACAAATGTGATATTGTCCATTTAAAGCAGCCAATTATAAAGGCAAATGTTTTTTTTTTTTTTAATATTGCAAGTTTCAATCGCAACTGTCCACTTTAAGTTATTAGTCCAACGTTTAAAATATTTTACTTGTAATTTTTAAAAAATTAAAATATAACATCAAAAAAAATTAATGTTAACTTACTAATTATAACTCAAGTATGCAATTATTGAACAATCAAAATATCCCACCAAAGATTAAAAAAAAAATTAAAGAAAGGGGGAGCGAGCGACCTTGACTTGACACCCCAAAAATTAAAATTAAGCCACTTGACAATGTTTTTTTTTTTTTTTCCCTCTTCCAGGTCAAGTGGATTATAGGTCAAGGTATTTTTTTTTTTTTAATAAATAGTGAAAGTTTTATTGTTTTTAAGCTGCTAAATCATATCACAAAATGTGGTAGGAGAATAAAATCGGGTATTAGTTAAACCGAAGTATCCAATTAAGAATGGTAGCTTTCCAAACTCGATGCAACTTTAACCTAAAATGGAGAAGAAACAAACACTATTCTTTAGGCAAATCTTCAAGCCATTTCACACAAGATCTAAAAATGTACTTGAAAGCCCAACTAATTTCGAAATCAGGTTAGTAATTGCTTTCAAGTACAGCAATGACAATTTTCTTAATTAAATTAGGGATTTGGCTTGGCCTAATTTTATTAGATTGGAGATTTTCTAACTTAAGCAGGAATAGAGACGGAACCGAATTATGTATCACGACACATTGAACAGGAATGGATTAGGGGCGGGGATTGTATTTCCCCTGACCTATTCTCAATCCGTCCATGTTCGTTTCTTAATTTTTTTACTTTTTTTATTTATATCTATTTATTTTATATTAATATATTTTAAAAATATATTCACATAATTATAAAAAATGGTCAAATACTATTAAAATATTTTAAATGATATATGATAGTATTTATTTTGAGAAAAATGTAATATCGATTAATTTGAATTGTTATAAAAGTATTTTATATTTTTTTTTAAAGTAAAACATAAAAATTATTTGATTATGTAAAATTAAATGATTTTTATATTTGATCTTTTATTTTATTTTATAAATCTTCTTAAATTCTGAATGAATGAAATTATATTGACAGATTTAATTTTTTAAAAATTGCACTTTATTTTCATAATTTGTTACGTTTTATTATTAATCTTATATTTTGATATATTTTATTTATTATTTAGAATTGTATTTTATTATTTTTATTATTTTATTGTGAATTTTTTGAATTCTCTAAATACAAGTTTGTTGATTTTTTTTATTAGGTGTAATGGGGCCAAATTTTCTATTTACGTGATAGAAATTAGAAAATATTCTTTCTTCTAATTTTTAAATCCCCAGTGACTATAATCAGATAATAACTAAGTTGGTAAAATATTTTAAAAATAAAAAAAATCAATAGATATTCACCTTTCCTGATAAGTCTAAAGTCTAAACATAAAAAATAAATAGACTCAAGGCACTTAATTAATACCCCCAAACAGTGTGCAGATTAGCAGGTGAAATTCTGAAGCATCAAAATACAATTAAAAAAGACAGCGTCAAAATTGGTAAATCTTTGACTTATACTATACGTTAAGATTTTTGCTTCTTTATTACTTTTTGAATATATATATATATATATATGTGTGTGTGTGTGTGTGGGGGGGGGGGGGTAGGACAAGAAATTAAGAATATGCCAAGGAAAGATATGGAATATTCTAGCAAAAATTTCTTGAAAAATAAAAGCGAGAAAGAAAAGAGAAAAGTATTAAAAGCTTAAAATAATTGAAAAAATGCTTTAACACGAGTTCAAAATTTCCATTCCATGATTAGAGAAAAATATACGAATAACATAGAAAATGTTAAATTAACAATTAAATTCAAGTTTATGAAGGTGGAGATGATTCATACTCTTCCTTGGAGTCATGAATTGTGTATTATCATCGATAATTTTTGAAATATTATTAAAATTTAACGTATAAATTAGAATCACAATTATATATCAAAACAAGATATGTCACTTTTAAACATTAAATATAATACTGATCTTGTTCGAATTTTAATATTTTATTTTTAACTGACACTAGAATTTAAGAAAATATTTAATTATAATTAAATTATCATATTATCTTTATTAATTAAAGAAGGTAGCTGTGAATTGACCCATATATTAGTCTTTCGAATCCTTCGTACAAATCCTCATTTTTAATATTTTTAATATTTAATTATTGAAAACATAGTTATTAAACTAAAGAAAGTAATCTAATTTCTACTTTCTCTCTCCTCTCCTCCTTCCTTCTCATTTCTTTGCCCTATGATATACTTATATCGCTCAAATAAAGGTGGTTATTTATTGAAATTTAAGTGAAACTATGTTATTAAAAAAAAAAAAAAAGATGGTCCTTGAAAATTTTATACTATTTTCGTTCGTTTTTCATATAATCTTTTTTTTTAATTTTGTATATATTTTTATGGCCTTTGTACATATTTTGATAGCCTTTGTACATAAATTATGCTAATATTCCACCCCATAAGTGTTGGGTTTCTTTTCGTCTCTTCTTCGTTGCATTAAGTGAATTATGGCTGTATCTAATGTTAGTCATAGAATTCTAAAACATGGGAATATGTGGGTCGAGCATAAGATTTTAGATTCAGATTTTCTTTGTCCTTTCCAAAGAGCCTGACAAATTTTGCCCGAATTTAGTCGTTCTTGTTTGGGTGGTAGGATATCTATGCCCTTTCTTCCTTCCCTGAATATGGTATCTAATTAAGATTGTGTTGCCTTTTCTTACAGGATTAATATATATATACATATACAGGCAGGCCGGAGACGCTTCATACGGTCAAAAACTCACTGAAGTAGGTGCCCCAATGGATTTCTTCACAGCAGATTGGACGTCCGAAATGGTAAGACTTGCTTCTTCGCGCTTTCATAAATCTGGGAGAAATATGTTTTGATGTTTGTTATCCTGATTAAAATAGGAATCGGATGGTGCTGCTTTCTTTCAAGAATGGCAGATGAACTCCGCCTCCGTTCACGCCTCTGTTGACAACCTCAATGTGAATCCTTTCTCTTCCTTCGGCTACATACCTTGTCCCTCTTCAAGCACTGAAATAGCTCCTCCTAATGCTAGAGCTTCTGGGGCTGACGTCTTCGTATCAGAACAACAGCTCAAGAACAACAATTTAAAATGTAATACTAAAAACTACAATGGCGGACAGGAAAAAGGTACTCAGAAGGCTTATTCTTCTCCTTCCACCAACATTATTTCATTCAGTTACCTGTCAGCAATCAGTTCCCGGAATCTAAATGGAACTCTAAACCGCAAACGTCAGGACTGAGGCGGGTGTGATGCCTTTAGGAGACATGAGCTTCCCAGCTCAAATTTCTCCAGTCTCCATTCAGAAACTATATGCTGCCCTGGAATATGGTAAGCCTGAAAAAAGAAGAATCACTTGTTCACTTTTGCAGGCTCAAGATCATCTGTTAGCAGAAAGAAATTAAGAGGAGGCAAAAGTTGTCTGAGCTATTTGTATCTTTGTCAACCATGATTCCTGGCATTAAGAAGGTGCATATCGATTAGCACTATTTCTCTTAAGTCCGTCATCAATTCTTTGTATTTCATGTTTCTGATTTCTTTGAGTCCACTAGGGTAGAAGCTAGAAAGCGTGTTGATCTTTTAAATTTGAGACTAACCATAAGTACCTCTGAAGTTTTACTTGTATTTTGCCGTCAAGAAAGCTTTGGTAATCCAACTATCTCATTTCGTACACTTCAATTGCAGTTGGACAAGGCATCCACTCTTGAAAGAACTATCCATTATTTGAAAGGGCTGGAAGATCACCTAAGGACACTTGAAAAAGAGCAAAAGAAACGGAAACATGAGAAATCGGTTGTTTCTAAATCTGCAAAGAGAACCAACCAACTACTATCTTCTTACAATCATGCCACCTCTTCATCGGATGAGAACTTCGACAGCAGCCTCGACCAGTCACTACCTGAGATTGAAGTGAGGATTTGCAATGGAAACGTGCTAATAAGTCTCCACTGCAAAAAACATACTGGGATTATAAGGGAAATTTTATGTGAAATCGAGAAGCTTGATCTTTGCATCATCAACAGTACTGTCATCCCATTCGGCGACACCACGCTCCATATAAGCATCATTGCAGAGGTATTTCTATTTCCTTTTAGCACTATAACTTTGAAGTTTGGAGCAATCTAGATAATGATCAGTTAATTTCCTCAGAGAATGAACATGGATATTTGAGCAGATGCAACATTTAAGAGGGTATTATATCCCTTTACATGAAAATATACTTCGAAGAATAATATATCTGCTTAATTTTGCTCCAGATGAACGGGGAATTCTGCATGCCGGAAGCGAATCTTGCAGAGAACATAAGGCTGGCTATCCTAAAGTTAATGTAATGCTTGTGTTTCTTATTTGGCGTCTCTTTTAGATTGTGAAATCAATTGGAAATGGCTAGGTAGGGAGCTGAACGTGAGGACAGGAGCAGAAAAGAAGATTAAGGGTTGCTGATTCAGAGCTCGATCTAGAGAATGAATGTGCGAGGAAGTCCTTAAAATTACGGTCCCTTTCTGCTACTGATAATGTCGTATAGCTGGAAATGAAATCCAAAACCTTCCGACAGAACTCGATTCAATAAAAACCATTTTGTTCCGATTGTCACGCTTGAGTTTTGAACTAGAATATGATTCTAAGTTGTTCCACGATCCATTCATTGCTCTCCAAATTCCAATGTATTTGGTTGATTGTAGAGCAACTTATAAACTGAAGGTCACCAGGTTGAAATACATTTAACTGTTATATTTTGCTATTGACCTTGGATTCACCCTGGATGAAAATGTATAGATAAATAGAATAAAAACCAAGCTGTGAGTTTTGCCCATGATGGATAGAGCCTCAATTCATATTGACGTGACAGTTAGGGTACCTGCATTTTGTTAATGATTGGTCAAGAAATATATCTGGTGCCTTATTGGTGCAAAATAGTAGCAATAATCTAGCATTGTTAGCATTGATATAGGAATAGCATATATGGCTCAACAGCCTATTGATCTACTACTAATTGAAAACATTAACTTGGCTCTCCTAGCTATATATACTTTTGCATCTTTTCCTACTAAGCGAATTACTTTAGATTCAATGTATGTCACTTCCACCATATATTAAAAGAGAAAAAAAAAGAAAGAAAGAAGAAAAGTTATGGGATTTTGAGGGTTACAAAAGGCAAAGAATTTTTTGCTTCTTTTGCTAAACACATGATGACTTCCATTCTGAGTCAACCTTCAAATATTGGTTTTTTTACCAGGAAAACAACCCTGATTTTGAAATTATTAGGTGTTCTTTTACTGGCCTAACAAAGAAAGTTAAAGAAAGAAAACATTAGTATTGGGTCTGCCGTTTAGTGCTAACAGCATTTGTGGAGGGTTCAGACATGAGAACACTGTACTGTTGAATAGTTTGTCAAAGCATTTCCCTCATGAAATATTTGTTAATTTCTTTCCACATATCAATAATCTTGGACTATTACGATTTTAGATTCGTACGGGAGAAATATACATACAACTCATAACAAAAGATGAATACAAAAGAAATTATCACGCTAGTTATAATTCCAATTAGACACGTTCATGCAAAAAATTACATTTTAAAAAAGGTTAAGTAATGATATCGAGTGCATTGCAAATTTTACATTTCAAAAAAGCTTGCAATTTTTTTAAATTTATAGTAATTTGTAAAGATCACGTCTATATTTTACAAAAAATTGTTCCATGCTTGAAATTTATAGTAAACAAAACCATTTAAAATATTAAACAATTGGATTCAGTTTCAATTGGTTTAGTTTGATTTTGTTTGAATGCTTTGTTATCACAAAAATTCCTATCCAACATAATAAATTATAATCTTATATTATATTAACCAAAAAAATATTTTAATAATAATATTAATGAAAATTTTTATGATATTAATAAAATTATTTTTTCTGCACTTAAAAATTTTTAATAAATTATCTAATATTATACAAATAACAATAAAACACATACAACAAAATTATTGAATACTTTTTGTACTATTCCTCATGTACCTAGAAATATTTCAAATATCAATACAACATGTGCTATACCCTGAACAAAACCTATCAAACTCCTAATTTAGTGCACGATAGTAATTATGTAGTCGTTAAAACACTCTTAAATAAGTGAAAAGTCTTATATTCATTGTTTCTATATCACTAGTTGAAATTATTTTTTTACATGGCATATCTATTTATTATGTATATTCTTAATTTTTTCAACAAATATATTCTTACGTATATAGCTATACAAAATCACTACATGTCTATGGATCCATACATATACAAAAATTATATCTTTGTTTTTTTTTTTCTCCCTTTTATAAAGTACATGTATTTGGACATGCTAACACGCAAAAAAGAAGAGAAGAATGGAGCAAACTAAAAAAAAACATAATTAACATAAAAAAATATAATTTTACGCAACTCTAGATCAATCCTCAATGGCGGTAGAGCAAAGCAGTTATTGCTTTCTTAGGAAGCGCGAAGTGATAGGCAATGGATTCGAAGTAGAGCTGTCAAAATAGGCCAACTCGGCCCTGCCCAGCCCACATGGACTGACAGAAATATGGGTCGACAGAAATATAGGTCGGGACGGATCAGCCCATCTTTTTGATAGGCGGTCAAATCTTTAAACCAACCCTCCAACCCATGAGCTCATTTATATATAAATAATATTTTTTTAAAAAAAATTCATACCATATTTATATTTTTCAATCTTTAACTCTAACTTTAATACACATATAATGTATCAATTATAATTTAAAATAAAATATAAATATCAAATAATAAGTTTATTATATTTATATATTATACTTTACACACATAATTGATAATTCTACCTAAATTTACAATTTTAACAAGTTCAAAAATTAAACATCACAAATCACATATTAAAATCCATAACTCTCAAATATATAAATACAATAATCCAATTTAAAAGTTTAAATTTAGAAATATCAAAGTTAAAAATAAACATTTATTTCACAATTTCATAAAAAGGCCATGAAAAACTAAAAATATTATCCATACTGCCAGTCTGCCAAAAAAAAGCATATTTTTCAATCATCTAAGATTTCTTCAATAATTTTATTTGAATATGTTGTTGACGATGATATCTTTGATATGACTATTTCAATATTGAATTGTTCATCTAATAATCATAAATCACAATATATTATCATCATTAATATTATACTTACTAATAAAAAAGAAAAATATAATTAATATTATACTTACTAATTATTTAACTAGTTAAAGAAATTAAAAAAATTTGTTATATATTATCATCATTATCTATAATTAATATGTGGTTTTGACTTCTGAAATTTTTGTAATTTTTAAATTTAAGAATTTAAAATAAAAAAATAATTAAAAAAAAGAAGTGCACCATGGATTAAGTCCGGCCCAGCCCCACTCAATCCATAGGCTTTGTGGGTTGGACCAAATAAGTCCGGCTAAAATATAAACTTAAAAAACTACAACTCATTACATCTTATATTTCTTGTTGGCCCGGCTTAATCTATGGGCTTAGCCTATTTTGACAACCTAATCAGGACGCAGGCCAAGAGAGTGTGCTACTCCAGCTCCAAAACTGCGCCATATTGCCAATGACTAGCGGGACTAGTTTCAAACGAAGGTAACCTTAGCATGATTTGTTCTTTGGTTCACTTTTACACTGGGCAATTCTTTGCTCCTGCTGTTGGGGTAAAGGCACATACAAAAGCAAGCAACCCACAATGTTACTCAACAAGATTTCAAATATGAAATCAACCCTTCAACATCGCACACTTGAATAAATATAATATGAGCTCAAAAATAAAAATGCAGTAATAAATGGGGCAAGAAACACAAACAAAAACAAGCAACGCAATCGATTTAAAGTGAAAAATCTCTCCGAAAACCCATATACCCCTTGGTCATCATAGGATTACAATCCAAACCACAACAACCGAAAATAAAACCTTAGAAGAGCAAGTACATCAAGAAATTATAAGAATAACTAAGAAAATTGGAGAGAAATCAGCAAATATGGAACTGTTCTAAAACCAACGGCTCTCAATATTGAACCAACACTTGATCTTCACCGTAAAATTGTGAAATAAAATATATTCAAATACGGGCTCAAATTTGAGGCGAATCAGACACAGCCATTTGATCCCTTAATTGTCAACTTCACCGTGTGTTTTGCTGAGATTCGTTTTTCTTCTTCGTCTCTGTTTTCTTGGTTTTTCACCGGCTGTTTTTTCCCACAAATAGCTGATTTTTTGTCCCTTTTTTTGACTTAGTGGACCATAAGAAAGTCATTGGACCTTTTGTCAACATGCGTTGGGAGCTCAATGAAAACCCAACACCTGCATGCATGACCTGAAAATTATTTGTCGCTTGTTTTGCTTTGACAGTGAGGAGAAAGGATTTTACTATAGGATAAAACTTAAAAGAAGAAAAGAAGTACCCATGAGCAAATACTTCTCAATCATACTCGTTTTTATCAAAATAGATATTTTAAATTATCAATAAATTTAAATTGTTATAAAATTAGGGTAGTGTTAGAATAAAATCTTCACACTACACACTAATAAAACTCTAACTATTTTGCACAAGAATTTCTCTCTTTCTTTTCTCTCACAATTTTCTCTAATCTTTCTTTCACTAATCTTTCTTTCACAAAATAATGGTGTGTTACAAGTTTAGAGAATAGCTCTATTTATAGAGCTCTAATTAGTGGATTACATCATGGCATACATCATCTTCCACTAATCTTAATTAATGGTATCTCCACTAAATGGTGGACTTCCATAAAAATCTTCTAATAATTCACATAAATTCATAATTAGTGGAGCCACCACTAATTAATAAAGATTCCAATAATTCATAATACTCCCCCTTGGATGTCCATCCATTACATAAAGAATATGCCTCGTTAAAACCTTACTAGATAAAAACCCAGTGGGAAAAAAAATCTAGTGAAGGAAAAAGAGTACACTATTCTATATGTCCATTTATTACTCCCCCTGATGAGATGATTCCTTTAAATCTTTAAACCGACGCATACCGATTTTATATCTCAACTTTTCAAATGTTGCAGTCGGTAAAATCTTCGTGAAAATATCTTGCGAGGTTATCACATGACCGAATTTGTAGCACATCAATTTCACCTTTCTTCCGGAGTTCATGAGTAAAGAAGAATTTTGGTGAAATATGTTTTGTCCGATCTCCTTTAATATATCCTCCTCGTAATTGAGCTATGCAAGCTGCATTGTCTTCATAAAGAGGAGTTGGAATATCTTTGATTGATGACAATCCACAACTTTCTCGGATATAATGAATCACGGATCTTAGCCGTACACATTCTCGACTTGCTTCATGAATGGCTATAATTTCAGAGATGATTTGAAGAAGTAGTCGCTATAGATTGTTTCGTAGAACGCCATGATATAGCGGTATTTCCACATGTAAATAGATAGCCCGTTTGAGAACGTGCTTTATGTGGATCGGATAAATAACCAAAGATCTCGCATAACCTATCAATGTTGGACTCGGTTTTATTTGAATAAAATAATTCGAGATCAATTGTACCTTGGAGATATCGAATGACTTGTTTAATTCCATTCCAATGTCGTCGTGTTGGTGAAGAACTAAATCTTGCTAATAAATTGACAAAGAAAAGCAATATCGAGTCGTGTATTATTAGCAAGATACATCAATGCACCAATTGCACTGAGATATGGTACTTCAGGACCAAGGAGTTCTTCATCATTTTCTTGAGGTCGGAAAGGATCTTTATCCACATTTAATGATCGGACGATCATTGGAATACTCAATAGATGTGCTTTGTCCATATAAAATCTTTTTAGCACTTTTGTTGTATATGTTGATTGATGAATAAATGTTCCACTCTCCAGATGTTCAATTTGTAAACCAAGGCAAAATTTAGTTTTACCAAAATCCTTGATTTCGAATTCTCTTTTTAAATAATCAATTGTTTCTTGGAGCTCTTCAGGAGTTCCAATAAGATTAATATCATCAACATATATAGCTAATATCACAAATTTAGAACCAGATTTCTTAATAAAAACGCATGGACATACCCGGTCATTTTTAAATCCCGCTTTCAATAAATATTCACTAAGACGTGTAAACCACATGCGCCCGAATTGCTTCAGGCCATATAATGATTTCGCAACTTGATGGAGTAATTTTCACGAGGATAATGTTTATATGCTTCGTGCATATGAAATCCTTCTGGGATTTTCATGTAAACATCATTTTCTAAATTTCCATACAAGTAAGCAAAGTGACAACATCTAATAGGCGCATATCTATCTTTTTCATGTACCGCCAAACCGATAAGATATCTGAGTGTAATAGCATCAACAACAGGAGAATAAGTTTCATCATAATCAATACCTGGTCTTTGTGAAAAACCTTGGGCTACTAATCGCGCTTTATATCGAACGATTTCACTCTTTTCATTGCGCTTTCGCACAAATATCCATTTGTAGCCAACAGTGTTTTATACCTTCCGGTGTTCGGACCGCAGTCCGAAGACTTCACGTTTTGCCGTTGCATTTAACTCCGATTGAATCGCATCTTTCCATTGCGACCAATCTTTTCTATGCCGACATTCATCAATCGATATTGGTTCGGGATCATCATTATCCCGTGTAACATCAAGAGATATATTGTATGCAAATATATTATCAATAACAGCTTTCTATCCGATTCCAACTTCTACCGGAAGTGGTATAATTGATAGAAATTTCAGTGTTACTTTCATCAACTTTTGGTTCTTTGTCATCGCTTCTCTCTTGGTCTTTATCATTCTTTTCTTCAATATGATCTTCTGGATCATTTAATCCTCTTTTCTTTCGAGGATTTTTATCTTTAGAACCAAGAGGTCGGCCACGCTTCGGCGTGTTTTTGACTCAGCAGCTATAGGTATACTATTTTGTTCTGCTGGAACTTCAATTCGAATAGGAGCATTTATAGCTGGAATATGCGATTTTGTAACTCTTCCGGAGTCAACAAAAGCGTCCGGCATTTGATTTGCAATGCTTTGCAAATGAATTATCTTTTGAACTTCAAGTTCACATGCGCTTGTGCGCGGATCAAGATAATTTAATGATGTTGTCCAAGCAAGATCCTTTTTATGTCGTTTTGGTTCTCCCCTAATTTAGGGAATAATGATTCATCAAAATGACAATCAACAAATCTTGTCGTGAATACATCTCCGTCGTGGGTTCAACATACCCGATAATAGAGGGAGAATCATATCCAACGTATATCCCCTTTCTTCTTTGAGGACCCATCTTTGTACGTTGGTTTGGTGCAATTGGAATATATACAAGACACCCAAAAATTCTTAAATGAGCAATATTTGGTTCCGACCCAAAAGCCAATTGCAAAGGAGAGAATTTATGATAACTAGCTGGTCTTATACGTACAAGTGTTGCGAAGCATGTAGAATAGCATGTCCTCAGTGCAGATGTTGGGAGATTTGTTTTCATTAATAATGGTCTAGCAATTAATTGTAATCGTTTAATCAAAGATTCAAGCAAGACCATTCCGTGTGTGAACATGAGCTACAGGATGTTCAACATTAATCCCAATTGACATGCAATATGCATCAAAAGCATGTGATGAAAATTCACCAAGCATTATCCAAACGGATATTTTTAATGTGATGGTTCGGAAATTGTGCTCGTAATTTAATTATTTGAGCAAGTAATCTCGCAAACGCCAGAGTTGCGAATAGATAATAAACATACATGTGACCATCGGGATGATGCATCAATTAAGACCATAAAATATTTGAACGGTCCACATGGTGGATCAATAGGTCCACAAATATCTCCGTGAATCTGTTTCAAGAAATGTAGGACTTTCACCTCCTACTTTTACCGGTGATGGTTTAACAATTAATTTTCCTAGGGAACATGCAAGTACATGCGAATTTTTCTCGATGTTAATATCCTTTTATTTTTTAAAGGATGACCATGTGTATTCTCAATGATTCTTCTCATCATGGTAGATCCCGGATGACCCAACCGGTCATGCCAAATGCTAAAAGTAATAGGATCAGTAAACTTCGGTTTACTAGATGATGAATTTCAATTGTACGAATTTTTTACAAAATATAGACCAAGTAGAAAAAGACGGCAGCTTTTCTAATACCGATTTCTTACCCAAATGCATTTGAGTAATAAAAAGATGCTCAATCCCATTTTCCTCATTTGTTTCAACATGATACCCATTTCTCGTGATATCTTTAAAACTCAATAAATTTCTTCTGGATTTTGAGGAAAATAGTGCCTTATCAATAATAATTGTTGTTCCTTTAGGCAACAATATACTAGCTTTTCCGGAGCCCTCAATTACATTTGCACTACCGTTTATCGTATAAATATTTATTTCTCCCATTTTGAGATCGAAAAATATTTCTCATTTTTTAGTATAGTGTGTGTAGTTCCACTATCAATAATGCATACATCATCATTAATAATGACCTATCCGAACACAAATATATATATATATATATATATATGTAAACGTAAATATTATTAGAATAGAATGAAAATGAAAATACAAAAATATCGTGGTGAGGCTTTAGTTCTTTTGGACACTGCCATCACCAATTAAATGGTCTATCCTACCATTTGGGTGTTCAAAAAAATCCGATACATCCATATGGGTAATATTGATATTAAGATCTTCAGGATCACTATCGTCATCCTCAGCATTATTTATTGGATGTTGAGAAAAATTTGCTTCCACATTTTTATTTTTCAATGAAGCTTGATACAATTCAACTAAATGCTTAGTCGTACGACAGTTTCGTGACCAATGACCTTTCATGCCACATCTATAACATATATCCTCATGCTTTTCTTCAATTTCTTTTTCTTTTCCCTTTTGATCTTTTTTGTTCCACTTCAGGTGGCCAGTATTTCTCACAGTTTGATTATAATTGTGATAAAGGAAATATCGAGCGTGTTTACGACCATAACCACGACCACGGTCACGGCCACGGCCACGACCACGACTATAACGATGGCTTCTGCTGGAGCCAACAGCCATTCACTTCGGGAGTGCCGTAGAGCCGCTTGGTCCGGCTTTATGATTTCTCAATAATAACTCATTATTTTTCTCTGCAATGAGGAGGGCAAGTAATTAAATCAGTAAATTTTGTATACCCATTTTCTCGATATTGTTGTTGCAGGACAATATTCGAGGCATGAAAGGTGGAGAATGTCTTCTCCAACATATCTTCATCGATCACTTTTTCTCCGCATAATTTTAATTGAGATGTAATTTTATACATTGCGGAGCTATATTCATTCACGGTTTTAAAATCTTGCAACCTCGAGTGCAACCATTCATACCGTGCAAGTAGGTAGTACGACCATCTTCGAGTGGTCAAATCTTTCTTTTAAATTTACCCATAGGCCATATGGATCTTTTTCGGTAAGATATTCCATTTTCAAATTTTCATCGAGATGACGACGAATAAAAATCAAAGCTTTAGCCTTGTGTTGTGCGGATGCACTATTATTTGCTTGAATAGTTTCACTAAGGCCTTCAAGCATTTAGATGCATTTCTACATCGAGAACCCATGACATATAATTTTTCCGTAAATATCAAGGGCTACAAATTCGAGTTTCGCGATGTTAGCCATAGAGATCAATAAATGCGTACTGTCTTCTCGGCTTTGGTAACTGCGTAAACTCGTGCTTAGTCTTCCGGCTTTTGTACCGGTAGAGACTCGTGCCGATAACGTGTTATAAAATTAGGGTAGTGTTAGAATAAAATCTTCACACTACACACTAATAAAACTCTAACTATTTTGCACAAGAATTTCTCTCTTTCTTTTCTCTCACAATTTTCTCTAATCTTTCTTTCACTAATCTTTCTTTCACAAAATAATGGTGTGTTACAAGCTTAGAGAATAGCTCTATTTATAGAGCTCTAATTAGTGGATTACATCATGGCATACATCATATTCCACTAATCTTAATTAGTGGTGTCTCCACTAAATGGTGGACATCCATAAAAATCTTCTAATAATTCACATAAATCCATAATTAGTGGAGCCTCCACTAATTAATAAAGATTCCAATAATTCATAATATAAATATATTTATATACTAATTATAACTTCTATCGTTATCCTATATAAAATTAAAATAGAATAACTCACATTGCAATTACACATGGAGGCAATTGAAATAACTTCTAATGTAATGTATGGAAATTGCAAGAGAATGGTGGGCTTCTTCACAATTACATTAAATTAGGCTTAATACTCCTTTTGACACACATTTCACTGCCAAATGATGAAAAAGAAAAATATATTCAAGTCATCTTTGTTATTTGCAGGAATATCCCAATGGTAAATGCCCTTTAATTTTTGGGAACTATTTGATCCTTGATTTTAGTGCCCTGGGGCTTTCCAAATTTGTTTTAGAACACGCAGGGGCACTGGAGATGCAAAAGCAGGGAAACTCAACCAACTTTGGAATCTGCAATATCCGTTCCTGTAAACCATGCAGCCTCATGCACAGCCATAGATTGGATGAGGTCAACTGGCGACGATACAGTTGAGTCTTTTCTTAATAGTAATATCATTCGCAGTTGTTCCAAATCCTATATGTCTCTCAAGTAAATCGAAATCAAAAGGGTTGAGGAATCAGAGGCTATATAATTGGTTAAAAACAGGGGATCTAATGAACCAACGCGCATAATTCATCAGTTTGAAATGCATACTTCTTGATCTGCAGTGCTTGATCACATTATTCAGTTTTCTTGAAGGTAATTACATTAACGATTAAACCTACTTGATCTCACGGAAATATTGTGTTACCTAAATCTGGAGAAATGGTTAGTGCTGTGGTATGGTGTAGGCATATATGAATGTTATAAGAGCTGGTCATTGATTGATTGACTTTGCCTTTTGCAGGTTATTAACATGCAATGGGGAAGTTCATTTCCCCTCATCTTCTAATTGCGGAGATTGATGCATCCTTAGCGCAGAAAGCACGAATTACCTAGTAAACAGGTATGAAATTCGCCGTTCCTCTGATCTCCGACAAATTGGCACATGGCCAAAGTCCTAGTGAAGATGGCGCAAGAAATAGCATTATATTGGAGACCTACTGCCATCTAAACTGTTAATACCACTCTTTGAGGTAAATCTGCCTTTTATACCTTAACTATTTAATCAAAATTTTGACAGCAAATGCCTTCAGTATTTCGCTGCAATGGGTTAAAAGATGTTAGAATGTAGGAACAAGAAGAATAGCAGGAAGAACATAGTTTGTTTGTCCAACGTAAGACATTATCTGATAGACCATTGGTTAAGAGGGAAATTGATCAGAATCCTCAACTGACCCTTGCGCGGAGAAAAGTTTTAAAATGACCTCAACGCATTCGTTGATAGCACCCTCATTAAATTAGGCATCCTAATTTAATGAGGGTGCTATCAACGAATGGGTCCTCTTAAAAGTAGGACGCTAACACTAAGAGCGTCCTACTATTAAGTTAAGACGATTTCTAATATAATTTTGAAAAATATATTTTTTAAAAAATTAAATGCATATGATACATTTTAATGATTGCGTTATATACACAATTTATTGTCTTTTATATTACTTAAATTGTCTATATTAGCTGTTGAAATTGTATTAATTTTAAAAATATAACAAAAGTGTGTGTAGTTAATGAATAAATTAAAAAATGGGACAAAGTCAATTGTAAAATGAATTTTATTATTATTAAATAAATTTGTTACAGTATAATTGAATTTAGTTTAATTTATTCTCCAAGTTCGAACCTAGCGCTGTTGCAATTTCGCCTGTTATGTCCCGTTTAATTACAATTTTCACATCTTAGTGGAGACCCTTCATTTCGATAGTACATCTCTTCTGGAAAACGTGCAGTATGCCTCCGTCCGGGTCTATTACCTTTAAGTGCTGGTGTGTAGCCCTCCAACGAAAAGTCAACATTACGCCATAAATTTTTACTATTGACTGGATAGAAGTCATTGTTGTAAGCGGCAATGTATTTGTCCAAGGAGTAAATAAGTAATACAAAATCAAAAGGTTGCCGGCCACGGTGTCGACAGACTGCGAATACATGAGTGCACAACAAGCCAAAAATATTCCATTTTGTGCAGTTGCAGTCCCGTGAAGACATTTTTATTATATAAACATTGTTTCCTTTCCCTCCAACTCTTGCGGGTGTCCTAACACTGAAAATTACAACTCGTTCATTATATTACACAACCCTATAACTTCTTACCTTCTGCTTAGCTACTTGGAATGTATTCTATATCAACGGAGAAAATGGTTTGTTAGAGTGTATGGCCTTGGATCGATGTAGATTAAAATATTCGACAATCTTCGTGAATGTTACATCGACAAGGGCTTTGATTGGTAATGCACGTGTTTTTTTAGAATACTATTCAACAATTCGGATAAATTCGTCGTCATGCATCCATATCGATTTTCACCATCGTGTGAAAGTGACCACTTTTCCGGCCAATACGCATCAACCAGTTGTATGCCTCCTGATTGTATTCTCTTATTTCGTTCATTATAGATTCAAATTTAGATTTCTTCCTCTATGTTCTGGCTTTGTACATGAGTCACTTCAACTCGATATTCTTGAACTGTTTGTTAAAATTGTCACGAATATGGCATAGACAGTACCCGTGAACTTCCATTGGCTCCGCCCACTTAGGCTGTTTCCTTATAGCTGACAAGATTCCAGCGTGCCATCAGACACAATACAAACATGTCTTTCGCACACCACATGTCTCCGGAATAGTCTAAGAAACCATCCCCAACTCTCATTTGATTCAGCATCGATAACAGCAAAAGCCAGGGGAAAAACATGATTATTAGCATCCCAAGTACTTGCAATTAACATGACACTCTTATATGCCCCTCTTAAATGGGTGCCATCAATTGAAATCATAGGACGACAATGCCTAAACCTGTCGATCGATGGTTTGAAAGCCCAAAATACGAACTTGAAAATATTTGTATCTCCGGCATTGATGTCGTGGTGTTTTCAATGTACTATTGTATCGGGATTTGAATCCTACAATACCAACATATGCACTGGTAGTACTCTGAAAGTAGAAGACCATATGCCATATAAAAACTCAACAGCAACCTTCCTAGAATACCATCCTTTTCGATACGAACATCCAACTTGAAATTTGTCATGTACAACCCTTAATATGATGCTGACACTTGTCTCAGGGTCATCTCTAATAAGGTGCAATATATGTTGTTCAATAAATTTGTAGGACAAATTTCGATTGTTGTTGTTTATGACCCTTTGGAGACAAGTGTGCTCCCTATTCCAAACCAAAATTTCCTATCATCCAGTATTAACTTTCTTAATTATTCAAACGAACCAAGCACATGGATTCTATTCAGTGTTATTCCTGCCAAGAAGCAGTCCAAATCGTACTCTTACTGTTAATAACAGTGAACTCACAGCCCTTCTTTACGTGACATAATCTCACAGCATGTACTGCTTCTGACTTATCCCGGAACCGCATTTTATGCCTTAACTCCTAATTTTCTGCTATCCATTCATCAACATGTAGGTCATCACCGGCATAGAAAAAGTCACCTTCAGGTGGCCCCGAGCCTATATCTTAGAAACTTCTGTACGTATGGATATTTCTTCCCTAGACTGGTATTTGATGCACTGGTTCTGGTGGAGCATGAATTGATGTGTGTTGGGGGCGTACGTCATCCTGGTCACTGTGGCTACTGCTGCCAGTGTCACTGTAGCCCATGTCATCGGTGTCGATTCCATATTCTCCGGCTAAGGGTGGTAGTCCGTCGATGTCAGATGTTGGTCCTAATGAATCCATGATTGTAGCCCCATTAATTATTGGTTGCTTATCAGCTTGCCTTGTTTCTAGCTCATTTAGAGGATCAACATTTGGGTAGCGTTGTAGTGTGACAACTTATTCTGAATGGTTGTTATTTCCAACCCCTCTTGTTGGAGTAGCAAATCTGTGTAGAAAATGGTATGAGGCCATTGTTGGGTAGGAAATGACATTGATAGTATGGAAATACCAATATCAGCTTGAGGAACTGTTGGCACACTGTGTGGTATATCTAAAATGGGCTCTATTTTTACATAAATATGTACTCCACCCTCCTTGAAAATGGAATGCAAAGTCCAAATGTTATCCACATCACTATCATTCTATAATGTAAGCAACTCCCATTGAACACAGTCACCATCTACCTAAGGATATCTCATGGATATATCTAATCTAAATGATGTGCTATCAATTCGCATGTATGCATAGATTTTATCGACAAGCATGCGGAATGATATTTTATGCTGTAAGACTAGCCTCTTTTTACACAGGCCCGTAAAACTGATTGAACTGCCTGCTTCGTATGAGAGCGTGCAATCCCAGAAGACAAGAGCTAATGGTGTTTCAAATGACATAATGGTGGTATTTGGAAAAAAAAAATGAAATTTGGTGTGACTATCGGTGGTGCATTTATGTTGGGTTGTCAATAAGTTAGGAAGATTCACCAACACAAAAGCGTAATTACGATTGAAAGCGGTCTATACGAGCATTATCACATCTTTGGATAGCAGTGTTTTTTTTTTTTTTTCTTTTTAAACAAAGCAAAGCCCGATTTTATTGATTATGTAATAAAATGTACAAGCTGTTTAGGCCTCAAATAGAAGTATGAGTCCTAACTCTCAATGAAGGAACTTGAAGCATATCTAAATTAAATAAGCCTCTAGCCTTTACTAAAAAAGAATCAATAGAACAAGAATCTTGAATAGAAGACAGTACTGTTTGAAAAATGCTAGGAAGCGACCTCTCTGAGAACGTGATCCTCGAGCACTATCTTATAGAGTCTCGTGAGCTGGTGCTATTTTTCTTGCTACTTCGCATACTCAAGGATGTAGAAACTTAACTACATTATACCTGTCATGCCCTGAGTCTGGAGATGACACGGTAGCACCCTCATATTGGAATGTCGAACCCTTAGCACCTCAAATTGATCTATCTCGCTTCCACTGCGCTACTCTGATACTCTAATAACCTACACATACAGACTCACACTCCTAGAAAATTAAATTTGTAATCGAGTCTAGAGATGACACAGTAGCACCCTCATATTGGAATGTCAAACCCTTAGCACCTCAAACTAATCCACCACACTTCCACTGCGCTACTCTGATACTCTAATAACCCGCACATATAAACTCACACTCCTAGAAAATTAAATTCGTAATCAAGTCTAAGCAACCCAATTGAACATTTATTTACATAGCCTACCAAGTACATAATAGACATAAATCCATCAAAACCGTCAAAGTCTAACAAAACATCCTAACTATTCAAATCAATAAACATACTTCAAAACTTCAGAAATAACAGTCAGATATCATTGTCAATCTTCCTCAAACCACTTGTCTAACTCTTCTTCTTCTAACTGATGTCTTGCAAAGATAGTAATAAAAATAGGTAAGCTCACTAGCTTAGCAAAGAAGATATAATTTTTTTGGGATTGAGCATGCTACATATACATATATATTTATAAAACAATTATTCGAAATAACTTTCAAATTATTATAGTACCCAACTTATGGGGTTTCGGAACATCTTCTTGGTGGGTTGGTCACACAATATAAAGATCTCAGAAACTCACACAAGGAAACAAGAAGGGAAAAGAGGAACAACGAATCCTTAACGTTACCCAATACTGAATCGAATGGGGCATAACTGACACTTGAATATCGAACTGATGTTGATTATTCAGTGAAAACAATGACAAACATATCAGGGGAACGACCATCGCTTCAATAGAAGAAAACCCGTACTGAAAATCATATCAGAGGGGAGCCGGCGCCGCGTGGGAAAAGCACGCCTGGCGTCGGGTGCGTTGGACGGTGTGAAGCTGGCAAATTCCAGAGCAAGGCCGGCGTCAGGTGAGGGTGTTGAAGCTGGCGTCGGCTCCTCTCGGGAAAGGCGAACAGAAGTTCGAAATGCAAAGCAACCAGAGTACAATTTGGCCAATTTTTGAGTTTTACCAGGTTCACAACACCTTAAACAGACAATAGGAAAAGAGAACACAACCAACCACCATTTTTAACAAAACATAACTGAACTTTCACACCCAAAACGTAACTGAATCATAACATATTATAGAATCTAAGACATGCTTGAGTGCAAGATTTCGGTTTACTGATATCAGCTCCTAACTATTATATCCCATTAGGAAAAGTGCCGGAACTGAAACTAGGTACTGTATCCCCCTAGCAAGGGCCTTATAACTGAAAACTATGTATTGTATTCCCCTAACCAAGGGCCTTATAACAGAGATTAGGAATTTCTCCAAAATCAACTCAAGTATCAATCAATTTCATAACACGATACTGACTTAAAACAGAATTCATTTTGCACAATTTCATCCACACAACCACAATACGTAAAACATTAAATATATATCATGCTCAATCTGATTTAGTAATATGAAGATAACATCTAAAGGTTCATAATTTGATATTCGAAAATCAAAAAGTCAAAAAACGCAGAAAAATCCCTTACCAGATAATTCAGAGACCAAATCAATTCACGATCCACAATCAGTGTATCTAATTGCCTACAATAACCCAAAAACACAATCAGTTGCCAACTTTTTAACTAATCTTCAAATCAAACTCTTACACTCAATTCAACAATAATCCATCCCTAAGCGAAAATTAACTTGGTCTAAAGTACGAATATCAAAATACTTATTTAAATTCGAAACATTCGGCACAATCTCTTCACCGGCTCTCCTCTCTCGTTGATTTTCCCTTTCTCCAAAGCTTGTTACCGCAAGAGCGTTTTTATTTGTCAGAAACAACTTACGTTAAACCCCAGAACATAACTGATCTTTTTTATTAGACTATTGGCCCCCTTATAAATCTAATTACAAAATTATTTCCTTTACTAAAATAACCCCTAGATACAAGGGCTAAACTCACCAACATAATTAAAGAAAAACTCAAATAGGAAATGCCCAAAAAGAAAGAGAGAAAGTCTGGGTCTCGCAATACCAATTGAAACCATTCTATCTAAAAATTGGCACATATATCTGGCAAATAATCACATCCAATCTTGAGGGAAACAAGTCAAGATTTCGCGGAATTGATCGCCTCGCTATTAACAAAGGGAATGAAATTCAAGAACTCTGTTATTGCCTTAGTACAAAAGCATGAAATTTCCTTAATCGTGTAAGAACAAAAAGCCCAAACTTGCATTATTGATGAAGAGAGAAACGTACTGAAGAAACAGGTATGGTTTCCAGCGCCAGCGGTGATGAAGATTGGACCATACTTTACAACGACAAAACACAGCCCCACCAGTCTCATATGGAGTTACAAATGGGCCAAGGCTCGAAAGGGACTTAAGCTGTGAATGGCAAGCAAAGAATTGATACAACACCATCTTGCTCGTTGTCTTGTTTCTCTGCAATGACTCACTGCCGATCATCTTATAGAATCAGCAAAGAGAATTGATCCAAATTGCCGTAGAAATTACATAAAAAAAGACAGCCAGAATACTGACAGTTTCTAAATAAACCTGAAATGATGAGTAGTATATGTCACGGCCATGGCGGAAGCCATCCATTAGCCCTTTGAGAAAACCGCAAATGTGTCCAAAGAAAAGTTGGGCCTCTCTTGGTACAAAAATCTACATAGGAAAGATAAGACAAAGACCATTCGGAAGCCCGCGCCCATTGAGGTAAATAGGAAGATGGCGAGATGGTCCTCCTCCTAATCCCCAAACCAAATCCCAATTGGACCACAAGATTTCCTGTTCTTTAAGGTTTTGCGATATGATCTTTCACAAAAAATACCAAAGACGAAAGTTCCTTGATAATTGGCCAAAATCTAGGTGAACTTTTGTTCTATGCTATGGCACCATATTAATACATGGCAAGCAAATTAACTCACTCTCATCATTTTTGCCGACAAATTAGCATGGTTAACTCAATTCATAAACGTATATGTTAATAAGTAATTGTTATTTAATTCACAACGTAGTTATCCCTCAAGTTTATAGAACATAAATCGTTCCTACAAATGATAATGTATAGATCAATTATGTGTTGTTTTATAACGCTGTAAAATATAATTTAAAGGTTTATAAATTTAAGATCTTTTTTTTCTTTTCTCAGTATATAAAGATACGAGAATGTAAATTGAATTTAAAATTTATAATCTAATAAAAGATGTCTTTTTCTATCAAAATTCCATTCTGGCATTTCTATAGGAGAGTGATCTTCTGGGTGATCTTCCCATCTAACAATGGAGGGAATAATAAAGTATGATTTTTTGGTACCAGGAAATTGAAAAGGAAACGACCTACAAGCTTTAAAGATTCTACCAAATCTGTATCTACTTTCAACAACTATTCATGTGTGCATATGACCAGTCTTTCCTCCTTACCAATGCTTCTCAGTTCTCGCATCACAGCGTATAATTGCTTAATACAAAATGCATCTTACAAGCCTCGAAGCAACAAAGAATAAATATATAGATGGCAATATTTTTCAGATTATGAATTTAATTTCTGAATTTATATTATTTATTTTTTTAAATCATCTCATAATAAAAATAATAAAGACGCTCATAATGAAGCATTATTCAAAATGCATCTTACAAACTCAACCAAAATATCCCAAGTCCGAAAAACTGGCACTAATTTTGAAAAGAACAATATCAAATTTTAGCCACTAAGAAAAACAATGAGAGACGGGTAAGAGAGGAAATATGTGTTTTTATAAAGACGGAGACAAAAATGTCTGATATAAAAAATATTTTTAATCGATTAAATAATATTTTATTATATAGTATGCAAAAATATATATTTTAAATTCCATTTTCTCATTTAAAGATGAGAAATATTTTAGTGCAACAGGTGCACATATTGATGATGACGCGGTGGTGCAGCAATTCAATATTTTTCTTACACTTAATACTCCTTTTCAAATTGGAAGTCTAACATGGAAGACCACTATAGTCAAATACTTGGCTGCCCACCCGTTCCATCTATCAAGAGTTGAAGGTGAGAAAGAAATTTTTATGGATATACTTTAAATTTTGTCATCAACATCCATAGAAAAGCAATTAGTATCTACCAAATCCCTTTGCCATCAATATCAAAAGCACAAATTGCTGCGGGCTTGCAATTTCTCAGAAGGCTTGGAATTCCCCATCACAGATAAAAACATAAATATTTTTTTTATTCCAATAAGAAACCCAAAATCAATGGGATTTCTCAAAAGACTTGAAATTCCTCATCACCATCTTAACTATAGATATTCTAATTTTGATATGAAATCGAAAATCAAGTATTTTTCATGGAGTGTATGCATACTCAAGAAGATCTTCCCCATCTCCTTCGCAAAGAATCTCTGCTTCTAGCGAATTGGAGGTCTTGAATTTGCTATTGAGGCCTTAGATTTGCCTTCAAAAAATTTTATTGATTTTATTTTTTTGTCGAAAAATTAGTCGATTCAATCCCTTATATTTTATATTTTAGAGATTTAGGTTCCTATTAAGATGATCAAAATGATACAAAAATAATAGTTATGAGACCTAACTAGTCGGAAAAAAAAGGATCAAAATCGTCAAAAATAAAAGTTAAATGACTAAATCGGCTAATTTTTCAAATATACTTATAAAGTATATATAAGTTTCACAAATTAATAATCTAATTAATAATTTTTTATAAAAGTTTTAAAAAGTAAATATATTAAATTTTAATCACATCAGATATAATTTGTCATTTTATCAAAGTGTTTAAAAAATAATCAATTCAATCCTTTAATTTTTATTTTAAATAATTTTTGTTATTTTTTAACTTATTAAGTTCCCTAATTATTATTTTTATACATTTTTAGTTGTTTTATTAATGTTTCGTTAGGTTTGACCAACAAAACCTTAAAAAAAGATTAACATTACACAAAAATAATAGTTAAATAATTTAATATTTTTAAAAAATATATATAAATTTTTAAAATATAAAAATTAAAAGAGTAAATCAACAAATTTTGCTATTTCTTACCTTCCCATTAGCGTTATTGCTTTTGTCTTTACCGGCCTCAGCCTTTTTACGTCAAGATTTTGGGCTTTTAGTTTTCAATTGCTCGCTCCCACCTATCTTCACTGATTCAACGTCTTCGGCTGAAAGTATTTGAATTTCATATTTGAGATTTCATCTTTTTATGGAATTTGACAGAATGAAAAAGGTATAAAAATAAAACTGAGATTATTTCCTTCTTGAATAAAGATAGGCTCTAACGTCAATAAATTTTCAGGTCAGATTGCCATGTGGTAAGAGGCATTAAGTGTAAAAAAAATATTAGCAGATTACAGCACACGTAATCGACATAGCATGATGCAGCCGCTGTACTGAAAAATTTTCTGGGATACCCTTCGGTGTAGTCGTGTGTTGTTTCATTCAATAAAGCTTTAATCGATTAATTGAAGGAGATTGATTGCAAAACATGGTCCTGTTGATGGTCAAATGGAAAGGGACTTTAGAGTTAATGGATTCTGATATTTTTATGAACTTTTCATAAAGGTTAATTTGAAAGATAAAGCATCCAATCTGATGTTAATATATTACTAAAAAAGACTACATTTATTGTGATCAATTATTAAGACTATTCTCCTTCTAAAAAAATTTTTAATTATCTTATTAATATAAAATTAAAAAAGATAGAGTATATCCTTCGCTAGTTATTCATTAATATATTGACAACATTATCCTTATCTTAATTGTGGAACTCATAATAATTGATGTTCTTTTTTTATTATTAAACGTTAGTTAAGGATGCATATGTCCGCATGCAGCCCTGCAATGACAACCGCTAAACGACATTGATCCCAAAAAAATAAAATAAAATTGTTTCTTCATTGCGGGTTCGAAAATTTGTACTACTAAGCAACAACACACGACGTTTGAAATCATCATTGCATTGGGGGTACTTAATAACATATTAATCATTTTCTCACAGCGGAAAAAAAAATACTAGAATTTGATATTCATCGAGAAAAATACTTCTAAAAATTAAAAAATGAAGAGTAATCGGTAGTAATTTGAATTATACTCTATCATTCATAATTTTAGATATTTGGTTAAAATTTAATAATAAAAATGCTCATTATTTTTATGAACAGACATATTTTTATATAAATATAAAATTATACTTTATATATTTCAATATAATATTTATATTTGATCTCTCGAAAAGTAATTAATAAAGAGGTTTAAATTTGTTTTTTTTTCTATATCTACTTTTACTTTACATAGATAATAACTAATTTAAAGTATTATTATACTTCTTTAATTTTTTTAAACAAAGGAAGATTATTATAATCGTAGTAATTTTCATGAGCTTCTCACAAAATTGAGTAGTATTAACATTTATTTTTTAAAATTAGATCGGCATCGATTATCTACATGTTTTATTTTTAATTGATTATAGTGTAATTTTTATAGTGTATATAAGTTACTTCCTCCATTTCAAAATATTTATTCATAAGATTTTTTGTTTTATTTCGAAATAGATATTCATGTATATATTTTTAGAACTAATAATTAATTTCTTCATATTGTACTCCTATTTATTCTAAGTCAATTATATAATTTTCTAAAATAATTTTCTTCTTATTTTTTAAAAATTTTCACCAACCAATAGCTATCGAGTTTTTAATATAAGTAAAATGTAAACTTTATATAGTATTATCTCTACTTCACAATATAAGTCGTTTTAGACTTATATACAAAAATTAAGGTTCTTAAATTCTACATAATTTTAAAATTAAACTTTTAAAAATATCTTTAATTAAATCTCTATCTATTTGGTAATTAGAGATAGTTGAGTTATAATTAATGGAAAGAAAGAGATCGAATAGAGGGATAGAAGTAAAAAATAATAATAAATATTTATAAAATTTTGTAAAACGACTTATATTATGAAAAAAACTTTTCAAATTCAAAACGACTCTATATTGTAAAATGGAAATAATATTATTTTCAACGTACTTAATATATATATAAAACATTTTGTGAATAAATATTTTTAAATGAATAAAGTCATAACTTACCATTATAAACTTTTTTGTCTGAGTAAGATCGAGCAATTGAATTGTGGCTGTGGCCTAAGTATAGAATTATACAATCTAGGGTAGGAAAAAGAGAGAGAGCGAGAATAGTCAAAAAAGTATGGGGACAAGAGGAACGGGGTTCGAGAAAATTAATGGGTTATTGTTGTTAAAACGCGTTTTCCGGTGAAAATGAGCATCGGGCTCATAGAATTTGGCTAAGCCCCATGTCTTTGCTTTGAAAACATATATATCTACATAGATTATCAAAACCTCGGGGAATCTCTCTACTCAGCCACTGCTAACTTAATATATGGGCTTAGAGGACATAAAGGTAATTATATACCCATTAGCGAATATGGCTTGTAGACTCTTGTCCATTCATTTTTGATAAATTAATTTATTTAATTTCTAAATTTTAAAATTTGTAAATTTTTTTCATCTTTAATAATTTTTGTATGTTATTATAGTCTCTTGACATGTAAATTTTATTAAAAATTATAATAAAATAAAAAAATATTAAGAATAAAAATATTACAATTTTCAAACTTTGTTGACCAAATAAAATAAATTTTCTTTATTTTTACACATCTACCCTGAGTGTAATTAGATTAGAATTCTTCCTAATTCAAAATTTTAATTTAATTTAAAATAATTAGAATTTAAATAAATTTTATCTCTTAATAATTATTATATACTCATTCCGTTATATTATCTTCCTTAGATCCGACACGAGGGCTTCACTTTAGCCCCCGCATGTTTTATAATTTTTATTAGAGAAATCAATCCATTTTGTTGTTAAATTTTAGAATTTATAATATTTTAATTTTTAATTATTTTTTTATTATTATGATCACTAATAAAATTATAACATGTCAAATAATCAATAATTTTCTTTTCTAATATAACGTATTGAGAACTATAACGATAATCTTTAATTTTATTAAAGATCATAACAGTAAAAAAAATCATAATAAAAACATTACAAAATTTAAATTTTATAAATTAAATAAGTTAATTTCTCTTTTTATTAAATTTAAACAAATTTATTTTAGAACAATTACTATTTGAAGATATATATCATGAACCCAAATCTAGTCACTATTATACCTTGTTCCCCAATCCCTCTCCCTCCTAAATAGGTAATTTCCAAACAAAATAAATTATTCAGGTTTAACAAAATAAGTATTTGAAATCATATATTCGGAAATATGAATCAAATTATAGTTTAACCAGTAGAACTTTTCTTATCAAACTATAAAATTTTTAGATTCCTCGTTTTTCTTTCCTTTTCCAAGAAAAATGAAAATATAGAAAATATGAAGTTACGAAAATAACCTGGAGGGCCATGATCTGGCATGGGAAAGGGACAATTGCTTGGAAGTCATTAAGTATAACAGGCTGGGGTGGGGGTCGAGGGGGCAGGGCAAATGCAGTGCGATATCTATTGATTTTGTACAGTGTCATTTTCTTTAGCTGGTGGGGTAGTGGGGAGGGAGGGAATTGCTGGTCAAGTCTTGGTGGCATGGCAGTGCGGAGCCTTTTCCATTCTGCCCTTTTGGATGCTATCTATATAAGATGGTCCAGTAATTCGTCGTCAGCTGTATGTGTATTGTACCCTCTGTTAAAAGAATCAAAAAAACATGGTCATATCAGACTCTGCAATCTGCAACGCAGATGCAGAGTACTGTGTTGCATAAAGCACCCGAGGGCAAAAGAGAGATTTAAAAAGCTACCTTTTTAGCCATACCTTTCCAAAATAATGCTCGCAATTCCTTCTTTACCTTTCACAAATAATCCTATGCAAAGTGTAGCATGAGACTTTTTTGTTTTTTGTTTTTTTTCCAAGGAAAAGGGAAAGTATGTGTCGTGTGAGTGTGAAAAGTTCTTAAAAAGTTGAAAATGAGAGCTTTTAAAAGAATTAATGTGATTTTTTTATAAAAAATAAAATTCCTTAAGATGAGAATGTAATTTGGCTATGGTTAGAAAGATACAAATTTTAATGCAGAAATTAATCGTATTGTATTTTTTTTTAAGAAGTACGTTAATAGTGTAATTTACAAAAAGATGAAATAAGAACTTATCTATTATTTTAGAAAAATATTTATATAAACTCTATTTTTATAAACTATTACAATAAATTTACATACACTATGTATTACATATTGAATTTTTAAAATAGTATAAATTATCAATGCATCTATTTACAAAAAGTAAGTCACGTAATTATTTTTCAATGGTTGAGTAATTAGAGAGAGAGGGAGGGAAAATATTTATTTATAGGGACGGAACAAGAAATTTGATATTGAAGAGACAAATTATATAAATAAATATATTAAAAAATAATGTTATAATTTTTTTAAAAAAATTTTAAGATGGTAAAAAATAAAATTCAAATATATTTTTTTAAAAATCATTTTCTTAAGATAAAATGAAATTTCAAAAATATTGAGGGATGGGTCTGCCCCATTTGTCTTCAGTTCTTTTTATTTAGATTTGATTTTTATAAATTATTGTATTGAAGACAAGACATACATAATATCCATCGTGTATTGTTTTTTTTTAAAGAGTAAAAATTTTAAATATATAAAAGTAAGTTTTATATAAATATATATATTTTTAAAAATATAGAGTATTTAAATACTAGTAGTAATTTATAAATATAATATTTTAATTCCTAGCATATTAAAATATTAAAAAATGGAAAAGCAACCCCAGTTCTCCTGTCGCTGTGTCAGTCAACAATTTGACCAGCTTTACAAAATTCAAAAAAAAAAAAAAAAGCAGAAAAGATAGGAGCAAAATTATTATAGTTATAATGGCCATAATTGTTTCTTTCCTTTTGCATAATTATGGTTTCTTCCTCGTTAGATTCTCCTGCGAGACTATGAAAATGGCTCCCCAGCTGCACCACACCACCCACGCCCCTCCCTCCCCCCGGGGTCTCTGCCACAGTTGCAGATAAGATATATACCATCAAGTGAAGAAATGATGTTTCTCCCACTGCTCTCTGCATGATGACTGCTAGTTTTCTCATGAACCGACTGATCAAAATGGAACCCCTAATGGCCCAATCAAGGCCTCTAATTAGTGAAAAAGCTCAAGCCAAAGTGTGTCCTTTCACGTGAAGCAAGCCATTTTAGCTCAACTTTTAACGTTAATAACCTTTATCTTGCTTTTTGGGATGTTTTTTCCCATTCCATAACGTTCGGTCCTCTCCCCACCGGTCCCTATGTGCGTGCCAACGTTAAACAACTTAAACTGAAGCCAATCTTCGGATGCTTTTCAGGCCTTCTTACAAATTCCGATACGGCAGAACTGGACACGAAAATATACACACTTTTAGCATATAACCTCCCCTTGTTTTCTTTTTGTTTTTTCCTTTTAATAAAAGAAAATTTATTATATTTTCCAATAATATAATAAAAAATCTAGGGTTGTAGTAAGGGAAGGAAGGTAAATTAAAAAAAAAAAACAATGTTATAATTTTAAATTTGTATAAAATAATTAATTTTGAGACGAAGGGGACATCCCCATTTTGTTCCATCACTGATGTTCCTTGTCATATGTTTTTGCAGCTAAATATACATCACATCCATTTTGTCCTTTCCTCCTCACGAAATTATGTTAAATAAAAAAAAATAGCTACCTAGCAAATAAGTCATAATTTAATGTGGCTAAAAATGTTGACAGGTAGAGGATTAGTCATCAAATAATGGAAATTAAGACTGACAAGTAATTATACCTTGTTTGGTTAAGAATATATAATCTTAATTCAACCTATCCTCTAACAAACAAAATTGACCACTTTTATACTACTGCACCATATTTATTTTTTTAATTATTCTAGTAAATGAGTGGAACTCAAAGACCTGACCATCGGGAGTGTCCTTTCTGTCCTTTTTTGTTTCTTTTATTCTTTAAGGCAAGTTTTTTGGTCATTTAATTACGCAAAGCCAAACTCAGAAATTAAAACCAAAAGAACCATTTTCATATTATTTTCCAGCCATTCAAAGTTCACTATACAAATTCTCCTAAAAAGAAATTTTGCAGGATGGAGAATGGCATTTCACATTCAGAACCGAATATAATTCAGAGTTATTTTGAAACAGAATTAATATCAGAAGTAGTTATAAATATATCAAATACAATATTTAAAATATGTGTATAAAATTATTGAATACATTAAAATTTTTTATGGTGACATAGTACATTAAAAATTATCATTTTGAGTGATATTTTTTTATTGTATATATAAAAACCAAAAAGAAGCCAAAAGTTTGCATAAAGGGGTTTTTTCTTTTTCTTTTTTTTTTTAAAGAAAGAAAGAACACTTTTGAAAAGAAAAAAGGGCATAACATAATACATGGCATTATCCAGCAGGCAGGCAGTGCTGCCAGACATTCAAAATGTTCTTTTCCTTTTTTTCCCTAAAAAAGAGGCAAAAAGAAAATAAAATATCAGAAAAACCACCCAAAAAAGAGAGTGAAAAAGTCATAAAAACCCCACGCCTTTCCCCCTATCTGCCAGCCTCTTCACTCTCGTCGCTACACTCTCCTACTCTCAACGTTTCCATCTCTACTCTCTCCCCAAACAGAAACAAACCCAGGGTGCCAGAGAGAAGGAAGAAGCCAAGCGGCAACAATGCGTTTCTTTCTTTTCATTTTCCTCTTGCTCCATTCGTCTTTTGCTGCAAAATCACCTCGCATGCCGGAATTCCAAGCTCTGCTGTCGATAAAATCCGCCATTTCCGGCGACCCACAAGCTGCCTTGGCCTCATGGAACGCCTCGACTAGCCACTGCACCTGGGCTGGAGTCACTTGCGACTCTTTTGGTCGTCATGTCACGGGTCTTGATATCTCTGGTCTTAATCTCACTGGGATACTTTCCCCTGACGTTGGACATCTCCGTTTCCTTCTCAACCTTTCCGTCGCCGTTAACCAATTCTGTGGCCCTGTTCCTTCTGAACTTTCGTTTATCTCGACTCTCCGTTATCTTAATCTCTCTAACAACATCTTCAACCTCACTTTCCCTACGCAGCTTACTCGCCTTCAATATCTCCAAGTCCTTGATTTCTATAATAACAACATGAGTGGCCCTTTACCGGTAGAAGCATATCGTTTAACCAGCCTTCGCCATTTCCACCTCGGGGGAAACTTCTTCTCCGGCAGCATTCCTAAGGAGTACGGAACATTCCCCAATCTTGAATACTTTGCTGTCTCCGGCAACGAGCTCGTCGGCGGGATCCCGCCGGAGTTGGGAAACTTAACTAAACTTCAGCAGCTCTACATTGGATACTTCAACAGCTTTTCCGGAGGGATTCCGCCGGAGATAGGGAACTTGGCGCAGCTGGTACGCTTTGATGCTGCCAACTGTGGGCTCACTGGCGAGATTCCGACGGAGCTTGGGAAGCTGCAGAATCTAGATACTCTTTTTCTTCAAGTGAATGGTCTCTACGGGCCGTTGATACCCGAGCTTGGCTACTTGAATAGCTTGAAATCAATGGATCTGTCCAATAACATGTTTACCGGTGAAATTCCTTCCACATTTGCAGAGCTGAAAAATCTGACCCTTCTGAATCTTTTCCGTAACAAGCTTCACGGCTCGATACCAGAGTTTATTGGAGACTTGCCCCAGCTGGAGGTATTGCAGCTTTGGGAAAACAACTTCACCGGGAGCATTCCACAAGGGCTGGGGAAGAACGGCAAGCTTCAAAATCTTGATCTAAGTTCGAATAAGTTGACTGGAACACTACCCCCAGATATGTGCACTGGAAACAAGCTGCAGACGCTGATCACTTTGGGAAACTTTCTCTTTGGTCCGATTCCAGAATCGCTGGGTCAGTGCAAGTCATTGAGTCGAATTCGGATGGGTGAAAACTATCTTAATGGATCAATTCCGAAAGGGCTTTTGAGCTTGCCTGAGCTCACACAAGTTGAGCTTCAAGATAATCTTCTCTCTGGTTCATTTCCGGAGACTGATATAATATCAACGACTCTCGGGCAGATTAGTCTCTCCAACAATCATCTATCAGGTCCTTTGCCGCCAACTATTGGAAATTTCTCTGGTGTGCAAAAGCTTTTGCTAGATGGGAACAAGTTTACCGGCCGCATTCCATCTGAAATAGGGCAATTGCAGCAGTTATCAAAGATGGATTTTAGCCATAATAGCTTTTCAGGCCCTATTGCTCCTGAGATAAGCCAGTGCAAGATGTTGACATTTGTCGACCTCAGCCGGAACCAGCTCTCCGGTGATGTGCCAACTGAAATCACGGGTATGAGGATACTGAACTATTTGAATTTATCTCGAAATCACTTAGTTGGGAGCATTCCTGGTTCCATATCAACAATGCAGAGTCTAACTTCTGTTGATTTTTCCTACAATAATTTGTCTGGTTTGGTTCCTGGGACTGGTCAGTTTAGTTATTTCAATTACACTTCGTTTTTGGGTAATCCGGATCTTTGTGGCCCCTATTTGGGGCCCTGCAAAGAGGGGATTGTTAATGGCACAGGTGAACCACATGAGAGGGGGGCATTATCGCCCTCTATGAAGCTTTTACTAGTCATCGGCTTGCTTGTCTGCTCGATTGTGTTTGCTGTTGCAGCAATTATAAAGGCCAGGTCGTTAAAGAAGGCCAGTGAAGCTCGTGCATGGAAACTCACGGCGTTCCAGCGTTTGGATTTTACTTGTGATGATGTTTTAGATAGCTTGAAGGAGGATAATATTATTGGGAAAGGGGGAGCTGGTATTGTTTACAAGGGAGTGATGCCTAACGGGGAACAAGTTGCTGTGAAGAGGCTACCTGCAATGAGCAGAGGATCTTCGCATGATCATGGCTTCAATGCAGAAATTCAGACCCTTGGGAGAATCAGACACAGGCACATTGTTAGATTGTTGGGTTTCTGTTCCAACCATGAAACAAATCTTTTGGTTTACGAGTACATGCCTAATGGGAGTTTGGGGGAGATGCTACACGGTAAGAAGGGGGGTCATTTACACTGGGACACAAGGTATAAAATAGCTCTAGAGGCTGCTAAGGGCCTTTGCTATCTTCATCATGATTGCTCGCCATTGATTGTCCATCGCGATGTTAAATCAAATAACATCCTCCTAGATTCTAGCTTTGAAGCTCACGTGGCTGATTTTGGACTGGCCAAGTTTTTGCAAGACTCAGGGACATCAGAATGCATGTCTGCTATTGCTGGTTCCTATGGATATATAGCGCCAGGTATGATGTACAAAAGTATTTCTTTTTTTGGGGTACTATTGGATTATTGGATTTATTTTTTTTTAATTTTACGGTTTATGTTCAACAATCTTTCTAGAATTTGTAATTCGGCCACTGAACTGATCTTTGACTGGTAATACAGTTTAGGTTGAGATTTAGAAATGATTGTGCTTTGAAATTTTTGGTGGCTTGTTTTTCATTTTAATGTCAATTGCTCTTTAATTATCTTTGGAAGTAGGCTAGCTGCATGTTTAGGACTACGCCACTTGATAGCATCAGTCTTTATCATTGCTATTGGCGCGCGCGCCCATTTTTGGTTGGAAACAGCTTCTTAAGAACTTGAATCATGTACCAGTACAGTTTTTGGTCTGAAATTTAGTGCAATTGATGAATGACTTTCTTGTTAAATGCTAGTCTGATGTGTGAAAGTGATCTCCAACTACTTCCTACACTATTTTGGTCTAAAGTTATGAACATGGTAGTGTTACTTTGGAAAGGAATTCAAACGGGAGAATGACGCCAAAACCTAACAAAATACTGTTCACTTAGTTGGTAGAGATTACTATCTGTTGAAAAGTTAGTATAGTCTTTTACTTCTAATTAAACTGTCTGCTAATTGTTGCTATTCCTTTACTCTGAATATTTCCTTGTATATATCTTAGACTAACAATTCTCAGTTTTCAGGCAATTATCTGGAGTGTGTTACGGGGTGTGCTAGTTTTGCTTTACTGATTTCAAATCTTGCTCTATTGCAGAATATGCCTACACCCTAAAAGTTGATGAGAAGAGTGATGTATACAGCTTTGGTGTAGTTCTCTTAGAATTAGTGAGCGGGAGGAAACCGGTTGGGGAGTTTGGTGATGGTGTGGACATAGTACAATGGGTCCGAAAGATGACAGATGGAAACAAAGAAGGAGTCCTTAAAATTCTTGATCCAAGACTCCCAACAGTTCCCCTTCATGAGGTAATGCACGTCTTTTATGTGGCCATGCTTTGTGTTGAAGAACAGGCAGTGGAACGCCCCACAATGAGGGAAGTGGTGCAAATACTGACTGAGCTCCCCAAGCCCGCTGGTGCTAAACAGGAAGATTCTACAATCACAGATTCCCCTCCACCACCAACCTCTACTTTGGAGTCTCCGTGCTCAGGTTCCAGGGACACAAAAGATCAAAAGCCACCACATCAATCCCCTCCGCCCGATCTTCTTAGCATCTGAACCTTTCTACTAAATGAGTAATTATTTTTCCTAGCTTGTATTAGTATTTTAGCAATTTCCACCCTCAAGGTACCATGAATCATGTGGGGCTAGCTTTTTCCTTTCTGTGTTTATTTGTTTTTCCTTTCATTGGAGGGGTTGCAAGGGAGGATGGAAGAGAGGGGTGTGATTTCTAACTTGAAGGTATTGCTAGTTAAGGTTTTCAAGTATTTTTGTTGTACAGTGGGAGTTGGTGGGGTTTGTTAGCAAAAAGATGTTGAATCTTGGTCAAAAACATGTGCTTGCTGTGCTGTTTGTGTTTCCTTACGAGTCTCTAACACAAGTAACACAACCATTTCTTCCCCTCCATAGCATTGCACTTAATTTACTTCCTTGGACCTGGAAAGGGTAACTGGGGAGTCATTACTCAGTCTTTAAGCCATCTCCGAACTGTCAAAATTTTGGGATTCCAGTTGACTGGTTGAGTACTTGGTTAGCATGGATAAATGTGTGGGTAAATTAAAAAAGTTGCAATTATGAGAGCCAATGATAGCTGCTGGTAGAGTGAACTAAGCACGCCGTGCTGTGCTTTCAAGTACCGAGACTTGTGTGGGGTTTCCTTGCAGTCGATGCTAGTGAATGCGCTCCTGTCTTCAGGCCATTTCACTTGTCAGAGATCTTTTTAATTCAAGAACCAGCCGGAACTGGAAGCATCAGTCAATGAGTGCGTTGGTTTTTGCCTAGAAAATAAGTCATCGACTCTCTCTTCATTTACACGTTTAATTAAGACCCTCTTTCTCCTGGTTCGGCATTGAAATGCATCACCATGAAGAAGAGTTCGTACCTCTTATGAGATCTAATTTTTTCATATGAGAAAAATTAGTCACCAGACCAGACCTTCTTCATGGAAGTGGGTGGGTCCATTGATTATGATGTTGGCCGTTTGCCATGCATGTGACTCACATGCAAGCAAAGCCCTTTTTCTTGTTACAATTACAACCTTCTAAATGAAGATCAAGTAATATTGTTTGTTGGACTTTGACTGCCTTTGGCCAAACCGGAGATTCGATGTTTTCCATGGAAAGTCCAAATTACCCCTCCTCTGTCCTACTAAATTATTGGTTATCCTTCATTGATGAGAAGGTGACTTATAGCCAGCACAAAGGGGGACGTATGAAGGAGTTTCTTCGTCATCTTGAGCCAAGTATTTATAGGAGAAACAGTACAGAGGTTAAGGGAAAAGTTCCAATTTTCTTTTTCCTGTTTAATGTATTTGATATGTGGATCAAATTCAGGATCTTGCATAATATAATACTCGCTCGGTCTAGAAATAAATTACCCTCTATATTTTAAAATTTTTGTTTATGAAATTATTTTATTTTATTTCATATATATATTTTTAGAATTAATAATTAATTTCTTCTTATTTTACCTTCATTTGTTCTAAGTTAATTATATAATTTTTCAATTTTTTTTCTTCTTACTTCTTAAGAATTTTTACCATCCAATAGTGTTGTATTTTTAATATGGATAGATTAAAAATTTTATCTAAATTATTGTATTATTTTTAACGCATTTAATCTATATATAAAGAGTTTCATAAACAAATATTTTGAAATATAGAAAATACCTATCTTTTTTGTTTGTTTAGAAATAACTGTTCATTTTCTAAATGTAAGTTTATTTAATTTTATCCCTACAATAATTTTTCATCAATTAATAAAAAATTAACCTATTTAGACTTTAAAATTTATTGTTAGCAATATTTTCGTCTTTAATATTTTTTCTACCATTATAGTCCGTAATAATTTTTTTCTATCATTATGGACCTTAATTTTTTATTTTTGGAGACTATAATGGCTGATTTTTTTGGTAAAAAATAAAACATTAGGGACTATAATAGTATAAAAAAATCACTAGAGACTATAATGTTAGAAAAAAATATTTAAAAAAAACATTACAAACACCAAACTAAATAGACTAATTTTTCTCAATTAATTAACATTACAACTACAAATAATAAATTTATTTTACCCAAGAATACCAACACATTCTCTCATAAAAAGTAAAAATTTTACTTAATTATTCTATCTACCAAGAAAAAAAATAGAATATATAATTAATTAGACGAAAATTTGTAAAAACTAAAAAAAGGATAGAATATATATTTTAATTTTTTATTATAAAATTTTATAATTCTTTAATATATATGATTTTAACAATTATATTACTTATTTTTGAATAGAGGGATCAGTTGGTTTCTTAGTGTCTACCAAGACATAAGAGATGGATTGGTGATGAAATTCTTATCATATAACAAAGGGGAAAAAAGGGTGACTCTATGATTTTCTTTGTGCGTGATAGTATATAGAATGTGATGGAAACTTGCGGTTTCGCGATTTATCTGTTTTTTCAAAGTTTAGCGGTAGGTTTAGTCGGATACGGATACCTAAATTATAATAAAAAATAAATAAAAGGGGAAAAGGTTGTAAAAGCCTTACATTGGTTGACGAAATGGCAAATCCAAAGTGGTTGGGTCATAGAATTTGGGCAGTGTTGTGTTAGAGATGGTGGCCCCTCATCCATGATTGTTTGCAGCCCTGACCTGGCTAATTGGATGAAAGCAGTACGTAACGTTCAGATAATTTTATGCTGTGTTCAATTTTGTTTCTCCACAACTTTTGCTATCGTACTATTCCTACCGCAAAAATTAAATGGCACGCAGAGCAGAGCCGGAATTTGTATGGTTTCAATAATTAAATGCGCCGCGGAGTAGTCGGAATATACGATCCCATCTTCGTACTTTGGAAAACTGTCTCAAATTTTTCACAGAACCAACTTTTTTTTTTTTTTAATTTCGCCCTGCAATAGGATATTATTATTTCCACTTTAAATACCTTTGATAATAATTTATTTTAATATTAACAAAATTATTATTCAAAATATAAAATTTAAATTCGATATTACACTATGAATTTTTATCTTCTTTACTAAAATCATTATTTCTTATCTTCTTCTGCTTTCCCTTAAAAAAAATTACAATCAATCTTGTTTAGATCATTTTTAAGGTATGGATGAGTTAAATATTTAAATATTAATTTTTTTCCAATATAAATTCAACCCTTACCGAATCAAGATGGACGTAAGGTAAAGTTCAATTTTAACCAAAACATTCTTTGTCAATTCAGTGGCAAAACCACTCTAATCGTGACGGAATTGTAATCATATTCTGCTGTGAATAGATCAAATGTTGTTTATTTATTTGAGGGGAAACAAGAATTTACAGATAAAAGTACGATGTTCATGTTTGTATACCAGATATAGTAAAACGGGGCAAGTCATGGCAGTGCAAGGCGACAGAATAATGCCTCACAGCTTAGCCGTCCTCCCGTGGCCTCATTTGTGTTCAACTTTCTGTCGTCTTCCTCTTCTTGTTTTTCATATTTTAACTTTTTCTTTTGGGGAATAAACATGAAAATCCAGGCCCCATGCCCTCTCCCCAACACCCCACTTCAAAAAAAAAAAAAAAAATTCTGTCCTTTTGAAAAGAATGAAGAAAGGAAAGATTTGACAGTGGTGCGTTAGGAGTGGGGCAAAATGTACTTGTCAAAATTCTATAATATTTATGTCGGTTAAAATGTTGGAAAAGGACTATGGCGTTCAACTATTTACGTCGCTTAGTGATTCAATGAACATAATGGGTTTTATGTGTAGTCCAATATTCAAAGAAATTTTCTCCTATTGAAGGTCTGTGATGTTGGGTTTGGTGGGTTTTGTTTGGCTTTTCCTTTGTTTAGGATCCTATCTTATGTTATCTCCAAAGCTACCTATCATTTTGATATTGCAAATTAGAGACCCGATGGACCACACTCAATTTTAACCTATTAGGCCAAGACCCTTTTTTTTTTTTTAACCCTATTTGGTTAAGATTTGTTGGGAAGTTTTTTCTACCACTGTGCATATGTATAATTTCCTTCATTATTATTATTATTATTTTTGGAAAAATTAATGTATTTGTTTGCATATATATATATATATAGAAATTTCTGACAATTAATATTCAATTTAAATTGTAATTATAGTTTCAAAATATAAACTAAAGTGTCCCATGTGACATACTACTTATAGCTATATCATGGCAGTACCTATGATTTCTCTGTATATGGTAAAGACAACCTTGACGAAAGTATTGATTCATAGTAAGTGGATGATATGACCACCTCAGAGTGTAGGTTAGAAAGGGAGAAGTGAAGAGATTAAGGATTTGAATCATTCATAATTTAAAAAATCATGGTTCAAATGCTATTGACACTATTCTATGATTTAAAAAAAAAACTTAATATTCTAAAGACATAGGACATAATAACAAAAAAAACGAATTTATAAATTATGATATTTTCTGTAAAATTTTGTATTCCATTTTTATCCCTATTGATTTACTTGCTCTAAAGTCCTAAAACAGGGAAGGTGTGATTCCGTGCGTGATTTACTTCCTCTAGAGCACAGGACAGAGACGGTAGGGGCTTTGGTAATGAATCGTTATCCAAAGAAAAGAAAAAAAAAAGGTGAATTCTTGTTGCTTAACATCTCTAGGGGTATCTTCAGCAATATATGGTTGCGCATTTTTCTGTTTCAAATGACAAGACTGCTGACACCCACTCCATATCCAGCCATATATATGGTTTTTGCCCCTTCTCGCTTTTCTCTATAAAGAGAAGAAACTGCAATGAAATGGTATGTATCACCATCAAAAATGGGTGAAAAACCAAGACAAGAACAAAAGATGGCATCGTGGAAGTCCTATCCTGACTCACTTCCACTATTGGATTTGAAAATACGAATGTCAAGTCCAGAGAAAAATACAGCAACTTTTCCAAAAATTCATGGGACGAACTGAAATGAATGAAAGTTCATTAGTTTGTGTAAATTCTTAAGCCAAAAAAGATGAGTCGTCAATCCAACATTTATAGCCCACTGCAATGCTTCTTTATGTGTTTCCTGCAAAAATACAAGCACCACCGACTGACCGCAACTGCCTTACGTATATGGGCTCAACCTCCACCTTCACTGCTCTTCTCATGATTTTCTAATTTTTCTTAAAAAATTACGAATCAAATACTCAAGTAAAATTATCTGTGCTCTGTGCAGTCTCATCATGTTCATTTATTCATCTTTGTTCTTTTCTTTTTTTTTTTCCTGTAGCTGAAAATCATTTTAGCTGAGTGGGTTGGGTTTGATTTAGTTATTCCATAGACGGTGGTGATCTGATGGTTCTACATTCCCTTCGCCTCCTTTGAGTTAAATCTAATCGCTGTCTTGTGTGGCCTTTGGCTTTATTTTCAGTGGTAGGGTCTCGGCGGTGTGTCCCGTCCCATCTCTTCGTATGACATCCCAGCAACTGGGATATCCATATATCCACGAATCACTGTGCGCCAGTTCTTTGGTTTGGTATATGGGGACACTTATTGGCTACAGAATGCTTACATATTAAAGAATCATATCTTTATAAATTGAAAGTTCGATCCGTTTCAAATATAATTCAAGACAAAGAATGTTAGTAGTACAATTTTGGTCAATTTCTCTGTTTAGATTTGTCATTTTTTCTTCCCATTTGAACAGATGATTAGGTGAATTATTTGAATCCATGATTAAGCGTCTTTGTACAGATTGGGGAGAATCAAAATAAGTGGACAGAGGTATTGGCTGAGGGTAACGTTGGTATTGACATCTCCTTATATTTAGCCAAAGTCGGTGTCATTTTCACTTGAAATTATGTGCGTTCCACTATGAGATCAATCGTTCAGTGTGTAGGGACTGAAGAATATCCATTATTTCACCAATTTAGAGTGTCATAACCAACGTCACGTTTGTATTACTATTTAACTTTTCCTTTTTTCAAAAAAATAGATTGAAAACAGTATAATTATGAATGAGAATAGTATATTAAACTTGAATTCAAGACTCTTGAGCTGTCACACTCGTTTTACCTTTAGTGGATTGAGTTAAGGATAGCATATGCAAATTGGAGAGGGATTTAGAAAAGGTGCAAGAAAGGTCCTTAGGATTCCATTCAAACATTCAAATACCTCACAGGAACTCTGATGAATCAATAGTGGGACTTCCCAGTTTTATCCACTGCTTTTATAAAATTGGTTAAAGCTCCCTCCCGATTTGATTACATTTGATTTCCCATTTTTCCTCATTAGTTTTTTACTTGGTACAAAAACCCTTTTCACTTTCATGAGTCAAAAGCGACTTACACTTTTACCTTAGATTTTCTTAGTCCATCGTACTCTTCTATGATCCAACATTCCTGCAAATGCAAGTAACTTTCTCATCTGGACTCAAGAAGCCATACGATTCATGGAATCAATATGAGAGAGACTGCACTCCACAGTGGAGAATAGTAAGATCATTGATTCGGATCTTCATTTTACAAGACGTACGTATCTGGAGAAAAAATGGTGGATGAAAGACTCCAAGAACTAGAGCCTCCCCCTAAAGGAACAACTTTATTGTTTTTACTGTGAATAGATGGTGCAACCACGCAAGTATCCCACTATAGGAACCTCAATAGTTGTGCAGTAAATGGGTATGGTTACGCAACAGAAGCCTGGTAATCATTCAACCCTTTTTGTGATTGAAACACAGTAAACAGTAAATGCATATTTTGTTGAAAGCAAAAGCCAAGAAAGGAGACCCTGAGGTGATGTTGGAAAAGAGAAAAGGTAGACATGACTTTGCCACCTTTGAAAAATCAATGTAAATCAAAATGGTGGGGCTCTTTCTGAGATTGAGCTGTAAAGCAAATGCAAAGAGAATTTTCCCACAATTCTGTTTCTCTTTCCACCTTTCTGATTTATGTGTAGCTCTTATTTTCCAGAAAGTTTCAGAATTTGAACAATTCAGATGTAGTGGAATCGAACCCAATAGCCCCCTATCATCATATCCATCATTGATATCCCTTTTCTCAACTTTGCATCAACATTCCCAAGTTTCTCAGCTACATTGCATATGCCTAGTTTAGCAAGTGATTAGCATAGCAACTGCTTATTTCGGGCGAGTCTCTTAAACGCTCAAATTGTTTAGATTGTGTAGTATCCTTAGTATCTAGCATCTTTTTGTTTAATGAAAGAGATGTACGAATTCAAAAGACTTGAAATGAAATATGCAGAAAAAGCCAAGACCCGACGGTAATTAGTCTCTGTGGAATCATGGGATGCAGGGAAAGAATCGGGAGAAACGTGCAGTGAACCTAAACATTATTATCAAGAGGGAAGCATAAAAGCTAGGGGCTTTTAATTATGTCTAGGGACATCAGCCATTCTTGAGTCCATGTTTTCAACCGAGCTTTGGCAATGAGTGAGTGTAGCTGTAGTGGCAAATTCATGATGAGTCAAAACTTCAAAAATGGAAGTACACGTTTGATCATCATATGTATTGTTCCTACATGCCACCTACCAATGAAGCATGCACAGTATAGAACAAGCAATGGTCCTCATTAGCATGCAAATGTTTCTCTCTCTCCCTCTGTATCTGGGATATCACTTCCAGCAGTAAAACGATACGAAACGGAACAGGCAAGGACAACATAGACAAGAAAGCAGTGTAAATTTGCCAAAAAGCAGATTAGGCCCTCAGGCACTGTATTATTGTTGAGGAAGACAAATATATGTGGGGCGGGAGTCTGCGTGCGGTAAGCAGTGATTCCATCACGGGATAAAGGCAGGGGTAAGGTCTGGTCCAATTTCTGGCGACAATTTTGGCTTTCTGAAATCTTGAGTGCAGTTGCAGAGACAATTACTACTTGTTTACCCTTTTGGCTTTTACTTCTGGTTTTTACCATTGATGTGAGTGGACAAAATTTACCGTAATAAAGATTTACACCACCCAGATTTTCGCATGGATTTATAGAACTGTGTGGTGGAGACGGGAGAAAGTAAACGGATTAAGCTGGCAACCACCGTATAGATGAGACGTCGGCCCACTTATATGGCAGCTCAGATCTGAGTCATTGGACGTTTCAGTGTGACAGCCTCTGCCATTGGCCAAAAGTTTCAGAATTGCTTGGTACGCACAAGAAGGCTGCCTCACCCAGTGGCAAATTCACAAAACCACCCCCGCATGCATTGGGCCAGGTGCCAAGCTTAAACCAACCAAGAAAAAAAGCGACTTTGTGCAGAACTATGGTGCAAGGCCCAACTGGATTAATTGATTCCCGAAAAACATTAGAACATTGATATGCTTAACCAGCTCTGCAGTTGATTTCCAGCCCATTTTCATGAATAGGGCATCGATAAATGAGTTGGGATTTTCATACTTTCTTTCATGATCCAGCTTTGAGAAGTCCTGTCTGCCCAAATCAGTATCACAGGGCTTGCCCATTACTGTTCCCATTGCCATAGAGATAACAACCACGGCAGAAATACAAAATCTCTTCATCATGAGACACAATTTTGAACAGATACAAGAAAAGTGCTGTTCCCTTTATTTTTACATTATTCTTTCAATGTGGACTCTTTGTGTCTTTGTGCTCAGTTAGTCAAATTAATCATCCTTTTCCTGATACAACAGACTATAACCTTATTACTGGGAGCTGCAATCTTTGAGTGGAAAAAAGGCCATCAAGAGTAAGAAAATTCTCTGAGAATTGACTTGATCACTACTTCATTTCCTTGCGAAGGTAATTCCTTTCTCAATGCTATCAGCTAATTCTTTCTTGGCTTTTTCCAAGACAACCCTGCCAAGAAAATGATAATAGAAAACATCAAGCATTTCCTTGGACACTGATACAAAAGCACATAATTCAAATTGGAGAATATGTAGAACAAGGAAACCATTGCTATTCAGCTCATAGATCATTACACCATTAGCTGGCATAAAGTGGAAGGAAGCACTGAACATATACAACAAAATTCATAAATCCAGCATAATCAGCCAAACAAGATCTTTTTAGCCAATGATTACATATAACTAGGTCAATGCACGAAGAAAGGAAGAAAGCCAGTTTTTTTTTTTTTTTTTTTTTTCACCTTACAAGTCTCGCTTTATAAATAAAAATAAGGTCAGGAATATAAGTTGTGATATAAATTAAAAGCAATTTCTAATGTCAAAAGCTTCTGTTACTCAAAATGTGCTTGTGCAGCAGTTTCACAATAATTAAGCATTACCCTAAAGCATATTTATGCATATCTAATGTATTGCTTCAAAGTATTCTTTCAGACCTGAAGTTCCTTAACATGTATCTCATGGGTTTGAATGTGAAAAAAGAAACCGCCAAGCTTTACTCAAATCCAGTTCACAAAACACGGTCTTCTTGGCTAGTTTGTTCAAAATGATGACAATGATTAATTGGACAGAGCAGCAAAAAAAAACTTGCCCAACCAACTTTGCGGTTGAGCTGGGGTAGTTACACGATATAATCGGAATTCAGTTATAGGAAAAAGAAAACATGGTCAAGAATCTAAGCAACATTTGACCCAGACCTTTCATATTCATTCAGAGGACCAAGTGGGTAGATCTCCTCAACCCCATTACGGCCAAGCCGTACTCTAGATGCAAAGAAAGGAAGTTCAGTCACCTGAAAAGAGACCAAACAAATAATCATTTTAACGAGCATGATGAAGCAAATATGATGTTACAAGGCAGAATTGAAAAAAAACAATGAATCTCATTGGTAAGTCTACGAAATAAAAGAAACTAATAGTAAGATGCCTGAGAATCCACAAAAGAACACTCAACAACACCAGCATCTCCCCTCAAGCCACGCAAGCATGCATCAGCAAATTTAACAGCTGCATATGCCTGAGAATTTTAGGCATACATTTTCAGTACTAAGTTCAGAATCAAAAGATTTATCTGTGGCAAGGAAGCAACAAAAAGAAATTGAATAAAGAAAGTGCTCTTGATAGTGCCCCACCATGGATAGGGTAGCAGATCCTGCACCAGCTTTCGCCTGTACAGAGGGAAGTTCAGCATCATAAGTATGCGGTAATTCATACATAGCATTTCTCAGCTAAATAAATGAAGATCAATGATAATTGGAGTGCAAATTGCTCCTAGGCTACAGTATATTTAGCATAGGCAACACCCACCTGTTATTTTACTCATGCTTCTGGCAATGTGAAATCGAAATAAATAATTTAAAATCAGACCCTGGAATATAATCGTCTCTTCTTAAGAAAAGGTTTTGTGCCATACAGACATCTGATTGAAAACATTACCCATGAAAGACAAACGTTATATACATCAGAAAGTGGAAATTTTTCATTTCAAAGTCCCATTTGTACAGAGAATTAAATACCCTCTCCTTTTTCACTTCCTGTGCTCCAATGCACTATTCTGACAGTTATTAATTAATTCAAACTACGGCAAGGCTACCATATATATACCACTTTGATAAGCTTAGTTGTTTTCACTAACATTAAGAGCAACCATAACCATATACTGCTAAAGTCATATATTTGCCTTGTTGAAATCAACAGATACCCAACCTTCGCATGTCAATTAAAGTTAAATAAACAAGCAATTACAACTTAAACCCTCATATTGCTAAGACTAAACAATTGGAGAGAGTAGTTGTGGAAGACAGAGAACACTCTCTTGGGTGTAAGAGGCAGCGTAAAAAGAAACAGCATGCAAGTCCCATCAGCGAACAAGAACAAAGAGAAGATAGAACCTATAAAGTATCAAGGCAACACAAAGACCATGAAAATGTACCAAACTGGAGACTTGCACATCAACACAGAACTTCTACTAACTAGATTCTTCTTACCTCAACAACTTCAGTTCCACCATTCTGGATTCGAGAAGTCATATACTCAATTTCTTGTGGAGTGAAAGAGCATGAAGGTTTGACCTGTATGACAGGAGGCGAATCCTTGTAAGAAATGGAGCATAAACTCACAATAGGATCCTTTAAGGTATCTCAGCAAGTTGGCTTTACCTGAGACAGAAGAGGTAAAATAGTAACACCAGCATGACCCCCTACTACTGGAACATCAACTTCCCTTGGATCAAGCCCCAAAACTTCAGCCTTCAGAAAATCAATTTTAGAATATGGTATCAGAGCATACTAAGAAAATAATTACTAGAATTTAGGGGATGAATACAATTGTCTGTCATCATCTAGATAAACATTTATAGTCTTCACTTTTTACTAAGGGCCAATAATTCCTTGTTTTATTGCTAACATTCAATAGTGGACAACAGATTGAACATACAGCAAGCCTTACCACAAACGTATTGGCTCTAACTACATCAAGCATTGTGACTCCCAAAAGTCTCCTTGGGTCATAGGTGCCAGCCTTTTTAAAAACTTCTGCTGCAATTGGAACTGTAGAGTTGACAGGGTTACTTATTAAGTTGACAATAGCCCTAGGGCAGCACTTAGCAATTCCTTCACACAGACTCTTTACGATTCCAGCATTGATGTTGAAAAGATCATCCCTTGTCATTCCTGGTTTTCGAGGAACACCAGCAGGAATGATTACAAGATCCATGCCAGTAAGAGCATCCTCCAATTTATCTTTTCCTAGAAAGCCACGAACCTAAAAAATCCGAAATCAGATATATTTTCTAGATTCAACAATTGTATGGGAGAAACTTGCATTGGATAAAAGTGATCCAATACTTCTGCTTTTAGGTTGAGCTTCTTTAAGTTTCTATGAAATCAAAAGCCACAAATAAATCAATATAATTAAATTGAATTCAATCCTGGTGAGATTTTTTACATTTTTCATCCATTAACTTAACCATGATTAAGGCAGTGTCATGCATGATAATAAGGTACAGATTTGTAGATTTTTACAGAAGTCTACCAGATCACCTCTCCCAACTAAAGTGGAAGAAAACAAAAACCCCCAACATATGGATTGTAATAGTTCTCAAGATGCTAAAATACAGTTCAAAATTTTGGACAACTTATTTAAATTTTTTTACTTCATCTTCCTTTTTATTGCAATGAAATAACTTTTCACAACTGCCATAAAATAAAGAGGGGAAGTTCATTCCATTGATTTAGCATGCTTCTTCATGAACTCTGACCAATCATAATGTCACATTTCACAGACTCAATCAACCAGATACTAGCAACAAAGTGTTTGTACCTCCCACCTCTTAGGTTCCAGTAAGTTTGTTTTTACCAAGTCATCTACATTTTAATATTGTTGTACACTATGACTGTAGATGATAGTATGTACAGGTACATTCCTATCGTTCTAAATTTTACAACAATTAATTTTCAGCTCATGGCATGATTAACCCACTATAATGGTTATCAATTGGGATTCAAGAAATTAGTTTCTGCGGCAGCAAATCAAATGGTACATTAAAGGACTAACATGGAAACATACAATAACCTTCTTCTACCAAAAGGGAGGGAAAAAAATGGTCTAGTTATTCTCTTTTCATGCTTCACATTCAAAAGATTTAGAAAAGGCCAAGAAAATGTAAGAAATATTTCCTCTGCCTTGAGAAAAATGCCAACAACATAACCGTACTTGTTTCACTCCTTTAACAAAATGACCATTTGATGTAAGAAATATGTGTGGTTCAATCTATTTGCTACTCTTAACAAACTGCGAATGACAAGAGCACATGCCCAAAATAGAAAAGAAATGCAAGAAAAATTCCAATAAAGCAGGAAGGAAAAAAAAAATTCAGAAATCAGAACCAAGAACCGTGAGGAGTGGAAATTACCACAGCGCTAGTGTCCATGTGACTGATATCTGCTGTTACACCAGGGGTATTAACCACATCATAGAGATGAAGAACTGAGACCAAAGGATTCATCTTCATGAGCATAGATAGAGGCTGTCCTATGCCTCCCGCTGCTCCCAAGATTGCCACTTTAAACCCAGCTGACCCCCCTTTTGCCCGGCAATTCTCTCGCCTCAAAAGGGCACTTCCCTCCATCTTCAACCACAATTGACACAAATTTTCAAATTAAAGACCAAACAGAGAAAGAAAACAACTTTATTTCACAAAAAGAATCTAGCATCAAGAAAAGCATCTTAATTTAACACCCCACAAAACTAATTCAGCAAAGCTACAACCTCAAATTGGAATAAGGCTAAATTGAGAAACCTGGAAAGTAGTAGGATTGAGATGGGCTGAAATTCTTGCAATGCGTTGATTGATATCTGCACTGGCCTCCATATTTCTTCCTTTCTTGCAAACCTCCTCCTTAACCCTGATGATGCGAAAGTCTGATGCGTGCTTAAGAATAGAAAGAAAGTAGAAGGACAGAAGAAGAAAATGTTACTTCTGGAATTGAATTGAGCAGTAACTAAATACAGACTAGTGGGGCAGAAGGAAATATTGAGACCGAGACACGATGATGACGATGTTGAATTCGTTGGGAAGTGTGAAATTGGATTTATTATTGTTGGGCTGCGAGGACTGAACAGCGCAAGCCTTATCCATAACGGTTTCTATCCCATCCCTCTCCATTAACCACTGTTGCCATCTTCTAGGATCATGGGTTTTCATTTGTCTACTAGATAGTGCTTGTCTTAGTAGTAGGCCTGGACTTAGCTGGTTTTCAGTTGGGCAGAGAGGCCCAGTCGGCTAGAAAGGAAACCAATGCATGTGGGAATACCAGTTTTCAGCCCTATTAGTAGTCGCTCTAGGATTGTGGATACTTGGATTGCTTCCTTTTGGATCCAACCTTCCTTTTCCTTGCATTCCTGGCCCCATGGCACCGGCACAGAGAGATTTGAGCTCACAACTATTGAGTTATTAAAAAAAGTCACAATTGTTATGAATTATTAGAATTTCCATTAATTAGTGGAGGCTCCACTAATTATGGATTTATGTGAATTATTAGAAGATTTTTATGGATGTCCACCATTTAGTGGAGACATCATTAATTGAGATTAGTTGAAGATGATGTATGCCATGATGTATTTCATTAATTAGAGCTCTATAAATAGAGCTATTCTCTAAGTTTGTAATACACCATCATTTTGTGAAAGAAAGATTAGTGAAAGAAAGATTGGAGAAAGAATTGTGAGAGAAAGAAAGAGAGAAGTTTGAAGAGAAATTCTTGTGCAAAGAATAGTTAGAATTTTCTTAGTGTGTAGTGTGTAGATTTTATTCTAACACTACCCTAATTTTATAACACGTTATCAGCACGAGTCTCTGCCGTTATTAAAGCCAAGAGGACAGTACGCATTTATTGATCTCGCTAAATTCGAATTTGTAGCCATTGATATTTCTGAAAAAAAAATTTATATGTCATACAGAAATGCATCTAAATGCTAAAAAAATGATCTCGCTAAATTCGAATTTGTAGCCATTGATATTTCTGAAAAAAAAAATTTATATGTCATATAGAAATGCATCTAAATGCTAAAAAAATGAGATTCATATGTCATGTGGATAAAAAGAAAGATTTGACCACCTGAAGATGGTCGTACTACCCACTGCACGATATGAATGGTTGCACCTGAAGTTGCAAGATTGTAAAACCGTGAACTCCGTGATGTATAAAACTACATCTTAGTTAAAAATTTTGCGGAGAAAAAGTTATCGATGAAGTTATATTGGAGAAGACATTCTCCACTTTTCATACCTCGAATATTGTCCTGCAGTAACAATATCGAGAAAAAGGGTATCCAAAATTGACAGATTTAACATGAGTTATTATTGAGAAATCATGAAGCCGGATGAAGCGGCTCAACGAGCATTCCGAAGTGAATGTCTGTTGGCTCCAACGAAGCCATCGTTATAGTCGTAGTTGTGGCGGTGGTCGTGGTTATGGTCATGGACACACTCGATATTTCTCTTATCACGAGAAATATCGGCCACTGAAGTGGAACAGAAAAGATAATAAGGGAAAAAGATATTTCCATTAATAATAAGCATCACATCTTTTATTCATATTACTAGTGTTCATTTGAACTTGATGATACATGCTTATAGTTACTCTTTTGTAATTGAGTGACAAATGTAAGATGAAGGTTTGTAATTGTTCTTTTTCAATATTTACATTAGAGGACGACAAACAATTAGTAATTATGGACTTCGACTCCTCTTTTTCGACATCCTCCTCCTTTTCTTTCCCCTTTGAGCCGACATCGAGACTAGCGACGAGAATTAGTCGTAAAATTACTTGTGAAATGAGTCTTGAGATTTTATGATCTCCTTAAGTTTATTATATTTCTTATTATATTTGGCCTTGAAGCATGCTTGTCTCAATTTACGTGTTTGGTCTTCTAAGCTGCGTATTAGGACTTTCTTCCACCAAGCTGTTTTTCACATTACGAGTATCGCAATGGCTTCTTTTAATTTCTTCTCGACCATATGTCCTCCTTCTTCTTTATTTTGCATATCCTGTAAATCGAAGTGATATCATCGGTTATTTACTTATAAATCTTTCATAGTTTCATACTTGCAAATTATAAGTATGTATGAGAGAGAACCTGGACATTCTTGATTATGGTCTCCAAGCTCACCAATTTCCTGTGAGGCCATCGACGAATTCCTAACACCCTACATCTTTTCTTGAGACGGGTTATGCCAATATTCAGTTCTTTGGCTGCGCTCTTGATTGGTAGGTAAAAGTACTCCGAAATTGTTTCTCTTGATAGTGTCGGGGAGTTATTGCCCTTCTTCTCTCTCTGCCTCTTAATCATCTTCTTCTCCCCAGGAATTTTGTCTGCAATAATATCTTGAACTTCGATATTATGCATTTCATGAGTACTTACTCCGACTTCGTTGCCAAGACCACTCATTATTTCTCCTAGAAAAAGAAAATAATATCGATAAAGGTAATACCATTCAAAATCCATGTTTAAATGTATAATAACCTGGAAACATATTATGGCTTTGTTCAAAATCCATTAGAGAGTAGAAAGGATCATGCACAAGCATATCCTCATTCAAAGGAATAGCATCAAGAGGAACAATATCAAAAGCGAGTCTCTTGTAGAGGCGAGATCAACTTGGTCCAAAGCGAGTATGTTCAAAACTTCCACTGATTTACATAAAAAACAAACCAAAAGAGAGTTTAATTTCATTATCAAGCACACTAAAAACAAATGGAAGCCCTCAAAGGTATCTCACACGAAATTAGGAGGAAGTGGTTGGTTTGCAAAGGAAAACATATCAAAATCTTACGCGTTCGAATTAGGCGAAAGCGGTTGGTTTGGAAAGAAAAATACATCAACATCTGCTTGTAGAAACCAGAGTCAAAATTTGACCATGTCTCAAATGAATTACGAGTCTCCATATCTGCTTTTTGATTTTTGTTTTTGATGTTTACTAATGATCGATAAGCTGAGATATATATCGATACATATATATATATATATATATCGTATGAGGAAGAAGAGGAGGTAGATGGTAGGTAGAGGGTCGGAGGAGAAGAAAAGACAAGAGAGGAAGATGAAAAGTCGGTACCGGGAAGAGTGAAAAAAATATATATAGTTTTCTTGGCATTTCCTGCTTGTCATCATTTTCTTATATTTATTTTCTTATTCTCTTATGAAATCATTATTCCCTAAATTAAGGGGAGAACAGAAACAGTACAAGAAAGATCGTGATTGGACAACATCATTAAATTATCTTGATCCGCATACAAGCGCGTGTGAACTTGAAGTTCAAAAGATAATTCATTTGTAAAGCATTGCAAATCACATGCCAGACGCTTTTGTTGACTCTAGAAGAGTAACAAAATCTCCTATGCCAGCTATAAATGCTCCTATTCGAATTGAAGTTCCAGCAGAACAAAATATTATACCTATAGCTGCTATGCCAAAAGCATGCCAGAAGCATGGCCGACCTCTTGGTTCTAAAGATAACAAACCTCTTTGTGGACCTCTTGGTTACTCTCTCTTGATGCTCGTGCTTTTCATGCAGTATTTTCACATGTAAATAGATAGCCCGTTTGAGAACGTGCTTTATGTGGATCAATAGGTCCACAAATATCTCCGTGAATCCGTTCGAGAAATGTAGGACTTTCAGCTCCTACTGTTACTGGTGATGGTTTAACAATTAATTTTCCTAGGGAACATGCAGTACATGCGAATTTTTCTGATGTTAATATCCTTTTATTTTTTAAAGGATGACCATGCGTATTCTCAATGATTCTTCTCATCATGGTAGATCCCGGATGATCCAACCGGTCATGCCAAATGCTAAAAGTAATAGGATCAGTAAACTTCTGGTTTACTAGATGATGAATTTCAATTGTACGTATTTTTACAAAATATAGACCAGTAGAAAAAGACGGTAGTTTTTCTAATACCGATTTCTTACCCAAATGCATTTGAGTAATAAAAAGATGCTCAATCCCATTTTCCTCATTTGTTTCAACATGATACCCATTTCTGCGGATATCGTTAAAGCTCAATAAATTTCTTCTGGATTTTGCCCTCAATGGATGTTTATCTCAACTTCTCAAGGATTTTGGTAAAACCAAATTTTGCCTTGGTTTACAAATTGAACATTTGGAGAGTGGAACATTTATTCATCAATCAACATATACAGCAAAAGTGCTAAAAAGATTTTACATGGACAAAGCACATCCATTGAGTATTCCAATGATCGTCCGATCATTAAATGTAGATAAAGATCCTTTCCGACCTCAAGAAAATGATGAAGAACTCCTTGGTCCTGAAGTACCATATCTCAGTGCAATTGGTGCATTGATGTATCTTGCTAATAATACAAGACCTGATATTGCTTTTGCTGTCAATTTATTAGCAAGATTTAGTTCTTCACCAACACGACGACATTGGAATGGAATTAAACAAGTCATTCGATATCTCCAAGGTACAATTGATCTCGGATTATTTTATTCAAATAAAACCAGTCCAACATTGATAGGTTATGCGAATCTTTGGTTATTTATCCGATCAACATAAAGCACGTTCTCAAACGGGCTATCTATTTACATGTGGAAATCTTGCTATATCATGGCGTTCTACGAAACAATCTATAGCGACTACTTCTTCAAATCATCTTTGAAATTATAGCCATTCATGAAGCAAGTCGAGAATGTGTATGGCTAAGATCCATGATTCATTATATCCGAGAAAGTTGTGGATTATCATCAATCAAATGTATTCCAACTCCTCTTTATGAAGACAATGCGACTTGCATAGCTCAATTACAAGGAGGATATATTAAAGGAGATCGGACAAAACATATTTCACCAAAATTCTTCTTTACTCATGAACTCCGGAAGAAAGGTGAAATTGATGTGCTACAAATTCGGTCATGTGACAACCTCGCGAGATATTTTCACGAAGACTTTACCGATCTGCAACATTTGAGAAGTTGAGATATAAAATCGGTATGCGTCAGTTTAAAGATTTAAAAGAATCATCTTATCAGGGGGAGTAATAAACAAACATATAGAATAGTGTACTCTTTTTCCTTCACTAGATTTTTTTTCCCACTTGGGTTTTTATCTAGTAAGGTTTTAACGAGGCATATTCTTTATGTATGGATGGACATCCAAGGGGAGTGTTATGAATTATTGGAATCTCTATTAATTAGTGGAGGCTCCACTAATTATGGATTTATGTGAATTATTAGAAGATTTTTATGGATGTCCACCATTTAGTGGAGACATCATTAATTGAGATTAGTTGAAGATGATGTATGCCATGATGTATTTCACTAATTAGAGTTCTATAAATAGAGCTATTCTCTAAGCTTGTAATACACCATCATTTTGTGAAAGAAAGATTAGTGAAAGAAAGATTGGAGAAAGAATTGTGAGAGAAAGAAAGAGAGAAGTTTGAAGAGAAATTCTTGTGCAAAGAATAGTTAGAATTTTCTTAGTGTGTAGTGTGTAGATTTTATTCTAACACTACCCTAATTTTATAACAACCATCAATTAAACTATATTTCAGAAGCAATTCTTTTTTTATCACTTTTTATTAAGAAAAAGTTTAATTACATTCGCTATTAAAAATTTCTCCTACAATTAGTTTGTGGACTCATAGTTTGAACACAACCAGTACATATTTGAACGTAAATTTTAACAAAATTATTTTCGAGATAGTTTGACCAACCTTTTTGATTGAACATAGGAAAACAAGGTTTAAGTTGTTCAAGAAAGGGATACATTTTTTCAGAAATGTTGGGAAGAATAGTAAACTCATTATTATACCATAAATCTTTTAATTTATTGCCTATTATATTAATAATATTATACTATTGAGTAGCTATTCTTTCTTGTTTCTTGAGTGCTCCATTCTGTAGTAGTGTGGCGGATGAAGGAGTCAATGATTTCAAGTTTGAAGAGGCTAAACAATTTCAGCACTTTAATTAATTCTTATAGCAATGAACACATATTAATCTTTAGAAGATTCTCCTATGGAATATTATATACAGTAATGGCAACTCATAATTGCCTGGATATTTTAATATAAAAGGAAAGAAGCAGGGAGGAGGGTGATCGTCTGGCCCTTCCCGGCAGGCTGCTCCGGCTAGAGGAATATTCAAATGATGAATACTATTATGTGTTCAAAAAGTTAGGAAGAGACAGTGGCTAGTTTCTAGAAAAAGGAGGGCGTCGATAGTGGTGGTGCAATTCAAGGAGGCATTCGATGAGTGTTTTTGGATGCAGGGAATCATTGACGTCTAAGGCACACTACCCATCCTGTCTTTGTCAAATAAGGTGGCTGTTTCTTCTGCACACGTCGCCATGTTTACATCTACAACCAGCTCCTTTCATTTCTTTATGTATCTTAATCTTAAAAAACCATTTCTATAATCTCCTTCTACTTTGATTTCTTCAATTTTTTAGGTTATCCCATGTCCTGCCTCCTGCCTCCTGCCTTCTGCCTCCTGCCTCAAGGAATGAATGCAACTCAAATTTCCAGTAAAAAATAATCAACTCAAAATTAATTAATAATATATTAAAAATTACTTCTCCGGTAATAACTTACCTGGTAAAGTATAATAATTTTTAAACATTAGGATAAAGACTTGAATCCCGTCCTAAGTATTAAATTTATCAGAATGGGATCAAACTAGAAAATAATGTAAGTTATAAAAAAAATGCTTAGGAAATATGTAAAAGATTTAATACCGATATTCTACACAGCCTTGAGTGCCTTAGGAGGCATAGGTTAAGTAGATCAAGCTCTTGAATGAATGCGTGAGCTAATTCTGTTGTAGGTTTACAAGATTGAACTAGAGTGCCGTGCATTGGTGCCTTAGGAGACCTAGGTTAAGTAGATTAAACTCTTGAACGAATATGCTTTGCGTATATATATTTAACAAGGTTTCAGGTAGAATTTTTGTCTTCTTTTTTTTTAAAATACTTAACTATTATACAAGAGAACAGAGGACGTTTCGATGAGTATCTGATTAAAAATGTTTTTATTTAATAAATAATATTATAGTAAGTAAATAATTATCAAAACTCAAAATTTAGAAAATCAACCTCTAGTTAATTAGGTGTGTGCCTATGGTTAAGATAGCAAATGAAGCAATTCTCATTATTCGATGAAACTACAACCATGTATCGGACTTTATAAGTAATATTTGATGGCATAAGACCAAACTAATATGAAAAAAAATTGGATAAGTCAATCGTCTTGTAAGCTCTAAATAGACAACAAGCATGATGTACAAGTGAATTAGCCGCCCAGTCTTGGCATTGTGCATTAAGTTTTATATGCACACCGTGGATGAAATGGCCTTCCTATGCCGAAACAGATGAGCAAAAAACCATGGATTTTTCAATTGGTAACATCACTGAAGTGTCTTCATGTGTGTGTGTGTGAGAGAGAGAGAGAGGTGATGTTTCTTTCCTTAATTCAACTCTCCGCCCAGAGCTAAACAGAGCTATATGTACATTGGACTGGGAAAATTGTATGCAGATCAAAGTTGAAAACGATTAAGAAGGACAACTAGAGAGATCATTAATCAAAACTTGTTTGCTAGTTAAATAATACAGTAATTACGATGTATGAATTATGACCTTGTTATCAAGAATAATAATCGGACATAAAAAGACAAGAAACTTGCCTGCATTTTGCTTCCTGAAAAGAGAGATTAGTAAAATGTAGGGACAAGTCAGAAATTGGGAGTTGAGAAAATAAATTATATAAAAAGATATATTAGAGGATAATATTATAATTTTTAAAAAATTTTAATAAGAACGAGAGATAAAATTTAAAATTTTGAGGATAGACGTCTGCACCCACCCCCTCTGTCTCTGTCCTTAGTAAAAATGACTAATTTTCATTTCTTACTAACATACATTTTTGGTGGTGTTGATCCTCTAACTTACTTTCTTCTCTTGGTTGGGAAGAAACCTGTAGTCACTACCATTTGAGAGAGTATTGGATGAAGGCTGCCTTTTGATTCTAATTGGCAAAGAGATAAGTTCTGACTGATCGACAAAATTGAAAAGGCTAATAACATTTTATAAAATTGGAATTCGTGACTTTCCAATCTTCACGCTATTTATTCGACCAACTCGACTATCCAATTTAGTTTCTTCTACACTCTTATGAAGCGGTCCCACGTCCATTTATTTTTCCCTTTTTCTTTTCTTTTCTCTTTTTTCTTTTCAGAAACTTTTGTTTGCTAAACAAATTAAAATCCATTAAAGATTCTACTTGGGTGTTGCATACTTAGAGTTTGGTAGTCCTTTCAAGGATCATCTTCTTCCATCCAAATAGTAGTACAAAATGCATTGGAAAATGAAAACTCAATATTAATTATTTGGTTAATGATTCATTTTTGTCTTTAGGCTGTATTTGGGAAGAGTTTCTTCACAATACAAACCAAAATTTCAATTTAAAATAATACTAGTATTAAATAATTTTTATTTTCTAAAAACTATCATATACTTACAACATATCATATTTTTTCTCTCTCATTAATAATTGAGTTTTACATTTACACCATATTTAATAATATTTTATTAAATGTTAACAAACTCATTTTAATACAATCCTTACTCAAGTGTATAATCTCAATTACTCGTATACTTACAAACAATGCTTGCATATATGCCGGATTCAAAGGGAGAAGAGGGATTCTAATAACCATAGCTCTGATCATCAATCCATTTGGATGAAAATATATGATATGTGAATGAGGATGAAGAAGAGGCCTAAACCCTTAAAGTATGCAACCAAAGCCGGAATCCTTAAGCGAGTTAATTTGTTTATTTTTCCTCAATAAAAGAAACAAGGAAAGAAAAATAAAAGAATAAGTGGATATGTCACAGTTTCATAAAAGAAAAAGAAGAAAAATGGGGAATGAATGTGAGGAAAAATATTCAAAGGGCATAATTAGAGATAAATCTAATAAAACAAATCGGAAACTGATACTTATGATTATAATTTCTCTTTCAAACACTTTAATTCAAATAGAAAAAGGATCAGACAAACATAAAAAAAATTAAAAATTAAAACTAATTTATTTGACTTGTGTATAGTTAAGATGTATATACTCTTTCCGTGTCAAATTATCCGTCTCATCTAAACAATTACGCGAATATAAAGATAAGTAAAATTTTCAATTAATTAAATATTTTCCTTCTATTTTTACTTTTAAAATTCAATTAATTCTAACTTTCTTTATTAAGAATTATTCAAATTTCAAAACTTTGATGTACTCCAAATTATTTCTCTCTCATATTATTTAAATGAGATTAGCTTATTGGGAAAGATATTATTTAATATATTTAAAAAATAAAGTGTTATTAAATAAGAACAAATTTTGAATGTTAAATTTTGATTTCCGATAAAGACATATAATCTAGAAAAAAGACTAAGTTATAAATAAATCAGATAATTTAGGACGAAAGGAATAATATATTATATTTATTTCACAATATAAGTCGTTTTTAACTTGAAATTTTTTTTCACAGTATAAGTGATTTTACAAAGTCCTATAAAAATTTATTACTTTTTTTCTAACTCTACTTCTCCCCGCCATCTCGCTTTTTTCACTAATTATGACCCAACTATTTCTAATCACCAAAGTAGATAAGGACTTAATTAATGGTATTTTTAAAAGTTTAGTTTTAAAATTATTTAAAATTTAGGATCCTATATATAAATTTAAAACAACATATATTGTGAAACTATAAATTAAAATAAAAATTTTGTCTCTATCGTAATTTATACTCCTTCTGTTTCAAAATCCTTATTCATGAAACTTTTTTATTTTGTTTCAAAATACTTATTCATGTATCATATTTCTAGAACTAATGATTAGTTTCTTCCTATTGTACCCTTATTTATTCCAAATCAACTATAAAATTTTCCAAAACTCTTCTTTTTTCTTCCTTCTTAGAAATTTTCACTAACCAATAGTTATAGTGTTTTTAATATGGGTAGAATATGAATTTTATCTAAATTATTATATTATTTTTAATATTCTTAATTTGTGTGTAAAAAATTTTATGAATAAATATTTTAAAAAGAAAAAAGTATTTTTTTTTTGAAATTTTAAATAGAAATAGTGAAAGAACTAGTGACGTGGGCGTTCTAAAAGTAAGATTGGTAACGGACACTGAAATCGAAAACGGGAGGATACCCCATGGCAAGGATGAATCTAAAGAAAAAAATTGCATGGAATTGAAGAAAGCTGAAAATGGTGTTGCTTTATAGACTTTAAAGGGGACGGAGAATTATTACAACATTATGGTATTATTGATTGGTTGAATGAGACCACGAATTTAGGAATTTTGTGTCTCACCAGAATACGGACCAAAATGAAAGTTGAAAAGGGCCTATCACCGGCCATCCATTTCGAACCCTCTCCTACTCTCTCTAACTATATTGCCTTCAACTCGCCCTTACTCGCACTCGCACCTCAATTAAAAATAAAAAATAAAAAATCGAAGGGACTCCTAATTTGACAATTTTGCATCCACTTGTAAATAAATCAGTTCAATTTTTAATTTTACTTATACAGAATTTAAAAATATTTATATTTAAATTTTTTTCATATTATAAAATACTGTAATGTCTATTTCTTAAGTACAAAACAACACACTATTAATTATCAAGATTATAATTTAATAATTTAGTATCAAATTTGTAATTTAAAAAATTATAATTCAGACTCTTAAATATTTTTAAAATAAAACTATAATATTAGACAAATATTTTATTTTCTTATATAAATATATACTAAATGTGAATTTTGGAGTAAGTAAAAAAAGTGATCATCTCATATTTGATTTGAGGAAAAAAGAAATTTACATAAAAATATAAATATATACAGAATATATTCTTTTTATAAATCAAAAGAATAATTATTTATTTACGCATATTTAATTCTTTAATTGGGAACAAAGCTATCAAAGTTGGTTGTGGGAAAGATTAATTACAATCTAAAAGTCTTATTCAAGCACAACTATAGTTTAAAATGTTTTTAAAACTTGGCCTATAAAATAATCAAATTTTGGAAAAAAAAAATGAGTAGATATATTAAAATATTATGGAATAGTGGCACGCTCTTGAATCTTGAGTTTTGAAGCTGACGTGTTCCCTCGTAAGCGATTGGGTTACATCGACAGCAACCTGCGAGTGGATGAAGGAAATTATCTGGCCGACCCCGAAGGCAAACAAGAAGCGTGAGCTGAAAAAACAACCCGCATGGACAAAATGTCCCTTCGTCTTCCGGCTGGGGCCCGTCTTTAAAAGCTCCCTCCTCTCCTCTCCTCTCTCTCTGTGTCTCTCTCTCTCCATTGCTTTGCATCTTCTTTTCTCTCTGTCTCTCTCCTCCCTCTATGGAGAGGTGGAAGCTGAAAGGGCAAAACATAAACCTACTTTAGCATTTTGTGTATCAAGTAAGAACTGTTCTTCTGAGAGACAAATACAGAAACAGTAAGAGGAGGGTTGGTGGGAATACACCAGATAATGTGAAAATGGTTCAAGAAGATGAGCACTTGCTTTCAAAACCATTGGTTGCTTCTGTAGTACTATTTCTTTTTGCAAAAGCTAAGCTGCTGCACTGGTTCAAGAATTTACTACTAGTAGAAGAGGGTTTGGAGTTGTTCTTCCTTTCAGATCAAAGTTCATGTTGGTGCAATCTCAAGTTGAAGGGTTCAGTATTAGAGGGCTCTTAGTCTTACTCATTTAAGACCTCTCGATCACCACCTTGAAGCTTTAGAAAGAGGCAGACAGAATGGAGCCAGGCAATACTGTTTTTTCATTTCTTTCCTTACATTCGCTAATATGCTTTTTCATTCCTTCCTGATCAGATGCACATATATAACAAGTTTTTTTTGCCCTTTTTTCTGGGTTGCTTTTCTTGATTTAAAGAGCAAGACTTTCTCAAACATTGATATGTTGTACGTATGTATTTGCATCTTATTCATCGATAATATATCTAAAAAGTAAATAGATTGATCCTCAATCTAAGAATACCTGTCTTTTGTTTCTTTGATCATCCTGGGTGTTGCATGGTCTCCCCTGTTTGATATAGATTTTGCTATATGGAAATGTTTCCTGGAGGTAGATATAGTGCAAATCTGTTAATAGGTTAGGGCTCACAAGGACAACATCTTCCCTTTTTGGGTCTTTTTTCCCATTCCTCAAACGACTAAGATGAGATAAAGCAGGCAAAAGGTAGAAAAACAAATGTGTCAATTCTTTGTTAATCTTACTCTAGATTTGAAAAAAAATATTGTTTTTCAGTTTACAAGGCTATTCACTACCGAGGGTTCAATTAATTGGCCAAGATTTCTACTATAATCTTCCCTCGAATCAGATTTCACAATCATGTTTTGCTTATATTTAGCTTTAGATTTCTTTTGAGTGTAATGTGCAAGAAAAGCACGTCGATAACTAGGTTGCCCCAACAGCATTCTGTCCCTGGTTAGTATTGCGATCTGTATATTTCATAGCTTGCCGTGGGGGTTGTTCTTGATCACCTGAACTGAACTATGCGTTCGTTTGTTGCTAATATATATCTCATTCTCCATTGGTTCCTAGCACTATTTCAAGGATTTGTCTGACATTTGGCGATACAAATATGTCTTAATTAATAGAGCATTAATTGAAAGAGTTACTTTTCCGAAAAGGACTTCTGGTTTTTTTTTTTATTGGATCCAAAACACAGAGCTCATGTGTCATGTATTAGTTGGATGGCTATATCTTCTAGAGATTGGAAAGCTTGCCATTTCCTTGGTGTCTTAGAGAACGTTTTTTTAAGATTTGTGAATTATTATAAATCCTAAATGCTGAACACATAGTTTGGTTCATGAAGGAAAAGGAAGAGGAGAAATGGAACAAATAGGAAGTATTATTTTTTATCATCTTTTTGTTTGGTACGAGAGGGAGGGGAAAAGAGAGAAAATTCTTAACTTATTTTAAGCTTTTATCTTATTCTCTGTTATTTAATTTTTTAGGCAAAAAAGTTATATCAAATTTGCTAATGTCTTGAACTCACTCCGTCCTTCTCACCCTTCAATTTGAGAGGATAAGAAACACCGACATATACGGTAATTTACTTCTATCCCTACACATCTCACTTCAACATAACAATGTACGATTACATCCACAGTAATTCATTCCCTTCACATTCATTCCAGCCAAAATTGGTATAAACATGAAAGAATAATCTAGGTCTGGTCATGGAACACTAGTTCTTGAGGAGACAGCAGCTTTCAGAAATGTATGTAAGCCTACGTAGAAGAAGGTCAATTAATCTTTTGATCCTTCCCATTTAAAAAGTGGAAAAAGGTGAAACATTCAAAGAAGACATTCAGCCTTAGAATGGGGGAGGGTTGGAAAATCATGTGGTTTGGCTTGATATCCCTAATTGTTTATTGGCTTCTTGCCGTCTTGCTTCTTTGACTGGTATTGTAAATCACAAAAGGCTTTGATTATAAGCCATTTTTTGTTCAACTAATCTTTACTCTTTTTGATTAGACGTTTGTTTCAACTCAAAGACATATTATAAAACACATTGTCTTGTTAGTGTTATTAGAAATTAGATAAGTAAAATAGTACGTCTCCCCATTAGAAGAAGTATCAAAACCCATATTTTAAAAAGCACAAATGAAAGATCTTATTTAATAAGTTCTTTTTTTTTTTTAAAAAAAAGAATTTTACACCAAAATGGGAAAAGAATTAAGGTGGACACTGGACAGTTCGATGAATATTGAATTTAAATATTTTTTAGCTAATAAAAAATATTACCACCTGAACAAGTAACTCCGACTTGAAATATGATCAAAATCAAAAGAAATTTCTCGAGGTTGATAGTCCGACCACTGTTTTTTGGATCGGACTAGCTAGTCGAATTGTGAACCGGTCTTCAAAACGGTTTAGTCCTCTCCTTCAAGCTGGGATTTTTAAACATCGTCCTATCTTGTGTGAACCGATTTGGATTGGTCGGCCTAATCGGTCAACCGATCGGTCCAATCTAATTGAACTGTTCTCTTTCTTTCTTTTTTTTTTTTACTAAATAAGATAATATATTCAGAGGAAAGAAATAAGTTGTATAAATGAACTAAATAGTCTATAGTAATAGACAAAATATCACTTTTTTTTTCTAATTTTGTTATTTATGCATTTATGAATTTGAATTACACTATATTATTAATCAAATTTATTCTTTAAAATAATTATATTTTTTTAATTTTTAAATTATAATATTATCGGCTAAATTACGGTTCAATTGCGATCTAATTACGATTGGACCATTGAACCGTAAATCAATGAACTTTTTGGTTCGATATTCGGTCCGATTTTGAAAATATTAGATTTGACAATAGTCCGCGTGCTTGGACAATAATTTTTTTGAGATGTGTTTATTTAAATATATAAAAAATTATTAAATATATGAACTCAAAGTAGAATTCAAATATTATAAAAAAATAATATATTGTGAGTATATGAAAATTTTTTAAAAATAAAAATTATTTTCAATTAAAGTGATTTTGAATTGGGATGCATTTTTTCAATTCAATTACACCCTATATTCCAAGGTTCAACCGTTCAAGGCTACCACATATAGACTCATTGTAATGGCCCATGTATGCTAGTCAAGAGCGGAATGGGCTAATGAGAGAATCCACAAAAGTGGGCTTTCATGTTCAGTTTATATTGGGCTCAGCACTCTGTGATAATGTTCATTTGTATAATTAGCAAGAAAAAAAAAACATTAATTCGGAATCAAATGAATAAAAAAGAAAATTCGTTATAAAATTGTCTATAATATTTGTTTTGTTATATAATTTTGTGCATTTCGCAAAGAAAAGCTTTCATTAAATGGATAATGGGTTCTAATTGGCACTTGAATTGGATAAAAAAAGAAAAATATTTTGTAATCTAATCTATTATTCTCGTGACAAGGTGATGAGTTTTAATTCATATTTTGTAATTAATTGGAGGAGAGATCAAAAGGGATAATTTTTGATTTATTATTTTCTCTGTCTCATAATATAAGTCGTTTAACTTAATTTCACACATATTATGATTTTTAAAAATAAAGTGATTTTATATTTTTTCTTCATAAAACACTTCTATTTAAATATTTTGAAATAAGAGGAGAAAGGAAGGGAGGGAAAAAGAACAATAAATAAGGATAAAAATATAGAAATAATTTAAAAACCTTCTTAAAAGGTTTCTAACAATTTATAATTTGAGACAATAAAAGTAATCTCTAACGACTTATATTATGAGACAAATAAAGTATATCACAATAGAATAAAATTTGAATAATTTACTTCAAATGGCAATGGTGAACCTGTCCATCTAGGAAATTGATTATTCAAACATATGCCTAAAGGATTTCCCAGCGCATAGACAGCCCATAAATAGAGTGGGTAGACGTTGAATTTATAAGGTAGGAATGCCTAATGCATTCTGCAAATGGGAGTCCCGAGTAATGGCGCCAAATTTTGAAGACAAATGGCAAGGATGACGAATGAGCTTACGTATTTTCAGCGTATTGGTAGATTATGACAATTTAATTTTAATGAATTAATAAGCAAATAAAATATTATGTCAAATTTAATTCCTTTTAATATATATTTAAAAAAAAAAAATCGGCCTCTCCCATCCCGTTAGTCAATTCAAGATACAGGAAAGGGGCATATTTTTGTAATGGAGGACAACCTCTCCATTGTCATTTGATATGATATTATATGGTAATGTCACAACCCTATAGAAAACAACAAACAAAATGAATCAACCTTTTAAGCTTTGCCAAACAACTTGTTCTTCACGGCGACGTTGAGTTTTTTTGTCCGCTCTTCGCCATGCAGACAGCTTCTTAAGCTCCGCAGACCCTCACAAACCCAGATGGAATCAACCCCCAATCACGCCAAGCCTCTGCACCTTCTCACATGACCAACACTTAAAAGGTATGTGGCTGAACCACCCCGCAAAAGCAAGAAGAAAATTGACTATCAAATCAGCTTCGAATCCCAACATGAACATCAAGTATTTATCTATTTTGTATGAATATGATCATATTCAAATTTATATAATTATAAATTTAGAGTGATGATTTATAATCTAAAAAATAATTAGAAATTTTCAATTCACACACAAAAATTGTATTTGGGAAGTAATTCTTCTTAATCCAAACTAAAATTATAATATAATATTAATTTAAATAATTTTTGTTATTCGAGAAGTGTCATATATTTACACATATTATATATTTTCTCTCACATTAATGATTAAATCCCACATTTAATAATATTTTGTTAAATTTTAATAAATTCATCTCAATTCAATCATTATCCAAGTATAGCCTCTTAAAATGATACTCCATCCGTTCTCTTTTATCTATTCATTTTAATCGATTCACAAATTTTAAAAAAAATAAAAATTTTTAGTTAATTAATCAATATTTTCTAATTTACCTTCAAAGAATCTCTCTCTTTATTAAGAAATAATCAAATTCTAACGTTTTATGTGTTATAAACATATTTAATTTATTTCTATTTTTCACTACAAATATAGAAGTACTCAATGTATTAAAGATGAGTATTTGTGAAAAAATAACAATTAATATAGTCTTGATTTATTAATAGGACAGATAAATTGGGACAAATTTTTTAATTTTAATAGACAGATAAAATGGAATAAAGAGAGTATTAAATATAAAATTTATTATGAATATCAATTAACGAGAGGAGCATATCCCATCGCAGGAGACGTCGTGGGAAGACTGTTCTATTCCTAGTTACGAGGTGCACATCCCTAATTTATACTCGTTTCACATTGTGGGTCCTAAGAGTGTAAACGAATTGAATTTTTTTCGAATATATTTAAACTCGACTCGATAAGGACTCGACTCGAATTCAAAATATCAAACTCGAATATAACTTTATATTTATGTTTGAATTTTAAACTAACTGAATTAGAATATTTAAGTATTATGCTCGAATACTTACGAACATATGCGATTAATTAATTAATTAATATTTGATTTATATAATTTAAAATATATTAAATTATAAATTACTTATTTAAATTTGAGTTTGAGTTTAAACTTGAATTTGAATTCGAATTCGAACCTTGTGTGAAAATAATAAAGTTTGACTTGACTCTTTAAAGTTTAATTTAATTCGATTCGAATACACCTATAATGGAACTAATTAATACGGGCAATGTGAGCGTCGAACTTTTACTTTTTTAGTATGTATTTTATTTGATCAATAAAAATTAAAACTTAAAAAATAAATATTCAAATATTGCACTTGACTATAACAGCAATCTGTCACCGAATATAATTGATTAGCTTTATTCAACTAATAAAAGTTCGTCAAAGGACCAGTCGCTGAACGAGTGTTGAAGAAGTGTTGAAGAATAGTCGAAAGGGCTCAGTGAGGTTGAAGGGCTTGTAGGTCCGATAACAGCCTCCAATTTTGAATTTGCTTCGAGTATTGGCCAGGGAATCTGTAATGTAATGCTGATGCAAGTTACACGTAAGTACACCTCGGTTACAATAATTTTTTATATTTTGTGATGTTAATTTGATATGAAATTTTATATTTAAATAAAAATTATGATATAAAAAATAAAAAATATTATATATTAAATTTAAATATATAAAAATATATTACTTATTTTAAAAATGTCAATTTTTTATATAATTTAAAATATTAAATAAATTAATTTTATTAACACGAAAAGAGTATATTTTATTTGTATGTACTAAAAAAACTTATATTAGTTCATATAATTTTTAACCACTTTAATATATTAGTTCGTAAAACTATTTCTATCAGAATAATATATGATATATTTATCATATACATACTTATTTTCTTTTTTTTAAAGAGTATAATAGGATAATATTTTTTTAGAAATAAAAGAAATTAAGTAGTCTAGAAAGGGTGCTAATTCAAAAAATAGTAAAAAGCACATGTGGCCACTTGAACTTTTGTTGACTTGCTTTGGTAAGTAAGGTCACCGCAATTTAAAAACACCCACTTAACAAACCTTTATTTGTTATATACTTCAAAGAATTGAGACCTAATCTAGAAATAAGCCCAGAACTGGCACCTAATTGAGTCCTCTGAATCTGAGAAACTTTAAAAAATTCCCCAGAGAATCATTAATAGAATTTGGAACCAAAAAAATTGACCAAACTTTTTTTTTTTTTTATTCGAGTCTTGCCTCTCACTTCATTCTAAGATAACGTCAACACCATCAATCCATCCATCCATCCATCAATTAAATTACAATTCCAGTTCTTGCTAATCAAGTGCTGGTGCTGGTGCTGGTCCTAGTTCTAATACCAGTATCAGGTCTCATCCTTCTCGACAATTTCTACCCTTCTCTTCCCCCCTCTCAATTTTCAAACCATTCTTACTTGAAATGAAAGCTTTAGGCCACTAGCCTTTCACAACATAGCTAAATTAATCGTGATTCTTTCGAAAAGACTCACGCTGTAAATTAATGATTGAAGATTTGAATTTACTCTTAATATTTTTTTTAGTTAAGATTAGATCGAAATCAATTAGTTGAAGTATATATTAAATTTACTTAGTCTATTATTATGGAACTAGTCGGCAGACTCAAGAATAGTTGAACGAAATTCAAACACTTAGATTATATTAAAATATATATATATATATATATATATATATATATATAATCTTTAGGTAGGTCACTAGATTCTTGACAGAGAGAAAAATTATAATATATGTATACCAATCTCAAGAAATCAAATTTTCCTCTAATTTCTTATATTTTTGGTCTAAGAGATTTGGATAGCCAATAGTGTTTTTAGATTGAGAGTGTCGATTAATTAACAGAGTACAAAATTCTTAAAATGGTTTGTGTTTTTTTACTAAAATAGACAAGTAATCAATTTATCTCTTATTAATAATTGTATTGAATTTAATTCTTACTCTTACTAATTTTGATATATATATATATTAAAAATAATTTGTTTAGACATATGATATTTCTACGCAATAGCAACTAATATTAGCATGTTACATTACAGCTAATCAAAGTAGTTAAGGCTATGTTGTAATACCTCTTCTAGAAAAATTCCTTTGCTAAAGTTTACAACTCACTTGATACTCAAAAGATTGGATTTGATTTCCGTGCATATAGATCATCAAAATAGACCTTTGTTCTTCCACTTTTAGGGTCAATAAATTTATGATCCAACAATCTCATGAACTTGACTTATTTGCTCCTTGCTTCATTGCTTTTACCCATCATAAGCCACACTCCAAAACCGTCACCCTCAGCACGGGCATTCCCTGTAGTCTCCACTGACCCCTCATTGATTCATTTCCCTTTATTTTTCCCACTCTTATAACCCTTCGCCCCACGCAATTATGTTCCAAACACAACCTGCCCATTCAAATGGGAACACCCTTCACTTCGTTAATGTAAACAAAACAGCTACAATTATACAGTTTTTCCCTCTCTAAATTGTGGGTCAAATCATTTTAAGCAAATACCTCAGTCGGTAAGTAAAAATTTCCTTTTTTCTTGATTTGTATTTGAATATATCTAGTTTCGATTTGTAATGGGGTGTTTGATTCTTGAGAAAATAGTGAAAGCTGAGGGGATAAAGCCAACTTGGGGTGCTTAATTTGCTTCCAATTGTCAGCCTTGCATGCTTTTAAAATATACTATCTCTTGGAACTCTCTGCAATTCATGGAGTAAATGCAAATGTTCACTCTCTATTTGCAGCAACTCTTTTCATCTTCTTCTTCTTATAGTTTCTGTAAGCAGAAATATGAGTAGCCATTGGAGACCACTGTTTCTTCGTTGGATAATTGGGCTTTTCTGCATAGTCCTTTTGTTGATTCCATTGGCAAGTTCGTCGAACAGGGACGCTGTTGTTTTGCTGCGGGTCAAGAACAGTGAACTCGAATATCCTAATGGCCAACTCAGCGACTGGCTCGTCTCAGCTCCGGGTGCGCCATGCAATTGGACTGGCATTAGCTGTGATCCTCAGAGCGGCGACGTCGTTTCCATTAACTTTACCAGTTTTGGCATCTCCGGCAATTTCCCGGCCGACTTTTGCCGTATTCAGACTCTGCGTACTCTTAACATTTCTGACAACAACTTCGGCGGTGTCATCTCTCCGGAGGCTCTCTCTCTCTGTTCTCACCTCCACGTCATCGATTTCTCCTCCAACCTCTTCGTCGGTGATTTGCCGGACCTCGGTACGGACTTCACAAACCTGACTTCGCTAGTCTTGGCTCAAAACAACTTCTCCGGCGAAATCCCTATGAGTTACGGCAGCCGACTTCCGAAGCTACAGGTGCTCGGTCTTTTCTCCAATTTGCTCAACGGCTCAGTTCCGGAATTCTTGTGCAACCTCACCGAGCTAACTCGGTTAGAAATTGCCATGAACCCTTTTCAGCCAAGTCCAATTCCAGCTGACATCGGACGCCTCACAAAACTTCAAAACCTCTGGCTACCGCAGTCTAACCTCCGTGGAAGTATCCCTGAATCGATCGGAAATCTCATTTCCCTCACAAACCTTGACCTCAGTGGCAATGGTCTCACCGGAAAAATCCCAGAAAGTATAGGAGCTCTAGCAGCTGTAAAACAAATAGAGCTATATGCAAACCACCTGTCCGGAGAGATCCCAAATACATTTGCAAACCTCGCTTCTTTAGTAAACTTCGATGCTTCACTAAACAATCTCACTGGAAGAATCCCAGAAAGTCTCACATCGTTGGCTCTGGAATCATTAAATCTCAACGACAACCAGTTGGAAGGTGAAATTCCAGAAAGTTTAGCTTTGAATGATCAAATCTCTCATCTCAAGCTATTTAACAACAGACTATCCGGTAGTTTACCTGTGAATTTGGGTCTGAATTCGGGGTTACTGGAGTTTGATATATCGGGAAATTTGTTTGAAGGGCCATTGCCTCCAAATCTTTGTTTCAAGAAGCAGCTCATGAAGTTAATTCTATTCGACAATAAATTCTCTGGCACAATTCCTCAGTCGTACGGTGAGTGCACTTCTTTAACTTACGTGCGTATCTTCGATAATGAACTCTCTGGAACTGTACCAGCAGGCTTCTGGAGTTTGCCGCAGCTTACAGTGATTGAACTCAAAAATAACAAACTGGAGGGTCCAATTCCACCTACAATTTCGAAAGCTGGTGGACTGCTTAAACTTCTGATATCCACAAACCAATTTTCTGGTGAATTGCCAAGCCAAATATGTGAATTGCAAGAACTTGTTGAAATGGATATTAGCAGAAATCAATTTTCAGGTGAATTGCCCTCTTGCATTACCAAATTGAAGAAGTTACAGAGTTTTAGTGCTCAGGAGAATGCGATTACCGGTCAAATTCCAAGTACAGTTAACACTTGGACCGATTTGACAGAGTTGAATCTATCACATAATCAGTTGACAGGTGAAATTCCCTATGAGATGGGAGCGTTGCCAGTCTTAACATATCTGGACCTATCTCAAAATTCACTGTCGGGTGAAATTCCAGTGGAATTAACAAAGCTGAAGCTCAACAATTTCAATTTGTCAAATAATAAGCTTCAAGGCAGAGTCCCTTCCGGTTTTGATAAGGAAATTTTCATTTCAGGCTTAATGGGCAACCCTGGTTTGTGCAGTCCCGATCTTAAACCCATAAGTTCATGCCGCAAAAGGAAACCTACAAGTCTATATTTGGTAGGAATTTTGTCGGCATTGGCTGCGATACTAGTTGTATCGTTTCTTTGGCTATTGATGAAATCGAAGAAGCTGTTGGCATTTGGACGTAGGGGTAAAAAATCATGGAAGATTACTGCATTTCAACGAGTTGGGTTCAATGAGGAAGAAATTTTAGCTTCCTTGACTCGGGATAATCTTATCGCAACGGGTGGGTCTGGTCAGGTTTATCGGATCAACTTGAAGAATGGACAGGTGGTTGCAGTTAAGCGACTCTGGGATGCTAACCGGGGGCCAGAATCTGAAGAGGTATTCCAATCAGAGGTGGAGACACTTGGAAAAATTCGGCATGGAAATATAGTGAAGCTGCTGTTTAGTTGTTGTCGTGATGACTTTAGGGTCTTAGTGTATGAGTACATGGAGAATGGGAGTTTGGGTGAGGTATTGCATGGTGAGAAGGGTGGAGTACTGTTGGATTGGCCCCGAAGGTTCAGGATTGCTACAGGGACAGCACAAGGGCTGGCCTATTTGCACCATGACTGCGTACCTGCAATTGTGCACCGGGATGTTAAGTCTAACAACATCTTGTTAGATGAAGAATTCAGGCCGAAGGTTGCCGATTTTGGACTAGCTAAAACTATCCAGAAGAATGCGGAGGGTGATGTACAAGATGCATCCCAGGTTGCTGGATCATATGGCTATATTGCACCAGGTGAGGCATATGTTTTCTGTCTACATTATGGCAATTTAGATACATGCAGTTATCAGTTCTTTACCCATTTTTATCACAACATGAATATATTATTATGCTACTGCTACTCCATGATGTTCTTAGCAAAAAATGAGGGTTTACAACTAAGATACCAGAAAGCTGTAGATAAATTAAGCGATAATTTGATGAGAAGTTGGACCAGTTGGTTTGATGGTAATAGAAAGTTTTGTTACTAATTCTTTTGTTTATACATGCTTGAAACCATATTCATGTCATATATAATTGTCCCTGGCTCGAAGGGAATCTGGCTGCAGATTCAGGGAAGAACAACACTTGAATGGGGAATGTTCTTGCCAATGTTGACACAAACATCATAGGATGATGATATAAAATTCAAAGAAATCTTGAAGAAGATTAATCTCCTCATTGTGGAGATCTTTAGCATATTAGTTTTAACCTGTCATTTCCTCTCCTGCATCCTTCCAAGCACAGAACATTGTTGAACAAGCATTATTCATAGATCATCACAATGGAAGTGTTGATGGTTCTGGTTTAGGACTAAAATTATCTAGGTACAAATCAATAACTTTTTGGTAAAGTGGATTGTCTGTGTGTCAACTATCTTGTTTTCCCCACCCTCAAGAATTAAGATCGAGAATCCTGCATAATATTCTTCTAGCCATTCTAATTGTTTCATGCCAGCAATTAGATCATGCGATCTTTAAGTTCTGATGCAAAGCTGGCCATTGACAACATGTTTTCTCCTGTGTTTTTGCAGAATATGCATACACTTTGAAAATCACTGAAAAGAGTGATGTTTACAGCTTTGGAGTGGTTCTTTTGGAGCTGATAACTGGCAAAAGGCCGATTGACCCCTCTTTTGGAGAGAACAAAGATATTGTGAGGTGGGTTAATGAGGTTGCTTTATGTTCTTCAGAAGAAAGTGCCAATGGCGTTGCTGATTTGAATCAGCTCATAGATTCAAGATTGAACCCCTCTACATGTGACGAGGAAGAGATTACACTGCTACTGAATGTGGCTTTCCAGTGTATCTCTTCACTTCCCATAAACAGGCCGTCCATGAGAAGAGTTGTTGAATTGTTCAAAGATCATTCAAGAATAGCTTCCAAGTGATTTAGGCAGTTTCTGTTTGATGGCATCTCTTCAAGATTTCCTCTCCTCTCTTAATCTTTTTAGGTGACAATTGAAAACAGCTTTGTTTTTGCTGGTGTCTGGTGTAATAGAAAATGAAAAGAGAAATGTGCAAATCTCCCTAGAAATATATAATTCCACTGGCTAGTTGAGTCTGTCAGTCAATATTTCCAAGTGCCAGTTCACAATCTGACTGTAATTTCTGGAGTGCTTTGACTAATTCCTGATTGGAAAGCGGGCGCCTGTCCTAACCTTTTGACTTCAATTCGAGACAACTACCATCCCTGTGCGTTGGAAATGGTTTGAATTGTCGAGGGAAACTTGCCTTCCAGGTTTTGCAAGTGTACGATTAGGACTGCAACCATAAAATTAGCAAATGTCGAACTTTCTTGAAGGCTTTTGTTTCCTGATTCCGATTAAATCCAGAAGCAAAATGGCTTCTTCTTCCATTTTTTTTAATCACGACTCGCTTTGCAAAAATCAATACTACCTATGTAAAAATCAATGATAAACTTATTACGGGTTCTTGTTGATGTTAGATGGTGCTCGAACCAAGTACAATCTTCCCCCGAGCCCCTCTACATTGGCAATTAGCTAATTAACAACTGAGCAAATGGCCTTTTCCGTTGGCTTTGTCACATTTTGAGTGTGCAGTGAGGTAAGGTAAGAATGACAACAATGACATGATTCAATACGACTGCTACATATTAGAGACCATATGGATCAGATGGCTCTGCCACTACTACATAGGCCGGCATCAATCTGGGCCGTTCAAGCGAGTTGGCGCCACTTCTAGCATTGGCAAGTGGGTTGGTTCGGCCTGTCGGGCTGACGGGCCGGATCCTCCCGAGGACCGAACTATCCATTGTACATCGGGCCGATTCTAGAACCGGTTCGAGCCAGGGGTAAAAATTCTTGGTCCGCCCTCAAGTTTTTTTTCCCCCCTAAAATGGTTGAAACTCTTTTTTTTTTTAAATTTAGTCCCTAACGGCTATATTATCCCTCTTAACCCCCAAAACTCTATAAATACCTCCCAATTTACCCCAAAACTCATCAAACACTCTCTACCTCTCTCCAATTCTCTCAAACCCTCTTATTTTCATTCATCTTTCTCTCATAATCGTCAAATCTTTTCATTTTCTCTACAAAAAATATTAAAATAGAATTTATTTTTTTAATATACTTTTTCAATTCTTCAAAAAAAATTTCATATTTTGGAAGATTGTTGAATGACAGAATAGTGGATACAAGAAGTAAAGTTCCACAAAGTGTTGTTATTTTTTGCCATCAACTACTTATTATTTCTTAATCTTACATTCTTATTTTTTAGCTTTAATAATTGTTTGTTTGTTTTTAGTTATTTGTTTAATTTTTAAGTTAATTTGTTATTTATATTTTTCAATTCTCTTATTTAATTATTTATTAATACTTTGTTTTATTTTTTTGAACTTTTATTTAAATTTTGATTGATTATTTTTTTTTTATAAATAATGGATCCAAATCAATATCATTATTTTTATTCATCACAATCATCTGCACATTTTAATTTCAATATAAATTCAGCCTTAAATTTAATAAATAATGAAATAGGTAATGAAGATGAATGCCCTAATAGGCCTAGCATTAGTGTTTCACAATCACAACCAACTCTAACTATTAATCCTAATGAATCTAATATAGGTCAGGATGATGCTGAAATTGCGGATGTTATAACTAAAGTAAAAATATTTATGGTTTGAAATCTTTTTGAAAAGGATAATGATAATGATAGGGCAACATATAAAATTTGTAGGGTGGTATACACACATAAGAAGGGAGGAGGGACGGGAACGTTAGTTAGACATATGAAAAGATCACATAATGATTGGTTAGAAAACCTACTTAAACAACAACAAATTCATACTACAGGAGGTCAAATTATTGGTAATTTTCAATATGCTCATAGAAAAAATAGAAGTGAATTTGCTAAAATGATTGTTAAAACTAAATTACTTTTCAATTTTGCATAAAATTCACATTATGAACAATACATAGAAAACAATTGTTAATCAGTATGGAAAAAGATTCCTAGAACAACGTTAAAAAATAATATAATAAAGATATATAAAGAAATGAAAGAGTATCTAATTGCTATGTTTGATTCTTGTAATTGAAAATTTACTCTTACTTGTGATGGTTGGACTGTAATTACTAATGATTCTTATTTGTACATTACATGTCATTTGATAGATCATGATTAGTTAGTACAAAAAAGAACTATTTGTTTTAAATTATTTGAATATCCTCATGTAGGTAGTAGTATAACTAGAATGATTACTCAAACATATCGTGAATATAGGATTTTAAATAAAATTATTTCTATTTCTTTAAATAACGCTTTAAATAATGATTATGCCATAGCAATTTTGAAAAATACTATGAATCATATGTTAGATGATATTTTATTTTATATTAGGTGTGCTTGTCATATACTTAATTTGTATGTTAAGGAAAAATATAAATATGTTGATGATATTGTTAATATAATTAGAAATGTTGTTTTATTTCTTAAAACTTTCCTAACTAGGCAACAAAATTTTAAGACTTTATGCCCAGAACAAGGTGTATCTTTTAAAAAATTTAGATTAGATTGTAAAATTAGATGGAACTCAATTTTAGATATGTTTAAAAGTGTTATACCTTTTCAAAATCAACTTATTGAATTTTGTAATAGTAACAAATTTCAACATCAACTAACTGAAACTCATTTTGAAAATTGTATTGCGATTTCAACATTTTTATTTACTTTCAAAGAAGCAACTGAACTTTTATCAGGATCTTATTATCCCCCTACTCATCATATTCTTCCAACACTTGCTAAGGTAGCACATATTTTTTGTGAGTATATGGACCATCCTCAATATGGCTATTTTATGAGAAGTATGTTTGAAAAATATAAAAAATATTATGAAGATATTCCTATTTTATATTGAATGGCATTGTGTATGGATTCTAGAGTAAAAACGGTTGGATTTCATAATATTATTAAATATCTATATGAAACATTAAATTTTGATGAATCTCAAACATTTAGGCAATGTATGATAAAAGATATAAAAGATAAAACAGTTAAAACTCTATCTAACATGTATAATTTGTATGAGTTTAAGTCTTCTTATTCTGATTCTCCTAGTTTAAGTAGGCAAGCTTTATCATCATCTAGTTGTCATTTTCAACCACTAAGAAAATTTACCTCTTTGATTTCATTAGTATTTAATCCATGGGATATTATGAAGCGTAAAAAAAGATCATCTACCACTTACAATGAGATGACAATTTACGAGATGCAACCCTTGGTAGAAAATGAGGATCAATATTTTGATATTTGTGGTTGGTGGAAGACTCATGTAAGTCAATATCCCATTTTATTTAAAATGACACATGATCTTTTGACACCATCTGTCTCCATAGTGCCATCGGAAAGCGTCTTCAGTGAGAACGCTTGAACAATCAATGAAAGAAGATCTCGATTGACTCTCATACTTTGGAGATGTTGATATGTTGCAGTAGTTGGTTCGTAGCAAAAAATAGGACAACTAATTCGTGGATTGTTGATGATGACTCAGATGATGAAGGGGGTGAGCCAAATAGTTAGTTTAGTATTCAAATAATTAGGAATTTAGGATAAGTAATATTATGTATTTAATTTTATTTTTAGGATATTTATTCCATTTTTAAATTTTGATCATTGTAATATTTTTAAGAGGTTTAGGTATCAAATCCCTCTCTTATAATTTTTATTTTATTAATTAATAAAACAGGTAGGGGTCTAAGCTAAACCCCTCTCACTTCAAGTTGGGTTTTTTATAATATTAAAAAATCATGTTATTTAAGTAATAATAAAAAAATTACAAAACAGTTGAATATTAAAATTTTTAATTGAATTAAGTGGGAAAAAAAATAAAGAATGAGAGACTAAGGCCCGAGACTAGCCCGCGGGCCTCACAGGCCAGGGGCCCGGGCCGTGCCGGGCCCGGCCCGCATGACTTGCGAGTAGGTCCTTTGGCCTGGCTCGACACGACCCGAAACTGTGCAAGCCAGCCCAGGTGTCATTCCACTCCTTCCTGTTCAGATGACTGCTACATATTAGAGGCAGAATCTTAGAGGCCGAGTGACATTTGGATAGAGCAACAAGCTTGATTGAGTCATGGGCAGTGGGTTTAGTGTTGTTTGCACGGAAGGCATCTGATTTTTTTTTTTTTTGTTGCAAAAAAGAGCCGACAATATTGCGGTGTAAGTGTCTGGAACCAATGCCTAACCCCAAAGCATTCCTTTGTCTCGTGGCTATGTGTGAGGAAAAATTCTAACATGGACCAATGGTTTATGGATCAAGTGTATTAGTGACTTATACTGCGTATAATATAAGTTGTACGGTACAACTTATTAATACACTTGGTTCATCGGTCCATGGTTCACGTAAGAATTGTTCGTGTGTGAAAGGTCGGCTCCGAACTAAGGATAACCTACCGTTTAATTAGACCTGAAGATCGGATGCGTGCTTTTTGTAAGACATCGCTGGAAACAACGAATCATCTTTACTTCGAGTGTAAGGTGACGAAAGGTGTTTCGGCAGATATCAAGGCATGGATTGGTGTGCGAAGAGCTATGTCAACAACATCCAATTGTTTGAAGGGAAAATACTTTGGTGGATCCAATTTACTGTGGACCATCTCTTCAAGTATTGTATTATATGCATTAAAAGTTATACACTTTTAGAAATGTATAATATTTTAAAGTGGTGGTTCATGGTGAATCGGATCCCCAAATATTTCCATGTTTGAAGTGGTATAGAAAATATATCCGTGGGTCTACCTGGCCAGCCAAGGTTAAAGCCACGGCCTTTACCAGCACAGTATACTGCATTTGGACCAGCTTTCGAAGATTATTGCTGCTACCCACATGAAATTATTAAAAAAATCAAAATACATGTGTAGTAGTATTATTTAAATACAAAGTAATCTTTATCTTGCATTCTCATATTCTCATATTTTGAACTTTTTCAAGTTTAGTACTAGCAAAACTAGTTAGTAGTATTACTTATGTATGTGATGCTACTAACTAGCCGAACCGTTTGTGCATTTTCTAACAAATTTTCACATTTTGATATAAAAAAAATATAAGTATATCATGTTTACAGTTGATCGATATTAAAAATAAAAAATTTAGGATTAAAGTTTATTCAAGAAAATAATTATATATTATTGCAGCATTTGTTAGACGACTATGATTTCAATCTCATATTCAATTATAAATCCAAACGATGAAAAGTTCGAAATTGTCTTATTCAATGTAATCAATATGTAAACTAAACGAGCCCTTAGTGTAGTAGTACTATGGATAAAATTTTCCATCGAAGGTTGGGAGTTTCCTTCAAGGGGGTTAACTTGAGGAAGCAACTGCTGGTGAGTAAATTTGGTGAAGCCAAAATTTATAATCGATTTATTGTGTAAGCCACACTATCTGACAAGAACAATTTTCCTTTTTTTTTTTTTTTTCGTTTTAAAGTTGTGCAAAATCGGTTTCGAGAAAGTCAACTCGTTATGGTGTTTTGCCTTTTCGTATTAGAGAATATCGGATAGGGTCTTGGCACTCTAATCGAACGCATTATTGTGGGCATAAATTCGAATCAGGCAAGCCTCTATGTGTGGATAGATCATAGAGTGGATAAGGCAGCTAACAGAAACAGACCTGATTCGTATCAGTTCTGCTTAAAGGAGAAACTCAGATATAGAGAGCCAAAGTCAACCAATCTAATTAAAAGGATAGGAAATTCTTACATGATTCGTAAATCTGAATATCATTTATATAAAAAAAAGTTGTATTGTATAATAATTTTTATTATATGAAATACTTTTTTATTTATAAATAATTAGTCTAATTTTTTTAATTTATCCAAAAATAACTGTCTATTTTCTAAATGTAAGTTATATTTAATTATTTTTTTCTAATTTTACTTTAAACACAATTTTTTATCAATTAATTAGTATTACAATTACTTTTACTGAAATTATTTTAACTAATAATAAAATCACGTTATCCTATAAAAATAGTTAAAAGTGTAATTTAATGAAGTGATATAGGTGAAAAAAAGACTCTAAAACAAAGATCGAGAAGAGAGAAACATATATAATTATTAGAGTGATATAATTAAAAGATTGGTGAGATTCAAATTAATGAGGTGAGAAATATAATAAAAATATTCCAAATGGTATAATGGACATTTTAATCATTTTTATTATAGAATTTCACAATTCTTTAATATACATAATTTTTATAATTAGGCCAGTTCTTTGTGGATGGAGGGAGTATAATTTTTTAATGTACGTCGTCTATGTAGATTGGATCCAATTAGAATTTTTTTAAAAGAATATCCAAAAAAAGAAAAAGAAAGTGTCAAGGTACAGGCCAGATGGGCACCTTAAAAATATGTAAGTGAGAAGAGATTCTTTCTACCCCAAATCACAACTCAAATTTAAAATAATATTAATTTAAATAAATTTCATTTCTCAAGAAATATCATATATAACACATCATATTCTTTCTCTTTAATCTCACTTTGTGCTCTATTTAATCCCACACCTTTCATAATTTTTTATTACATTCAACAATTCGTTATTTCAAACAAATTTCTATTCACTTACACTCTTAATCACTTAGTAACTTATAATTTTATAAGTATAATATATAATATTTTTGAACTTTTAATTCAAATTTATATAATTATGCCTATACAAACCTCAATCATGAACTTCTCTAGTGAGAAAGATGCGACTCAGTTACAGCTACACTTGGCAAAGAAGTGTCGCCATTGATCCATGACCCTTCAATGGCATGTAATTGGCGTTAACTGCAGCCGGGAAAAGAGGGTTCCAGCATGCTCATCCACATGCATTAGCGCCCAGTTTTGCAGGTTGGTGCTCCATGAGTAGCTGAGTTAGTTGGATAGGGAACGCAAAGAACAAAAAATTATTGAGTTCAAATTTTTCATAGGACCGGTTTATTAACCTTTTCGATTGAATTAGTCATCCAAAATTAGTTTACATTTCATAATTTTTTACCAGTTAGAGTTACCGGAGACGGGTTAAAACCAATATGTATTTAATGGATAGCGGTTAAGACTATACCCATCATAAGAAGTTTTGCAGCTTGGCTTCTTGTTTACTGGCCTTACCTCCACAAAAATAAAAATTAAAATCTTGTTTGTCCTTTCAAAATTTAATCAAACACAGGCCCCTGATGACTTGTGAAGGATGGATTCGGCAGAACAAGTTGATATAGCGTTTTGCCGCTTCACAAGGGCATGATGAATAGCAATTGTATGTCCAAATCTTGCCTTCCTGCATCTACCATCATCAAGCTGGCCAAGCATTAGGACACTAGAAAGATAAGTAATTGGGACCCACTTAACAGAAGAGAATATATTCTTTCACGAGATCATGCATGAAGAAGATTAAGGGCATGGTCGATGCTTAATGGGTGCAGTTAGCCTAAATCGAATCACTTTCTGATCTGATATCTTCATTTTCTGTGGCTATATATAGAGACTTCGAAGCCCGAGTTATTCATCAGCTAGCAAAGAACAAGGATCTCCAGTCTAATTTTAGAGGCTTGAGCATCATCTCTTTCTTCTTGGATGATCGTCTTATCTGCCAACGTTTTAGAGAAAGGGAAGCCTAAAATGGGGATGAGATCCACTGTTTTGTGGCCAAGGATGGCTTGCCTCCCTGCTTGAGCATTAATTTCAAGCTTTCATTCATCTCTAAAATCCTCGGTTGGATTGGGAGGCAGGTTCATCTGAGGCTACATGACGGGCACTCTTCATCATTATAGGCTTTCTCTTTCGTTTTGAGGGACTGCTTGATCTTTCTGGCTTTTTGCCAAATTAAAATGGAATCCATATCCTTTCTTTGATTTGCTCCCTACGGCAATCTTTCTCATTCTCTCTACTGTGTGTATAATCTGCCTTCCTCATCTACTAATCCCCTGGGTTTTCAATTCGTGCTCCAGATTCATGTAATGTGTATATTGAATATCCTATTGCCAATCGCTGCCCTTTTATTACAACACAATCGGCTTCAAGGTAAATGAACCAAGGGGCTGTTCATTTGTTCGAATTCAAGGTTCTAAATTCTCAAGAAACATATTGAAACCTTGAAAATCCGAGACATAATTATGATCAAATTGTACTAGTATTATTTTTTAAATCATGGTATGCTATCTGTGAAAAGAAGTTTAAAGAATTTAATCTTCCCAGTATTAGATTAAGCATTTTTATAAAAAAAATAATTTTAATAGAAATCTCTGTATACTACTTACTCCCTACACGAATATGTACAACAGTCTCTTTGGATCCGGGGGACTTGGCACAGGAAGAGGTATAAGCCGTGTTACTAATAAGTAGGATGTCATGTGATTTTATGCAAGAAAACGAATGCATATTATCATAATAGCAATAGGATATATTTGCATAGCTGCATTAGAGAAAAGGGTTTATGTGTGTTTTGTATCTTTTAATCATAATACACTTTTCGGTCCATGGAAAGCTGGGGTAGTCATAAGGAACGGGATTTGATAATGAAACTCTAGTCTCTAACCATTCTAAGCCTTTAGGATTATAAAATCCCATGGAAATGATAATATAGAGGATCAATATAAGTTGCTTCCCTTTTATGTATATAATGTGAAAGCAGTAAAAGTTGCAGGTTCCTACGCAGCAGATGAACAAGACACGGGAGCACGTTTTGTTCATCCGATGAGAATCTTAGGAGTCCAACGTTGGAAATTATGAGAGTTGAAGTCCCCAGGCTGTAAAGGATCAGCTGAATACATATATACCTCTTTTATTAGTAAAGAAACTGAGCATAAGAGCAACAGAGCAAGACCCTTTCTATAATCTGTTTGTTTGCTTTCCAAAATTTTTGTCAGTGTTCTAAAGTTTTACCTAAGTATATATAAATGTGCAGGGGCGGAACAGAAACTTATTAGGTTGCTTAAAAGTAATATTTTCTTTGGACATTCTCTTCTTCTTGAGCTTGAGACTTGATTAACATACCTCCAGCATCGAACAACTTCTTCTGTTGGGTTTAGATGGTAACTCACTTTCCTTCTGCTTTTCATATGAATACCATTAGCTTCTTAATGGCAACAATAATCAATGGTTCCCAAACGTATCTTTTCTTATTAGCTTTGTTTTCCCACACTTTCAGTGATTTCAGGATGATCTTAAGCTCCATTTGGATGCAGACCACGGAGCTGCTCCAACATTTGCATTCTAACTTGTTGGTTGTCTTGAATTATTGTAGATGCAATCCGAATTAATGATCTGACCTGAAATTTTAGAAGCATTTGAAAGGAGAATTTTTTTGAAGTCAGTAGTAGTAGCGGAGGGCTTGGGCTGTTGCCCCGGCACCATGATAATACGTGTTTTTTATAAATATGTAATTTGAAAGGTTATAATATTAACTCTTTCTATAACAGTTCTCTTCAAAAGAAATCTCTCTTTATTTGTGAATATATGTTACATTGACTCTCTAGAAAGAAATGAAAAATCTCTCTATTTGTGAATGCATGCCATATTGATTGAATTACTTAAATTCTAAATGTATTTTAATTTTTCTTACTTTTACTTCATTCGATTATTACTATTTTCCGTAACACAACTTCCATGTACAAAGTTGTCACGATCATCAGTGAAAGGCTGGTGCCAACATTCCAATCTTGGTGCTGACTTCTTGACGAGAATGTCCGTCGCAGGGATGGAACCAAGGGTGGCATCAGACACTCCAAGTTGAGGAACAATATTATATAAATATTATCTTAAGGGATAATATTATAATTCTTTAAAAAATTTTATAGGAGTAAAAATTAAAATTTAAAATAAAAATTTTTTAAAAAAATTATTTTATTAAGACTATAACTGAAGTTTTAAAAATTTTGAGGCTTTATCTCTAGTCCATGGTAAAAAATGAGTTGGCATATTCTCTAATCTGACAAATACGAGAAAAATTCCAAATCTTGAAACCTCTTCATAGGACTAGAGAAATATGCAGCCGCTACCCTTTATGTACACATTGGATAAAACTTGTCTCGTGACCCTTTATGTACACACTCGAATAAAGCCTGTCTTGTGACCCTAGTCATTATAGAAGTACGAGAATATAAACTAACCTAAGTAAATTTTGGCTGACTGGCACGACCAATAGACAAGTCTCTAAGTGGGATTTGAGGACTCGTAACTTTATAGTTTCTGCGTTCATTACTTGACTAGCTCGACTACCTCTTACGGGATAAATATAGAAACTTCTATAGAGAAGAAAACCAATTAAGAGACGTCCATAAAATCTAACAAAAAATGAAGAAATTGGTATCATTCCTCAATTTGCATAGCAAAAAATTTAGTACGTGAAGGTGTATCCCCCCCCCCCACCACCCCCAATTGTTTTACCTCCGTTTCACAATATAAATCGTTTTAGACTTATTCACAAAAATTAAAGATTCATAAATTCTAAATAATTTTAAAACTAAATTTTCAAAACATTCATAATTAAGTCTTTATCTACTTTGGTAATTGAAGAGAATTGAGTTATAATTAGTGAAAAGAGAGAGATTTGTAGGGAAGGATAGCGTTGAAAAAGAGTAATAAAATTTTATAAAACGATATGTATTGTAAAAAAAAATTTCAAGTCTAATACAACTTATATTGTGAAATGAAGATAGTACTAAATTCTAGTCTTATGCAATCTTGAGAATGAAGAAGCCTTCTCTGGACTGAATTCTAGAAGGTTTTCGTTGTCATTAAGGATGGCCTAATGGAAGCCAGTTTTTGCGAGTTCTAAGAAGAAGTTAAAAATGATGGATGAATTTCTGGTACCTTCAAGGAGAAAATAATACTCCCTCCATTTCAGAATACTTGTTTATGAAACTTTTTACACGTAGATTAAGGGTGTTGAAAATAATGTTACAATTTAGATAAAATTCGTATTCTACCCATATTAAAAGCATGATAGCTATTGGTTGGTAAAAATTTCTAAGAAATAAGAAGAAAGAAGAGTTTTAGAAAGTTATGCAGTTGACTTAGAATAAATAAGAGTAAAATAGAAAAAAACTAATCATTAGTTTTAGAAATATGTACATGCATAAGTATTTTGAAACAAATTAAAAAATTTTTATAAACAAGTATTTTAAAATGGAGGAAGTATATATCTTCAATGGCGAAGTAAACTCTTGTGTCTAAAAAAACACAGCCATGTGAAGACGCATTCTTTTGTGGGTCTTTTGGGCTGCTCATATTCTTACGGTGACACAAGCATTGACACCTGGGCCGGCTCGCACGATTTCGGGCCGGGCCTAGGCCAGAAGCCCTAGGACTGGCACGGCCGGGCCCTTGGCCCGTGGGCTTATTCTTTTTTTTTCTTACTTAATTCGATTAAAAATTTTAATATTCAACTGTTTTGTAATTTTTTTTATTATTACTTAAATAACATATTTTTTTAAAATTATAAAAAAGTCACATTGAAATAGTGGGGGTTTGGCTTGAACCTCTACCTATTGTATTAATTAATAAAATAAAGATTACATAAGAGGAGGATTTAATGCCTAAACCTCTTAAAAATATTACAATGATTAAAATTTAAAAATAGAATAAATATCCTAAAAATAAAATTAAATACATAATATTACTTATCATAAATTCCTAATTACAAGAATACTAAACTAACTACTTGGTTCACCCTATTCATCATCTGAGTCATTATCAATAATCTACGAATTAACCGTCCTATCTTTGGTTGCAAACCAACTACTACAACACATTAACATCTCCAAAGTTTGAGGAGCCAATCTAGATATTATTTCATCAATTGTTCGAACGCTCTCATTGAAGACGCTTTCCGATGGCATTGCGGAGACTGGTAGTGTCAAAAGATCACATGCCATTTTAGATAAAATGGGATATTGACTTACATGAGCCTTCCACCAACCACAAATATCAAAATGTTGATCTTCATTTCTACCAGGGTTGTTTCTCATAAATTGCCATCTCGTTGTAGGTGATAGACGATCTTTTTTTACGTTTCATAATACCATATAGATTAAATACTGATAAAATTGAAGAGGTAGATTTTTGTGGAAGTTGAAAGTGACTGCTAGATAATGATGAAGCTTGCCTACGTAAACTAAGAGAACTAGAACAAGAAGACTTATATTCATACAAATTATACATGTCAGATAAAGTTTTAGCCATTTTATCTTTTATATCTTTTATCATACATTACCTAAGTGTTTGTGATTCATCAAAATCTAATATTTCATATAAATATTCAATAATACTATGAAAACCAGTCGTCTTTACTCTAAGATCCATACACAATGCTATACAATATAAAATAGGAATATCTTCATAATATTTTTTATATTTTTCAAACATACTTCTCATAAAATAACCATATTGGGGATGATCCATATACTCACAAAAAATATGTACTACCTTAGCAAGTGTTGGAAGAATATGATGACTAGTGGGATAATAAGATTCCGATAAAAGTTCAGTAGCTTATTTGAAAGTAAATAAAAATGTTAAAAGTGTAGTACAATTTTTAAAATGAATTTCAGTTAGTGGAAGTTGAAAATTATTACTATTATAAAATTCAATAAGTTAGTTTTGAAAAATTATAACACTTTCAAACATATCTAAAGTTGAGTTCCATCTAGTTTTACAATCTAATCTAAATTTTTTAAAAGATACACCTTATTCTCGACATAATACCTTGAAATTTTATTGCCTAGTTGGGGAGGATTTAATAAATAAAATAACATTTTTAATTATATTAACAATATCATCAACATATTTATATCATTCTTTAGTACACAAATTAAGTATATGACAAGCACACATAGTATAAAATAAAATACCATCTAACATAGGATTCATAGTATTTTTCAAAATTGCTATGTCGGAATCATTATTTGAAGCATTATCTAAAGAAATGAAAATAATTTTATTTAAAATCTTATATTCACGACATATTCACTACTAAATTATGGAGCAAATACAACGGCCACCTAACTGTCGTATTTGATGGTGCAGCTGTCGTATTAGCCAAATACAACGGTTAAACGATAGTTTTTCAGCCGTCGTATTTTCTCTCATCGCTTTTGCTTGCCGCGGTCATTTTTTGCAACGGTTTTAATACACCGTCGCTTTTGGTTATCAAATACGACGGCCAAACTCAAGCTAATACGATGGTTGCAGCCATCGTATTATGCCTAATTTGGTTTGTAAATCAATTTTTATTTGGACGAGATCCTATACACATACAATTTAAAGCCAAATTTAAATAAAATCAACAAATTCAACACCAAATATAACAAAACACAATCCCCTTATTGCCAAACAACTCAAAAGCAATATCCTCAGTCTAACATATCATAACGGATACAAATACAAATACAAACAAGTACATCATCATGACAAACAAGTATATCCTCAGTATACAAAAGTAGTAGTACAAATACAAATAAGTAGGAAATGAAAATGTCAGTCATCATTATGGATAGGCTCGCCAAGATCACTCGATCTAACAGGTAGAGAAGTGGAACCAACACCAGGAGATGCCGTAGAAGCACTAGATGGAGGTATAGGCAGTACATCAAATGCGTCTGTATCCAATCTGCGCGCTAATGCTTCCATGGTAGTCTGAAGCGCAACTATACGTGACTCGTAAGCCTCTCGCTCACGTTGCATCTCAGCTTGCATCTCAGCCTGCATAGTATCTCGCATACTCTGCATACGTGCCTCAACCTCAATCCTGACGACCTCCTCAACATTTGTTGCAGAACTTGATGATTGACCGACTGACGTTAGTGTTGGACCCTTTCCCTTACATCTAACACGACCTCTTGTTTCTGGACCGAACAATCGCCAAAATATATGATCATTTGCTTCCTCTGTGCACTCAGACTCAGGCAATGCCTGCCACTCTATCTCTAATCGGTCCTACAAAATTAAGAAACATTATATCAAATTTATATTAGGTTAATATAATGTCGTTATCATATTTTAATAACTCAGAAAAATTAGCATTTTGAATATAACTTACAATCATCTCTACAGTCAAACCATCAGCCTGCCGATCGTGCCACCTTCGTGTCGCAAGGAACATATCATATTGTGATATCGGTTGGCCTTGTGAGGCCATCTGTAAAGACGTGTCAAAAATTTCAAGTAAAGTAGATAAATTTCATCTGAATAGTGTATAACATAAACTGAATACCTAATCCTATATAACAGAATGTGGCATTCTTCCTGTGACCGGTGGATATGCCAAATGCGATCGATTTTGTCTATTCCGATCGGTCTCCATCTGTGATTAATTATAATAGTTAACATATAAAAAAATTAAACAAGTTCTGAGACATAAAAGTAGTCAACTTCTATGGTACGACCTGTGTATTCTCCAAACGCCAGTAATCAACTAACATCCTCTATTGATTTTCGTCCACCCGTTTATCTTGACAAACAATAGGCTCTGTACTTTGCTGGAAAGGAACGTAGTATTTTTGTTTTAACTTCGACTTAAAATCCTTCCATGCTGCGCATATCATCTTCATTGTGACACTACGTCCTTCTGGTGGCATCATGGTGTTGTCCTTGTACGAATTTTAACAAATAATTAAATAAACAAAATGTTAATTTTTGAAGAAAACACTCTTGGCTATGTTAGAATAAAATTAGTTACTTGTATTTCTTGCCAAACTTTGTCTTTGAGTCTCTGAGGTTTGGAATGCCAATCTCAATAATTCAGAGGGAACCTACTGCTCATGCGCGCAAAACAGCCCACCACTGAACTATAACGAGATGCATCTAACTCAACAAGCCCTCCGTGTTGGTTAACACCAACATCGTACTTGCGAAACCCTGGCTCACCCCATTCGGAAGGTAACTTTCCACTCCCACGAGAACTCCTCGCTGTGGAACCTACAAAATATCAACAGACTTATTAATTGAAATATCAACAGACATATCGTAATATTTACTTCATATTAACTTAGCACACCTGAGGCACTAAGGTCTGAGTAAGAAGGTCCTGTGCCACTGGGACCTACATCAGAAGTGGATATAGTTGTGGCATGATTAGATTCCTGATCCGTGGAACCTATGCGGACACTTGTATGTGATCTCTGTCCAACCTCGTGTGCTGGAACTGGTGTCTCTGTACACCGTGAGGAACTAGCGCCTGATCTTGCGGCAGCTATGCCATCCTGCATCGATCCACGTCGGGCACGCTTGTTTACCATCTGCAAAACAAAAAGATTTAATATTGAGTAAGAGATTTTAACGGCGGCAGCACATTTAGTAAATGATTAAAACAACTAGCCAAGTACTATGTGGTATGTGCATATTTGAAAATGGACTAAATACATCCGAAGCCAATCCAAGTCTAACATTTCGGTAGTCATTTGCAAATTCCAAATGCAACTCATCAAACTTTCTCCAAGCCTTAGAATCAGTTGGGTGTCTGTAGACTCCATCTTTCACGCGACATTCCTGATGCCACCTCATAAGGGATGCAGTTTTGCCAGACATGAACAATCGCTTCAATCTCGGAGTCAACGGAAAATATCTAACACGCTTGCATGCAACTGTATTGCCCTCTTTCTTGTACCTCGGAGCATTGCATACCTCACAAAGTTGTGCGGCCTCATTTTTCCCTACTGTATATTATGCAATTATTTGGACAAGCATCCCAGACTTTGCATTCCATTCCTAACACATTCGTTATCTTACTAGCCTCATAGTAATTCTTGGGAATTTTCACTCCCATCTCACTAAAAGCATCCGTTAGAAGCTCAAGTAGCATATCAACTGACTTGTTCGACCACCCATTCAGGACTTTTAAATGTAACAATCTTATAATGAATGAAAGTGAAGAAAATTTAGTACAACCAAGATACAATTCTACATTAGCCTCTCCCAACAATTCATGTATCTCTCTCAAATCATCAGGTTCTTCAGTTGCATTATCGAAGTCACTAATACCACCAATATCTTGAAGCATTCCAACCATATCATTCCCATGTTCGTTTTCAGTTGAAGGGATGTTGCTAGGTGTATTGTGAGAAGATAAGTATATTTCCCCATGAACACTCCACTTTTTGTACCAACGCATGAAACCCCACATTTGGCAATGCTGTTTGACATCTATTGTACCATAAAGATACCTATTTTGGCACTTCATACAAGGACAATGGATTTTGGATCCATTGGGTTTGTCTCTTAGCGCAAATTCTACAAAGGCATCCAGACCTTTACTATATTCATCACCTAAACGGTCTTGTAAGTCAATCCATGATCGGTCCATCTTCCTATTCATTTATCCATATTTTCAGTCGATCTACAAGTTTCGTTATAATAAACATATTCAAGAATGAATGGAAATGAAGGGAAATGAAATTTTTAGTAATAGGTCAAGATATCTTGAGAGTTTTTAAAAGAGAGAAAATAAAAGATTTAACTAATCAAGAGAGAAAAAGATTTTGAAAAAATTTTGACAGTTTCCCCTATAAAATGAATATTTTTCAGGCACTAGGCCACCTCAAAATGCGCAATTATGCAATTCAATCAATCATGTTTATAACAAATTTCCAAGTAAACCTTCACTTATCCAACTAGGTCCTCTTCCAAAACACATAATTAAGTTGCATTTTTGTTTCAACACATAATTTGTATAGTGAAAATTGTTTATTAAAATAATAAAACCCCCATTCTAATTCAAATATGAATGTATCAACTAAAAATTCACTCCCACAATTCATACTCCTTAACTTTTCCTTAGCCATTTGGTTTGTGCTTTCGTGTAATATAAGATCGGATAAGTACTTTAAAAGGGGGAAGTTCTTAGAGATTATGAGATAATAATTATCTTCCAATCTCTTATTTCACAAGTCTCTCATGTCTAAAGTAGGAAGCAAATTGCAGCAAATAATTAAATACAAGTGATAAATATGTTTCTTATTGAAAATAAGTCTTTATTAAAAAGAAATTCTTTGCATTCTCTATTTTTATATATAACAGAAAGAAGAGAAAATAGTATGTGTTCGATCCTTAATCACCTATAAATATTTAATTTCATATTAAAGTATTTGTTAGTATAAATATAGATTAAATATAACATATCAAAATTTATTCTAACCATTTTCATATCCTTGCTCTATCACGAAATCATAATTTGAATATTGTTAAATCTCTTACACTTGAGAGTACATTTCCTTATTTCACTTCTGTGCCACTTCTTTATTCCCAAAAGACAGTCACGAAATCTGCTTCTTTTGATAACTAAGAATACCTCAATTGTAATAGGAATCTTCTATAAATCTGTATACTAAGAATAAGGCTGGATGATGTTCAAGAATACCTCAATTGTAATAGGAATCTTCTATAAATCTGTACATGTTCATAGAATGATGTACAAGGAATCAAGCCATAGGAAATACTTTCACCTTGATAGTATATAATTTCTCAAGAAAAATTCGATTCTCCCTAGCATCTTCTAGAAATGCATATGTACATAGAATGTCGTATCACAAATTAATCGATAAAGAATAACTTCACAATGATATATATTATCAAAAAATTATAAATTTTCAAAAAAAATTAAACTAATATCAACATCTTCTAGAAATGTACATGTTAAATAAGGTACAAAAAATAATTTTACTGAAGATTTATAAAATTTATAGTTATTATATAATTGGCGACTTCAAAAAATATACGTATTATCCCTTCGAGCAATTTAATTTCAGCTTTTCTGTATTTTTAATATTGAGGAAGTCTATATTTATAGGTCCCAAAAATCATTCGCAAATATCTTGAAGCAGTAAACCTAAAACGCCACAATATCTTGATGTAATTAATAAATAGGGATCAAATCAAGCAAAAATATATTATAATACCTGGTATCTTTAGATGCGGTACGGTTGTGATGTGGAGGCGGAGGCGGAGACAGTCCAGAGAAGAAGACAGCCGTTCTGTCGGAGAAGACGACCTGCCGGAGAAGACAAGCTCACCGAGGAGAACCACGCGGCGCCGACGACCTCAACAAAGAACAGAGAAACCAAGGCAAGCAGATAAAGGAAAGTAGACAACGGAAAGCAGAGCGGATGCAGCAGGTTTTAATCGGTTACATACGACGGTTGTAATAACTGTCGTATTTGTGCATTTTAATACAACGGTTAGTCACTAACCGTCGTATTAAATTGCACAAATACGACGGTTAATCAATAACCGTCGTATTAATTTGAACAAATACGACGGTTATTCAATAACCGTCTTATTAATTTGCACAAATACGACGGTTATACGTACCGTCGTATTTAATGCGACTTAAAAAAAATAAAAAATTAATTACTTTTTAATTTATATATATATACACTAACATGACACAAAATTACATTAATTTTAATTCTACAATTTTAATGATATTATATATACTACATAAAGATATACACACACGCATGCATATTTGTAATTAAAATTTTTCATATTATGTACTCCATCCGTTTACCAATAACTGACATAATTGTAAAAATTACGCATTTTAATAAACTGTAAAATTATATAAATAATGATTAAAATGTCCATTGCTTCCTTATAAAACCATGCTAAGGGTTAAATTAGAAACAATATTATAATTAAATACAATCTACTTGTTTTTAAAATGGACAGTTATTTTTGGACAAATTAAAAAGAAAATTAGGACATTTATTTGTTGACGATGCATGGAAGGAACATATTAATCTAATACTCACTAATTAATAAGCATATGTTATAATGTATAAAAGTACACACACACACACACACACACACACATATGTATGTATATATATATATATAGACACACAAAAAAGATACTATAGAATAATTAACTAACAAAATGAAATTCAAACTCGATCTTTAATACAAATATAAGAAAATTGAATTCATAAGATGCAAACTAAAATTTATTTACAAGATTAATGATCTAAGTATTAGCTAGCTAGATATAATATTTATACCAAATTCACTACAAAAAAATTGGACAAAAACGACGAGACTAAAACCGTCGTATTAGACAAATTTATACGACGGTTATCCAACCGTCGTATTAGATATAGTTAATACGACGGTTCAGGCAAAATCGTCGTATTAGGGTTAACAAATACGACGGTTAAGCTTAAACCGTCGTATTAGGGTTAACAAATACGACGGTTCTTGTGAACCGTCGTATTTAGTGAGATCATACGACGGTTCAAAAGAACCGTCGTATTAGGTGTATTATGTAATTAATATTTTTGTTGAAATTAAATTGTGATTTTTTAAAAATACCATGATTTTTTCAACTGTCATTATAATCATCGTTGTTTTTTCAAATTATAACAAAATTAATAAAAAATAGTGTTAATTTTATCTGATTATTTTTAAATTTAGTCACAGTACTACTTAATTTTTATAATTATTTTAACCAATAGATAAATTTGTTATATATTTACTCTATTTTTTGTCACAATACTATGTTTTGTAATAAATTTAGTCATAGTAGTACTTTTTATAATCAATTAAAAGTAGTGTGTGTATATATACATACATATATATATATATGTGTGTGTGTGTGTGTTAATATATATCAATTGAATAATATAAAGAACTTTAATTGCAAACATATATATTTGTGTGTGCATATCTATGTACACACACACACACACACATATATATAGTAGCTAGCTAGACACTCTTAATTATCATTCATTTATACATATGCATGCTATATATGTGTTTATATGCAATATAACACATCCTTGTTATTGTAAAAATAAAATTAATGTCATTTTATTTGTCACGTTAGTTATATATATATATATATATATATATATATATAACACATATTAAAATATATAAATTAAAATTATTAAGATATAAATTAAATATGATGGCTTAAAACGCCGTCGTATTTAATCAATTAATACGACGGCTCATATGCCGTCGTATTAAATGAATTAATACGATGGTTTCGTCGTTTTTACTGAAACAAATACGACTGTTTCCGTGAAACCGTCGTTTTGATTACCCTTCAGACACATTTAATACGACGGTTAATCATTAACCGTCGCATTAAATATACCTAATACGACGGCAATGATTAACCGTCATATTCTGTCCTCATTTAAGACTCGATGACCTGCTACTTTCAGCTTCCATTCTTCCTCCTCCTTCTGCGGCGGCTTGGTTCCGACTTCCTCTTTCTCTTCTTCGGTTCCCTCTCCACTCTGGCGTTCTTCTCCGGTTCCCTCTCCACTCCGTAACTGTCAATTAACTTCGCCTCCCTCTCTTCTCCATCACTGGTAAAACTCCCTCTCTTCTCCTTCGCGGCGAAAGAACCCTCTTATCTTCCTTGCCGGCAAAGGTCCATCTCTTCTCCGTCGCGAGTAAAGCTGCCCTCGTCCGCACTTCAATTGCTAATTTGGGCTACTGCATTTTGCATTTGGGGTTGTCTACAGGTAGCAGAAGCTAAATGTCTACTGCATTTTGCATTTGGGTTGCCCTCGTCCGCAGATGCCGATCGCATTTACGGTATTCTCGCACTTGTTGTCTTAGTCTCGCAAATGCTAATTTGGAACTTGTTCTTGAGCTCTATGAGAAATTATTGAATGTTCAGAAGGTTAGGGTCATTATATTTTTACCGTTCAAGTTGAATTCTTTGAGCTCTGTATTTATTCTGAAATTAATTTTTAATATAAGCTTTAATTATGTGATGCATTGTCTTTTCAATTAGCTATAATTCAAATAGCTTAATATGTTTAGCAGGGACTAAATGGTTGAAGGTGAGTATTTTGTGTTCTTGGTATTCATGGGAGAGTAAAAGAGAAAATTAGAAGAAGGGGGATAGTGCTCTTGGTGTGATGGCCGAAATTCCTCATAGAATGAGTGCATAATTTCTAGTTTGGTTTGATATGATTGGTTGCTAGATAGGTGAGTGTTTTATGGAGGAAAATGTGGAATTTAGTTTTCAAATTCACAGTATTTTGAATAGAGAGAAATTAGGGGAGGTCTAAGGTGCTTTAATGGAATTTTGTTGGCTAAGGTTGGTGAAAAAGAAACTATGTTCAGCTAGGTACCTACTATGGCTAAAAATATGATGGAGAAATGAAGAAGAATTGAAGAAGAAAATGAAGAGAAATGCTAGCTAGTTGAAGATTGGGAAAAGTTGGAAAAAATTCTGGTTAGCTAGTTAGAAGAAATAATAAGATTTAACTGGTTTTTTAGCTAGTATTCAAAATATTTTGAATTGGTTTTCAGCTATTAAATAGGAGTATCCTAAGGTCATTTAATGGTGTTTTTTCTAGCCATTACCTTGAAGAAGAACAAGAACCACAAAAGAACTAATTCATGGTATTGAATACCCAAAGTTCTTTAGCTAAGGCAATTACTTGTTTGTTGGAAATTTTCTGGTTTAAACAAGCTATGAAGGGACCAAAATTTTCATGATTGTTTCCAGGTTTTGCACATAAAAAGGAGTGCTTGATTTGCAAAGAAATAAATGATGTTTTGAAAATTGTTGAATGGCGAATTGTTGAAAAAAAAAATGGCAAATTGTTAGCTACTTATACTTCATTTTTAGCTTATTTGTTTTATAGAGCCAACATATACTTCTCTTAGTAGTTGGATTGTGTTGAATGAGTATTTTTATTTGGAAATTTGTTATGTGCAAGTGTGTTTGGAAGAGGACCTAGTTGGATAAGCAGAGGTTTACAGGGATTGGCATTCCATACCTCAGAGCTTCATGGACGAAGTTTGGCAAGAAATACAGGTAACTAATTTTATTCTAACATAGACATGAGTGTTTTCTTCAAAAATTAACATTTTCTTATACAAAAATTAAAATTTGTACAAGGACAACACCATGATGCCACCAGAAGGACGTAGTGTCACAATGAAGATGATATGCGCAGCATGGAAGGATTTTAAGTCGAAGTTAAAACAAAAATACTACGTTCCTTTCCAGCTCAGTACAGAGCCTATTGTTTGTCAAGATAAACGGGTTGACGAAAATCAATGGAGGATGTTAGTTGATTACTGGCGTTTGAAGAATACACAGGTCGTACAATAGAAGTTGACTACTTTTATGTCTCAGAACTTGTTTAAATTTTTTATATGTTAACTATTATAATTAATCACAGATGGAGGCCGAGCGGAATAGACAAAATTGATCACATTTGGTATATCCACCGGTCACAGGAAGAATGCCACATTCTATTATACATGATCAGGTATTTAGTTTATGTTATACACTATTCAGATGAAATTTATCTACTTTGCTTGAAATTTTTGACACGTCTTTACAGATGACCTCACAAGGGCAACCGACATCACAATATGATATGTTCCTTGCGACACGAAGGTGGCACGGTCGGCAGGCTGATGGTTTGACTGCAGAGATGATTGTAAGTTATATTCAAATGCTAATTTTTCTGAGTTATTAAAATATGATAACGACATTACATTAACCTAATATAAATTTGATATAATATTTCTTAATTTTGTAGGATCGATTGGAGACAGAGTGGCAAGCATTGCCTGAGTCTGAGCGCACAGAGGAAGCAAAGGATCATATATTTCGGCGATTGTTCGATCCAGAAACAAGAGGTCGTGTTAGGTGTAAAGGAAAGGGTCCAACACCAACGTCAGTTGGTCAATCATCAAGTTCTGCAGCAAATGTTGAGGAGGTCATCAGGATTGAGGTTGAGGCACGTATGCAGAGCATGCGAGATACCATGCAGGTTGAGATGCGAGCTGAGATGTAGCGTGATCGAGAGGCTTACGAGTCACGTATAGCTGCGCTTCAGGCTACCATGGAAGCATTAGCGCGCAGATTGGATGCATGCGCATTTAATGTACTACCTATACCTCCATCTAGTGCTTCTACGACATCTCCTGGTGTTGGTTCCACTTCTCTGCCTGTTAGATCGAGTGATCCTGGCCAGCCTATCCATCATGATGACTGACATTTTCATTTCCTACTAATTTGAATTTGTACTACAGTTTCTGTATACTGAGGATATACTTGTTTGTATTTATCTACTGAGGATATTGCTTTTGAGTTTGGCAATGAGAAGATTGTGTTTTGTTATATTTGGTGTTGAATTCGTTGATTTTATTACATTTGGCTTTAAATTGTACGTGTACAGGATTCCGTCCAAATAAAAAATGATTTAAAAACCAAATTAGCCCTAATATGACGACTTCAACCGTCGTTTTTGCTTAGGGGCAATCAAATACGATAGTCACGGGCCGTCGTATTTGACAGACCAAATACGATGGCCACACCTGGCCGTCGTAATTTATCCTACCAAATACGACGGCTTCTTAGCCGTGGTATTTGTTTCATCAAATATGACGGCCACGTGGCCATCGTATTTAGGTACCAAAAGCGACGGTTTTTCAAAATCGTCGCAAAAAATGACCACGGAAAGCAAAAGCGACGAGACCAAATACGACGGCTGTAAAACCGTCGTATTAGCCTAATACGACGGTTTTGTAGCCGTTGTCGAGCAAAAACAACGAGATCAAATACGACGGTTGTAAAACCACCGTTTAGCCGTCATATTTGGCTAATACGACGGTTGGACCATCAAATACGACGGCTGTTTAGCCATCGTATTTGTTGTATAATTTAGTAGTGATTTAATTATACCAAATTTGAAAGTCATTTGTTTTATTTTATCACATTTTTTAGTAATACTTATAAAGTAGTAATTTAAAAAGTGTATTTACAAATATAAGTATATATCAAATTAAGAACCAACCGTTAAATTTATTAAAATCATTACTAAAACTACTGACTAAATTTGAACATAGATAGAGATAAAATTCAAACTACTTTCAACTCATTTTATTTTACTTCAAAAATTAAAATACAAAGCGTAAATTACAGTTTGACTCATACGACGATTGTTAAAACGTGATAATAATAAAAAACAACCAAAATTTAATTAAATTTAACTATTAAACAAATTACGACGGTTATAAAAATCGTCGTAATTGCTTCACTAATACGACGGTTGTTTAAACCGTCGTATTATTTCCACTTTTTGTGACGGTCGAAACAAGCCGTCGTAATTGTTTGATCTAATACGACAGTTAGATACAAACCGTTGTATATATTTGTCTAATACGACGGTCTCTCAACCGTCGTTAAAGGCCTTCAATTACGACGGTTTTAGGCCGTCGTATTTGATGTGGTCGTATTTGTTGGTTTTTTTTGTAGTGATTTGAGTAATCATTCTAGCTATACTACTATCTATATGAGGATATTCAAATAATTTAAAACAAATAGTTCTTTTTTGTATGAGCCAATCATGATCTATCCAATGACATGTAATGCATAAATAAGATTCATTAATAATTGTAGTCTAACCATCACAAGTAAGAGCAAATTTCCAATTATAAGAATCAAACATAACAATTAGATACTCTTTCATTTCTTTATATATCTTTATTATATTATTTTTTAACGTTGTTTTAGGAATTCTTTTCCATACTGGTTGACAATTATTTTGTATATATTGTTCATAATGTGAATTTTTTGCAAAATTAAAAAGTAATTTAGTTTGAACAATTATTTTAGCAAATCTACTTCTATTTTTTCTATGATCATATTGAAAATTACCAACAATTTGACTTCCTGTAGTACATATTTGTTGTTGTTTAAGTAAATTTTCTAACCAATTATTATGTGACCTTTTCATATGTCTAACTAATGTTCCCATCCCTCATCCCTTCTTATGTGCATATACCACCCTACAAATTTTACATGTTGCCCTATCATTATCATTATCTTTTTCAAAAAGATTCCAAACCATAGATGTTTTTGCTTTAGCTATAACATCCATTGTTTCAACATCATCCTCATCTATATTAGATTCATTAGGATTAATTGTTGGAGTTGGTTGTGATTGTAAAAAACTAACGCTAGGCCTACTAGGACCATCATCTTCATTACCTATTTCATTATTTATTAAATTCAAGGCTGAATCTACATTAAAATCAAAATGTGCGGATGATTGAGATGAAGAAAAATGATGATATTTATTTGGATCCATTATTTTTTTTAAAAAAACAAACAATCAAAGTTCAAATAAAAGTTCAAAAAATAAAATATTAATAAATAATGAAATAAGAGAATTAAAAAATATAAATAACAAATTAATTTAAAAATTAAACAAATAACTAAAACAAATAAACAATTAATAAAGCTAAAATAAAAGAATGTAAGATTAAGAAATACTAACTTGTTGATGACCAAGATTTAAGAATAACAATACTTTGTTGAGCTTTTTACTTCTTGTATCCACTATTCCGCTACTCAACAATCTTCCAAAATATAAAGACTTTCTTAAAGAATTGAAAAAATATAACACAAAAATAAATTCTATTCTAATACTCTTTGTAGAGAAAATGAATAAATTTGAGGATTATGAGAAAAAGATGAATGGAAATAAGAGAAAATTTGAGAGAATTTGAGAGTGTTTGATGAGTTTTGGGTTGAATTGGGAGGTATTTATAGAGTTTTGGGGGTTAGAATAGAGAATATAACCGTTAGGGACCAAATTGCAAAAAAAAAAAAAATTTAATTCAGCCGTTTTAGCGGCTAAATTGCAAAAAAATAAAATAAAATTGAAGGACTGAATTGAAAAAAAAAAACAGAGAGAGCCGTTGAGTAATGGCTAGGGGTGGCAATCGTGTCGTGTTCGGGTTGGCGGGTCGTGTCAACTTGAAATAATTACACATGACACGTCAACCCGAACACGACACGATTAATAAACGTGTCTAATTTTATAACACGAACACGACACGAAAATAAACGGGTTGACACGACACGACACGATTAGACACGAAAATAAATAGATTACTACTAAACCCGCTAACCCGTCAACCTGAATACCTGCGAAACCCGCCAACCCGCCAACCTGAATACCTGCGAAACCCGCCAACCCACTAACCCGTCAACCTGAATACATGCGAAACCCGCCAACCCGCCAACCCGAATACCTACTAAATCTGTCCACTCATTACACTAAAAATTTGAAAAAATAAATCAAACCATATAAAATTAAAATAACCAATAGAATAGTCCATAAAGTCTTAAATGGCCAGTAAAATAATAAATTATCTAATTAAATATCTAAAAATGTAAATAAATTCATAAAACTTAATCTAAAAAATTTAAACATTCAATTTACTTAATACATTAAAAATTTAATAAACTTCAAACAACATTGTTAATGTTCTTCAGTTCTTCTCAATAGCAGGTGCCTCCTTATTGATGTTCAAATCCATGATATTTTGAACAACTTCATCCACATTTAACTTTTCAGCAAGTGCTTCTGCAATAAATTTAAACAAACAAGTATTATAAATTTTATCTAAAAATATAAATTGAAATAAAAATATAATAGGTAAAAAAAATTTTACCTCCATAAATCCAATCCTTAGAACAAATCAAAGACTCAACAAAATCAGGTGATAAAGAACTTCTAAATTGATCAAGAACTCTACCACCACTATTGAATGCAGACTCAGAAGCAACTGTAGAGGCATGAACAGTAAGCACATCTCGAACCATTTGAGCTAGCAAAGGGTATCTATACTGATGAGCCTTCCAATAAGATAAAACATCAAGCTTAAGCTGTCCTATCAACCCTTGGCTCATCTAAATACAACTCTAACTCGGATTTACGCATATGCTTCATGATATCTTCATTTTCAAAATCATCAAACTCCTATTTTAAAAATTAAAAATGGAATTAGAAAGCATAAATTAAATTATATATTAACATTGTAATATAAATTATAATTATAAAGATATTGGACTTATAAAAAAGTAATAAGTAAAAGAAATAACACACTTGAACTTTCTACACTATCTTTCTCTTTGGTAGAGGTTGATTTTGATTGTCCCCGAAATATAGTGCCGAGATACTCCGAGAAATAGAAGAAAGATTAGTCTTGTATGCTTCAAAGATAGAGAAAAGTTTAGATTTAAGTTACGAGCACTCCACTTGACCATCAATACCATAAAGTTTCCTATAACTAAATTCAACAAATTGCATTTTATACCGAGGATCAAACACAACGAGCAATGGCCAAAAGTGGGCTGAACTCTTTCCAATACTTATCAAACTTCGAATACATGCCAATTGCAATTCTCTTCATGTAGTCATCGGGACTTTTAATTTCTTCCGTCAACCTCAAGCTGAATCATAAACACATGGGGAAAATAGAGATTTGAAGTAGGCATCTTCGCACTAGAAAATGCATTTGTTGCATCATAAAATAATTTCAAGAAACCACATATTTTCTCCACTTTACTCCATTCTTCTTCAGAAGGGTTATGCTTGAAATTAGAGTCACTCAATTGCAAATGACAGAAAGCAAGCTTATAATAAAGTGCACTAGCAAGCATCTCATATGTGGAATTCCATCTTGTAGGAACATCTTGCTTAAGAGATTTCTTGGATTCAAGAAATGTGTGTGCCACACACTCTAAAAACTTTTGCTTTCTTGTTGGTGACCCTTTGACATACTTCACAGATTCTCTTACCTTCTCAACTGATTCATCAATTTCTTTCAACCCTTCTTTTACAATTAAATTGAGAATATGGGCACAACATCTTACATGAAACAAAGAACCAAAATCCAACAAACATCTTTGCAAATTCAACTGATATTTCAAAAGCTCAACACATGAATTGTTGGCAGAAGCATTATCCAAAGTTATAGAAAATAACCTCTTCTCAATTCCCCAACTAGCAACCAAACTATAAATCTTTTCAGCTAATGCAATACCAGAATGAGGTGGAGGCATGTAAGAAAAATTCAAAATCTTTTTATGCAATACCCAATTCTTGTCAATAAAATGTGCGATCAAAGTCATGTATCCATACGCAGCTATCGAAGTCCAACAATCGAAGTCAAGCAAATTCTACCGGGACATTGTTTAAGTTGAAGAGTGATCTTAGCAACATAAGCGGCATGTATATTTTTAATATCTTGCCTCGCGAGTATTCCTACTAATATGAGACACATCTGGCTCTAAGTAGGAAAATACAGCCCTAATACCCTCATATTCCACAAAAGATAAAGGCAAATCATGTTGTATCACAGCATTAATCAACAACTCCCTAAACTTTGCTTGACAGAATCTTCTAGATCTAGTATTCATGCTGCCACCACTAGATTCAATGAGCATTTGTCCTATGTCCTTTGTATCAATCCTAGGACATTTCTTAATATGCTTTTTCGGGTTACTGTCCCATATTTGCTAGCTGAAAGATATGTTTGACCACAATACTTACACTTGCATCTTTCTTTTCCATCTTCACCAATTGGTATTAGGTCAAAGTATTTCCAAACATTACTTGTAAGCTTTCTTTTACGTTTATGACCTGTTTGAGTGGTAGAAGAATCCTTTGAATTTGCACCCTCTCCGTTGTCATTTCCAACCATCTCAACACTTTCATCATCTCGTGTCACCTTCAAGTTCAACAAACTCTTGCTGCAATTCATCAATTTGTGGTGGAGGTAATAATGAATCCATCTCTACAATTGGTGAAAAAGACATAATTAACCTCAAGTATGTTAAGAATGCTACAATTATGTCAATGTTCATCATTTGAAAGCTCACAATCACAAAGAATTGAGTTGGAATAATTGGAATGCAAATAGTCAATGTTCAATCAAGAAAACAAAGCCTAACGGAGTGATGAAAATGCAAAAGTATAGCAGGAATTAATCTCATTAGCTAGTTAATCTTTTTTTGTTATTTTAAATATCTTTATCGCAAAGTCTTTTAGAACAAATTACTATGCAAATATCACTGTCCATTGCACATAACACGTAGTGAAGGATCATTGCTTTACATTCACTTTGGGACAAGAAGTTAGATGACAAACATGCCTCGTATTCTCCGCATTATTATGATATAGCAGTTTCAATCTCAAGGCACTAAAGTGTCGAGAACTTTGTAATAAAGGATTGATCAATTAGTACGTAATGGCAGCTTTTTTTGGCATAAAATTTTGTGAGGATTCTTTATAAAAGCGAATCAAGCAATCACATAAACAATTCCAAAGACAAGATGAGAAGAAAGAAAGAAAGACATAATTTGCACTGATAAAAATATTCCTTTGCCTACCATTTTGCTCTATTCTTATAATTCTCAAGCATGCTTTGAAAAGAAGCAATTTTGGGCCCCATGTATAAAAGGCCAAAGCTACCTCTTTTGTGAATTGACTGTTTTGCCCCTTATGCTTTGCTTGCCTTCAACCTTTGCCATTTGAACTTATACCTTGGTTCTAGCTTCTTACAATCAGAATTGAGCAGCTTTGCAAATAGTAATTCTTTTTCCCGAGATTTCTAGTTCTTTCACTTGGTTAAGAATGACAAAAGGAAGGCATAAATGATGCTACAAAAAGTTTTTTTTTCTCGAGTTGTGTTGTAGATAAAATATGATATATTTTTATATAAATATCTTATAATACCGAATATTGTTAATCAAATATTAAAGAACTTTCTATAACAAATAAAAGAATTTTGATATCCGGAATAACTTACATAATCCCTATGACCTCATATTTGATGCGGCAAAGGAATAATTGGAATGCATTTTATCAATTGGTTTGTGTTTCAAAATGGGTGAACCGTCAAGTAGCCCTTCATCAGAAGAAATTAAGAATACTTTTAAATGAAGCTTATTAAATAATACTAGTAGTAGTTAGAGTTTGTTTAATAATTTAATTAAATATTTAAAATTTAATTAAATATATTTAATATTGTATTTTAGATTTTAGATATCTATACGCCAATATTCAAAATGATCAAACATGCCTTAGTTAAATGCACATTCAATGATTTCTTATCAACCTTAACAAAATATATTGTTTTTCCCTTTTTTGACTGATTGGATTCTAAAACCAAGGGGAAAAAAAGGTAAAAAGAAACAATTGCAGTTACTATAGATGGCAATTAAATCAACTCATCCTAATCTACTTATTAAACAATCTTAAGAAAAAGAGAAAGTAATAAGGAGGGAAGAAATGGAAGTTTTATAAAAGGAATGCCATGAAAATATATGGAAAGAATATTGTAAAAGATTCAAAAAACTATTCTTATATATTTAAACACAACTCTTTCAAATTTAAATAGCTTCTTACCATAAGCAAACAAAAAACTTTAACTTTTTCAAAACACGATATATGTATTTCAATAATTATATCCTTTTTCTCGTTGAACTACAAATGGTATACTCCAACACCAACAATTTGCCCGAACAAGTAGCTCAATACTCCAACAACTCCTTCACAAAAATCCACAATAATTCAACACATAAAACAGCCCCAAATTGTCGCAAAAAAATTAATATAGCAGAATTTCGCAGCAGAATACCCTTCACAAAAATCAATCAATAAATAGTCCAATCTACCAAGAACTCATTCAAGACAACTTCCACATCACTACCAAGAACTCATCTCTCGCAATTGCCCAAAAACTCCCACACGCAGATGCAAGCTCATCTCGCTGCAAGCTCATCTCGCGGTTTCTCCAACAATCAACAATCAAACATGCTCGATTTGAGCAAAATACAAGCTCATCTCCCGATTTCTCCAACAATCAACAATCAAACATACTCGATTTGAACACGCACGGTATATATTTTGCTTGATTATACTCGATTAAAGCTAATGCAGATGCAGAAAACTCAAGGGAATAGTTACCTTAGGAAGCAGTCACGGAAGCTCTGCAAGACTGCCACTGAGCTCCTTTCCTTTCTAGTTGAAGTCGAGGGAGCCCGTCAGTAGCGGTAGCGAAGGCCGCCAAAAAGCTGACGGCAACGGCGAGGAGAGAGTGAGAGGCAACAGCAAGGAGAGAGCGACGGCGAGAGGAGAGAGCGAGAGCGATGGCGAGAGGAGAGAGCGAGAGCCGAGAGAGCAACGGCGAGAGGAGAGAGTGAGAGCCGAGAGAACGACGGCGAGAGGAGAGAGTGAGAGCCGAGAGAGAGAGAACGACGGCGAGAGTTAATCAGTTCACACTTCCACAGTTCCTTCCCCACGATAGGGTTTTGTTTTTTAGATTTTTTGTGGAAAAAAAAAAAAAAACGGGTTGGCGGGTCAAACGGGTTGAAACGGGTTCAACCCGTTTATGACCCGAACCCGTTTAAAGCTAAACGGGTCGTCCCGTTTCGACCCGAACCCGCGAAGCCCCAACCCTAACCCGCTATAATCGTGTCGTTTTCGTGTCGGGTTGACGTGTCGTGTTCAATATTGCCACCCCTAGTAATGGCTCTCTCAGGCGGGCCGGCCTGGACCGGCTCGGGCCTTAGGATTGGACCGGCGCACAGTGCGCGGTTTGCCTCGCTGGTCCGACCCGACCCACTTGCCATTGTTATGAATACCTAAAATAATGTCAAATTACAATAAAATAATTAATACATCATTGTTCAAGAAAAGAAAATAAAGTTAAAAGAAAGCACTCATAGATAAACCTCATTCTTCTTCCTTCGAAGACCCTCTTGTACAATTCTTCTTGATCTGATGAATTCCTCCATGATTTTGAGTGATTTTCTGTTATAATCCGTGAATTCCCCTATTTTCTTTGTGTTTTCCCTCTATTTATAGACTTTAGAAGTGCCTAAATTTGTCCCTCTAGAGTTTCTAGCCGACTAGAAGTAAGAAAAATACTAAAACTCTATAAATTGCCAAAAAATACATGCGAAAATCGAGGCACCGCCTCAGTAGCAGTGCACAGCTGGCGCTACATGTCCTGTCTAGGGCCGACACCGATTGTGGTCTGTTTCTTTGTTTGTTTGTTGATTTTTTTTTAAATTTTCACGCCACTTCTTCCAGATAATCGGCGCCACCTCTGAGCTCCCAACCGGCGCTGGCTGTATTCTATTCAGGTCTGTTTCACCGATTTTTCATCGTCTCAAAGTGCATGCCAACAGCACGTGGCCAGCGCCGGTTCTCTTGTCCTGGTTGGCGCCACCTCTATTCAGTTTAACAACGTTTTTGCCTTATTTTATCCCTAAAATCTGAAATAATGGACAAAATACCTTTCTAAGGGTAAAATCTCAAATATGAAGGAATATGACCAGTTATTGCACAAAATGTATCACAAAATAATCTCAGATAACTAGAAAATATATGACTAATTTAGGTTCTATTAGGCAACATCAACATTAGAGTGGAGATTCAGTGCCGCTTTGGATACACAACATTACTTCGTTGGCTATGAGGTCATGTCATCTTTCTTACCCCTTCTTATACCTACGGAGTTAACGACCTCTAGTCCTCTAACGACAAAGAAAATGGCTTCGAGAACTAACCTCAACCACATATACAGTGCCAAGATTCCTACTGGAAAGAAACTTCTATATCTGTACAAATATTAAGATTTCCTATACAGAGTAAACTACCAAAAACACATCCACTAATATAGCTAAAGATCCTAGAATGATCCCAGAATATCATTTTGTAAATTGCTGCACTGAGTCTGAAATTGTCTCAACACCCCCCCTCAAGTTGGAGCATGAAGATTCGAAATGCCCAACTTGCCAAGAAGAAACTGAAATTGAGCAGTGCTCAAAGCTTTAGTGAAAATATCAGTAAGTTGGAGAGAAGAACACACATAAGCTGTGTCAATAGTCCCCTTTTGGATCTCCTCACGAATAAAATGGCGATCAACCTTGATGTGTTCGTATGCTCATGATAGACAGGATTGGCGGCAATATGTACAGCAGATTGACTGTTACAGTACAAGCGAATGGAATCAGAATGATCAACACCAAGAAACCGCAACAAACCCTTCAACCATTTAAGTTCATAGGTGGCAATGGCCATGGAGCAATATTCGACTTCAGTAGACGAGCGAGAAACGGTGTGTTGTTTCTTGGTTTTCCATGAAACGGGAGATTGGCCTAAAGAAATAAAATAACCTATTGAGGAGCGTCGTGTCAAAGGACAACTCACCTAATCAAAAATCACAATAAGCATACAAGCAGAGATCAAAATTTGTGCGCAAAAGAATTCCTTGGCCATGATTACCCTTCAAATAGCGTACGACTTGCAAGGCTGCTGCCTAATGGGCCATCTTAGGATGCTGCATAAATTAAGCTAGAATGTGCACACAGTAACTCAATTCAGGGCGTGTAAGCAATAAATAATCAGTCTACCTACCAGCCGACGATATTGAGAGGGGTCATGGGCATCCGTCCCTTCTACAAGAGCAAGTTTATGATTCTATTCAAGTGGTGTTGGCGCTGGCTTAGCTCCCAGCAAACCAATCTCAGATATGATATCCAAGGCATACTTGCATTAATAGAGAAAAAGCCCGATAGCACTTCTCACCACCTTTATACCCAAAAAAAATTTCAACCATCCCAAATCCTTTATGTGGAAACAACTATTCAAATACACCTTAAATTGCTGCACAGCCTCGACGTCATTACCGGATATAATGAGATCATCTACATAGACAAGAACATGTATTTGCACGTGTCGTTTGCGGAAAGCAAACAATGAATAATCTAAGCAAGATTGGTGAAAACCATGCTCCTTCAAAGAAGCTGCGAGCTTAGCAAACCAGTAGCATGGTGCTTGACGCAAACCATTCAAAGACCTACGAAGTCTACACACTTTCCCAAGACTGGCAGAGGCAAAACCTGGCGACATTTTCATGCGTACTTCCTCATGCAAATCGCCATGCAAGAAAGCATTCTGCACATCTATTTGATATGGTTCCCAGTTCTTTGCAGTAGCCACCGTGAGAAAAGTATGTATAATGGTCATCTTTGTAGTGGGAGCAAAAGTTTCATGGTAATCGATACCCTCCGTTTGATTATTGCCAAGAATGACTAATCGGGCCTTGCATCGTTCTATGCTTCTATCTAAATTATATTTTATTTTGTACAGCCACTTACTGCCAATAGCCTTCTTCCCAAGAGGCAAGTCCTCCACCGTCCAAGTCCCATTCTCTTCCAATGCCTGAATCTCTTTGCGCATAGCTTCTTTGCTTCATTATAAGAAGCTGGTTCTAAACCTACAGTGATGCTTGCCAAGAAGGACTGATGCTGCAAAGAAAACTTATCATAATTAACAAAATTGGCTATGGGATAAACACACCTGAGGAAGATGATGGGAGAGATGAACTCTGCGAGGGGCTGAATCTCACATTATTTGTTACATAATCTTTCAGAGGAATGGATGGCTGTTTAATCCTATGTCCTCAACCCAACTGGTGTTCCACAAGCACACTCACGCCTTCTGAAGTTTCTTCCCTCTTTTTGACAGCTATGTCTCCGGAATTTTCCTGAGCAGTAGACTGTTTGCAAGAGGTTTCTCACTGTCCAATACCTCCTGCTCCTCTTCGACTATTTCCCAGTCTTTAGGCATGTTAGGCCCCACCATAAGGCGAGTGGAATTGTAACCTACAAACACTTGTGGAGCATATGGAAAAGTTATTTCTACAACAACACATCCCTTGAGACTAGATACTGGGAAGTTTCTAAATCATATATTTTCCATCCTTTCTTGTCGAAAGGGTACCCCACGAAAACACATCGACGACTTCTACTGGAGAATTTATCCTTATCTCGAAGTTGTTTATGCACATAACAAAGACACCAAAAAGTCCTAATATGATCATAGGAAAGAGGCTGGCCAAAGAGAATTTCATAAGGAGTTTGTCCTTTCAAAACCGCAGATGGTGTTTGATTGATGAAGTATCCAGCGGTAAGAATATATTCACCCCAAAAAATCAATGGGCAAATGTGCCTGAAACATCAATGCTCTCACCACATTAAGTATATGACGATGTTTTCTCTCAATACGTCCATTCTATTGGGGAGTTTCGACACAAGAAGTTTGGTGCAATATCCTATGTTCATCAAAATAGTCTTTCAGACATAAAAACTCGCTGCCATTATCTCTCCAAATAGTTCTCACTTCCTTCTCAAACTGCCTTTTAATCATAGCAATGAAATTCTTAAGAACACAAGCAACTTCATGTTTTCTCTTTAGCAAATAAACCCACACAGCACGAGAACAATCATCAACAATAGTAAAAAAATAATTAGCTCCGCAAGAAGCTAAAACTCTATAAGGACCCCATAAATCACAATGCATTAAATCGAAACAATTCTCAGCTTTATTGTTACTAGAAGAAAACATCTCTCTAGTCTGTTTTACTCTAAGGCAAACATCACAACTTAAATCATCACTACTTTTACTAGATTTATTTGCTACAGAAATCAGCTCTAGCACCTTAAGGGACGGATGACCCATTCTCCTATGCCAAAGATTGAAGTCGGCAACTCCAGAGACTTTACAAGCATTTGCTGAAACCACCGCCTTAAGGAAATACACCCCTCACGTTGTTCACCCACTCCAATCAGCCTCCTCGTATTTCGGTCCTGTATAGCACATATTTTGTTAGTGATTTGCAACACCAGATTTGAGTCATTAAAGAGTTGTGAAACAGAAATCAAATTGTATTTTAAATTAGGCACAAAAAGAACGTGTTGCAACTTCAATCCTCCTCCAAGATGCACCGTTCCTTCTTTTAGGGCCACAATTGCTTCACCATTTGTCAATCTGACTGAACATGGAGCAATATTAGATAGATCTCTCAGACAAGCCCTTGTGCCAGTAATATGCTAAGAAGGCCCAGAATCTATTATCCAAGACAAAATTCCTTGCTTACCTGTTAACCTTTCGTTAGACACAGTATTTTGTGAACTCAAAGTTTCAAGCAAAGTGCTCCAATGTTCATCATTCAAACCGCTAAGCCCTTTCTTGTTAGAGTCTGTGACGCCTCCGTGACCACTCTCTGTTGCAAATGTCTGAGTGATATTTGCTCGTGGTACATTGCCCTTGTCACGTCCTCCACCACCATTGCACCTATGCCCACTTCCTCGTCCTGTAGCACTAGAGCGAGGTCTATTTCCCCACCAATCTGGATACCCTATCAATCGAAAGCAGGTACTTGAGTCGTGTCCTTCACGGTTACAGTGCGAGCAAACCGCAGCCACAGCCTTGTCCCGCCCTGAACTTCGTCCGCTAGCCTGAATCGCAAAGCTCATAGGGTTGCCTTTCTCTTCTCGTGCTTGTGACATTGTCCTTACTCGTTCTTGTTGAACAACCATTGCATATACCCTATTCAGATTGGCAATGGCTTTGTACTCAATATATTAGCACGCACAGTACCATAGTGTTCTTCATCCAAGCCTATCAGAAATTGATGAACTCGTTCTTCCTCCATTTTCTTTTCCATCTCAACAGTGAGATTGCATCTGCATCCACCACAACTACATAATGGTATTTTGTCATAATTATTCAGTTCATCCTATATGGTTTTAAGCTGTCCATAGTAATTCACTATGGTCTGTCCATCCAGCTTACAGTTCGTCATATCTGACCTCAATTGTTGCAATCTCGGTCCATTCCCAATGGAGAAGTGCTGCCTTATGTCCTCCCATAGATCTCTTTCCTTCTCCACAAGAGAAACAGTTGAACGCAAAGAGGGTTCAATGGTGTTAAATACCATGAAACAAGCATGGAATTGACTGTCCACCAATCTTAAATCTCCGACGAATCATCTACCAGTTGTTTCACAGTTCCATCAATGAAACCATACTTCTTTTTTACCTTCAATGTAGTCCGCACGGCCCGTGCCCACTCTTCATAATTTTCTCCCTTCAACTGCACCTATGTAATTATGTTGCCAGGATTGTCGTTGGGACTCAAGAGTATAAGGACTAGAAGTTTTCTTATCAGAACTAGAAATCCCTTCGTCTTTGGGAGGCATGGCTCTGATACCAGAAAACAGAAATATTAGGCTCCCTTTCTTTCTTATTGACCTCAACCATATATGCAGTGCCAAGATTCCTACTGGAAAGAAACGTCTATATCTGTACAAACATTAAGATTTCCTATATAGAGTAAACTACCAAAAACACATCCATTGGTATAGCTAAAGATCCTAGAATGATCCCAAAATATCATTCCGTAAATTGCTGCACTGAGTCCGAAATTGTCTCAACAAGAACATAATAGAAATTCACAAATAATTAGTGAATTTTATTAGAGGAAATACATATAACCGTTTTTGGATTTAAGGGAAGCTTGGCATTGGGGTCAAGGACAGAAGGGTGTCGATCCCCCAAAATTTTATATTTTGTTCTTTAATTTTTTTTAAAAAAATTATAATATTTTCGTTTTAATATAAATCCTCTTAACCTTAAGTTTCTAATTCTATCTTTGATTGATTGAAGTGACGCTTATGGTCCTTACTTCTATCGTTTTATCACAAAATTTGATGGGATTCTAAATCTAAGTATATATATTTATCTTAATTTATACTGAATTTAGTTTTATTTGTTAAATCAATCAAAATCAAGTATTATTTATCGTTTAATGCAAGATTACTAATATTGTACACGTGATTGTGATAAGGGGCGGACCTACCTGTACCTATGGCCTCCCTCAAGAAGTTAAAAAAATTTATATATATATATATATATGTATAATATATATTTAGAATTTAAAATAAATTGGTCTCTTCAAATATATGAGATTAATTTTATATAAATATTATAAAATAATATAATAGTAAAAAAAAGTTTACTGAATGTGAGATCTTACTGAAGGTGAAATGATACAATTAAGAATGCAATTTGATTATTTTTATTATGTGGTGCGAATTTTTGATTTTGAAAAATTGTCTACTATATTTGAATTGTGCTATTGTACTTACTTTTTTAGTTTCTACAATTATTATGAAGTTATTTTTTTTAGTTATAATTATGATAAAAATCAAATTTCGAAATAAGATGAAATATGATTTTTTATCAAATTATTTGATAGTATATATTAAAAAAAAAATTACAAAAATGAGGGAGGCATCATTAGGCCTCTCAATGATTCAGTCCTGCGTCTGCCCTTGATTGTGATTGTGATTGTGATTGATCGATAAAATAACAATTCGTGGGTGTAATATTTGGATTTATATGAGCAACTTCCGTAAACAAGTCCAAATGTTGGTCCCAAGTGCAAGAGAAAAATGAGCAAACGAGTCAGGAAAATTTCAACGTTTGAATAGCAGACAGAGGAGATCACCACCAAAAGTTTTTTTATGGAATCGCCATGCGAAGTTTACGAGGACCTCACGTACCAAACGCAGTCAAAGAGTCCAAATCAACCCGATTTTACGCTTCCCCGTTCTCCCTTCCAATCGGCCCTAAGCGATTCCTAATCCGTCGAACTCCTTCCCGTTTAGAGCCCCTCTACCACTCTCTCCACCCTTCCATCTCTAACCTCTTCTATCCCTCAGCCTACGGCTACGGGTGCATAAACACAGAATCATTGTCTCTTACCTTCCTCATCAATATCCAGATGTTCTTGATGATCAATATCGACGTTAATGGCAGCTGCAGTTCTGGAGACACTGAGTACTTATGCAATGACCTTAGGGTCTTAATGTACGAGTACATGGAGAATGGGAGTTTGGGTGAGGTATATTTTGCATGGTGAGAAGGGTGGAGTACTGTTGGATTGGCCCAAAAGGTTCAGGATTGCAACAGGGACAGCACAAGGGCTGGCCTATGTGCACCATGACTGCGTACCTGCAATTGTGCACCGGGATGTTAAGTGCAACAACATATTGTTAGATGGAGAATTCCGGCCGAAGGTGGCGATTTTTTTCTAGCTAAAACTAACCAGAAGAATACATAGGGTGGTGTACAAGACGCATCCCAGATTGCTGGATCATATGGCCATATTGCACCAGGTGAGGCATATGTTTTCCGTCTACATTATAGCAATTTAGATACATGCAGTTATCAAATCTTTATTCATTTTTATCACAACATGAATACATTGTTACGCTACTCCATGATGTTCTTAGCAAAAAATGAGGGTTTACAACTAAGATGGCTCTTGTTGACTAAGATACCAGAAAGCTGTGGATAAATTAATTAGCGATAATTTGATGAGAATTTGGACCAGTTGGCTTGATGGTAATAGATGGTTTTTTCATTTATTCTTTTGTTTACGTTAAAGTAGACAGCTCAGCAATTAGCACCAGCTCAGATTCTATTTCAGCGGCCAACTCAGCAAACAAATTGCAGAAACATGCCATTGACCCTTGTTGAAGTTTCCAACGATGCTTCCAGAGCTATTTCAGTTTTTCCCCTTTTCCATTGATTTTCTGCTAAGCTAGCTGGTTATCCAATGTATTTGTAGTATATATTAAATAGAGTGTATATTTTTCTATACGTCCAACACTTGTATATATACTTTGTATAGAACAGTTTTTCATTGTTGAATGAAGTCATAATCACTCAAAAATAGTTCTCTCTTCTTCTAATCTTCTCATCTTCTCATTGATTATCTTTCAAGTTTAGTAGTTTCAACATGCTATTAGAGCATTGTTTCTATTCTGATTACGATGAAATTGTTGTCACTTAACAGATTGATCAAAGCAATTCATCATTTGCAGACTTCCGGTAATTCTTCTATCATTTTGAGTTTTTTTTTTCTTCTGATTGGTGTGTAATTTGTGTGATCTTATTGTGGTTAAATGGAAAACCAAGAGATATTAGTTTCCAGCCCTTATTACTTACATCCAAGTGACAATCCTTCTTTGATCTTGGTGCAACCAGCTTTAAATGAATGAAATTATCATCAGTGATGTAGAGTTAGGTTGGCTTTGATTTCAAAGAATGAATTTGGTTTTGTCAATGGAACAATCAAAATGCCCAATCGGGCACATAGTTCTTATGCAGTGTTGTCTTGGCTTTTGAATTCTGTGTCTACTTCTGTAGCCCAAAGTGTTATCTGGATTGAAAATGCCTATGAAGTTTGGAATGACCTATGTGAAAGATTTTCTCAAGGAGATTTATTTAAAATCTCAGATCTGCAAGAAGATATCTACAATTTGAAACAAGGATCTTTAACAGTCAATGAGTATTATATTAATTTGAAAACTTTGTGGGAAGAATTGTTAAATTTGAGGTCTCTTCCTATATGTCACTGTGATCCTAAATGTAAATGTCCAGCACTTCCAGCAGTAAAGGCAACAAATGATGCTGATTTTGTTATTCGATTCATAAAAGGGTTGAGAGATGATCAATTTAATGGGATTAAATCACAAGTTCTTCTTACTCAGCCTTTTCCCACAGTTAATTAGGCATTTTCTATGGTTTCTACACATGAAAGATCTATTAACTACAATGCCACACATCCAGATATACCAGCTTCTATTGCTAGTCAAGCGTTTGTTGCTAAAAATGTCATCACTAAATCACAAATACATGGTGGTAACAAGTCTATATCTGATAATTTGGTGAATGGAAATATGAATGGGAGGATTATGGTGGGAAGAATGGATATGGTTCTGATGATGTAGTGCATCATTATCTTGGATCATATACTAGCAATTTGAGTGGCAGAAACACATATAGTGCTGGAAATAAAAATTTTTGAAAAACAAACAATCAGAACAAGAGGTTGCAGTGCATTTTTTTAGTGGATTACAAGGCCATATAGTTGATAGGTGATATAGAAAACATGGCTTTCTTGTTGGTTATAAGAATAAAGCCAAACCTCAAGGTAGAACTGATTTTATGCCTCAAGCCAATGTAGTTATGGATGCAGGCAATTTTCAGAATTCTTATACTGTTGTTAGTTCATTTGCAAGCAACACTAACCATTCTACAGATTTACAGGCTTCAAAATTTGTTACTCAAGAGCAATATCAACAGTTGTTGCATCTAATCCAATCTTATTACGTTTCTTCCAACTCTAATACAACATCTAAGTCTAATCATTCTGTGAATCAAACCATTACTTTCACAAAGGATTTCACATCGTCTTCATATATTGCTCAAGAAATAGGTATATATTGCTCTACATGGATTCTAGATTCTGGGGCTACTGATCATATTTTTTTCCTGTTTAAAAGATTTTTCTGATTTTCATCCTGCTAAAAATGTTTCTGTTAAGTTACCTACTGGAAATGTTGTCAATGTCTCTCATATAGGAACTGTCAAATTAACTTCTTTTATAATCTTACAGAATGTGCTTTTTGTTCCAATTTTATTTTTTAATTTGGTTTAGTTAGTAAGCTTGTTCATCAACTAAAGTGTATCATAACTTTTAAACCCGATTCTTGCTTGATTTAGGATTCTTATCTTGGACAGATGATTAGATCAGCTAGCTTGTCTTGCAAACTATATTACCTTGATCTTTTTCAACCAAGTTCTTCTACAGCTGCTGCTTGTGTTCTTCCAAATAATGGTCTTTGCAATAAATCAATGATGTGGCATTTTAGACTATAACATCTTTCTTCCAAACAATTGGCAGCATTGCAAAAGTCACATTCTTCTATTACTTTGTCTCCTAATGATGTTTTCTATCCTATCTGTCCTTTATCAAAACAACACAACTTGTCTTTTCCTTTACATCATGGAGTCTGTATTTGACCTTGTTCATGTAGATATTTGGAGACCTTTTAATGTTCTTACTGTTCATGGTCACAGATATTTTCTGTCTGTAGTAAATGATGTCAGTAGGTTTACTTGGATTTTCTTAATGAAACAAAAGATTGAAGCTAGATCTTTGATTCAGCACTTTATATTGCTTACATTGAAACTCAGTTTCATAAACTATTGGAAAGTATGCCCTCAAAGACTATGTATTCTGTGTAAACATATTGTAATAAAATATTTAATCATTCGATTTAGTTTGTTTCTTATATTATTGCACATTTAAAGGTCTAAGTATAATAAGTAATGGTTTATGTGTTAGGTTGTTCTTCACAGTAAGGTATAGACCATGGGTACTTGTCATACAAGAAAAATTAAGTTCTTAGTCGTATGATGGAATTGGGCATTTCATCAAGGTAAGACTACTATGCCATGATTTTCAATGAGGAATGGTTTGCTTTGAATCAGTGAGTAGTTTACGCACATCATAGGCATAAGTGTATTTCGAATACGTAAAAGTACTATAATTATAGAGACCAGACTATTACTACTATAGCGTTGATGGATACCTTCATACTTAAGTGTGAGTTGGTTGTCTGGTGAAGCTAAGATTTTATACTTTGATATATGTTGGGTGAGATTTCTTTTGTGAGATCAATATCCTTGTATGTTGGGTGTATTACTCTAGTTGGTTAAGACGGACTCATGCAACAGAGTTTCTATGCTTCACTTAGTGAAGTTAAATCACTCATTTGTGATTGTTTAGGATAATCTAATGATCCAAGGCCCTGGGAACGTGACTCTAGAATGTTTCTTTTGCGTAACTTCCAATGATAAGCAAGTACATTCGAGTGAGTCATGGATTATCGGACTAGAGATCTAAGGATGGTAGATGTCTTTGAGATGGGTGTTAGTACATTTATCCTGTCTCATTGATGGGTGCTACATAGAGGGGCATTTCTGTCATTTCACCTATAGGTCGGAGACATTGCTTTAGCAATATTATTCTTAGGATCAATATTTCTATATGGTGATAAATGAAAATATTTAAAATGATAAAATACAACTATTTAATAGTAAGGATATTTTGGTCATTTTAGTAGCCATAAATAATATGTCTCTTGGTCCCGAGAGTAGCTCAAGTTACCTTGGGTTTTATTCTAAGAATCCAATTAGAATTAATTAATTAATCTTGGATTTTAATAAAGTTAAAAAAAGATACTTAATTAATTAAGAGAATTGGACTGAAATAAATTAATTAATTGGGCTGATATATGTTGACATATATTAAGAATTTAATTAGAATTAATTTATTAGTCTTGGGTATTTAATGAGGAACAAAAAAGATAATTAATTAATTAAGGGAATTGGGCTAGTCTTGTGTTGTTTTTTTAGCGCAACACCTAGCCCAATTAGGCTTGGTGATTTCGGCCAGGCTGGCCGAAATATGTAAGGAAAAAAAAAAAAAACAAGCGTTGTGCAATTAATTCTTGAGAGTGTGTCGTCTCCTCTATTTTTCTCTTCCACGTTCTTTCCCTTACTTCTCTCTAGTAGAGTAATTTTATTCAAGAAAGGAGCTCTTACCAAGCTAACGCCAAGAGTAAGGTAGAGTCATACTCCAGAAGATAAAGAGAAGAAGCTTAGAGACGCTTAATACGTAGGAGTAGAAGATTGGCGGGAGTTCCAGTTGAACAGTAGGCGCCTCCTTCTCCCCTTCCAACGCAAGAGGTTCCAGTGCAATCCGATCCCTTGTTGGTTAATTCGCGACCAATAATAAAAAGTAAATACTCTCTCCTAAATGTGGCTTGAAAAACTGAAAGATTTTCCACTGCGTTTTTCCGTTGATAGTATTCCGCGATTCCTTCAAGTGATATCAAAGCCAGAGTTTTCATCTAGGAGTATGTACTAGGGTTAAAATGGAAAAAATGTGATTCATTTACTATTAGAAATGAATCTTTTGTGATTTCATATGATCCTTTATATATTGATTTTTAGAGTTCATGTATGCCTCTTGGTTAGAGGCATAGGATAATGTATTCTAATAGTTTTCCTATTATTTTTCTGGTTTTATGTGGATTCGTTGTACGCCTCGTGGGTAGAGGCATAGGCACTTGTAAATGCTTTTTTTTTTTTTTTGCCTGGTTTAGCATTTCGTTGTATTCTTTTAACCTATAAATCTTGGAAACTAAAGAATGTGATTGTTGGAATTTTTTGAGGGGAGACGAATGGCTAAAAAGCTGGATTTTTTCAGAAATTGATGAACTCTAGAACTGACCCGACATCAAATGGGCCCATCGGACCAGGCGCCAGGTCCACTCTACCCAACCGAAGTTTTTGCAGAAACATATTAGACCCGACGCCAGGTGGGCCCAATGGGCCAGGCGCCAGGTCCACTCTGCCAAGCAGGAGTTTTTGGAGAAATAGTTTGGACTCGGCGCTAGGTAGGCCCAACAAATCAAGCACCAGGTCCACTCTATCCCGAGGCAGTTGTGCGCAAATTGTCCAAAAAAAGGGAGAGCACTACTGAAGTTCTGTACCTCAATTTTTTCTTGATGTAATCATGTTTTGAAACCATTGTATGAAGTTAATTTTGTGCAATAGTTTTATTTATCTATGGATGAATAATTTGCATAAAAATAAATAGTAAAAGATGGAACCACCTTAGGATTAAACATTATCATTAATTTTTAATTCATGATGTTTAATTCATTATTTGATCACTTAGGAATAAATAAATAGTTTGAGTATGAGAAAATTTGCTTTTGTTATTATACTTATTTCGTTTTTGTGATCAAATGTGCGAGTTCTTGTGAGACCAAAGTCTCACTAGATAGGATGGTTTTTTGATAAAACGTTTTAATCTAAAAAACTTTTAAAAAAAATAAAAGAGTTCATGATTTATTCTCTTAAAGGATATAATCCTTGACATAGAGAATAATATTGAACTTAAAGTTATTTAATAAAGTTTTTCTTGGTTATTAACTTAGAATAGTAAAATAAATTTATAATTTATTATCTCAAATGATTTAATCTTTGACGTAGAGAATAGTATTGAATTTTAGATTTTTACTAAAGTTAATGAAACTATAAGATTATGAAAAACGTTTTTAGCTGAAAACTATATTTTCAATAAAAGATTAAGTGGGAAAAGGGTTCCAATGACCCCATGGCTTCTATCACAGTAGATTTCCTCATGTCATTCTAAGCATAACCCCCTATAAGATGGATTTCCACAAGTATCTAGAATTAATGGAAGATTAAAATTAAAAGCTTAGGGTATTTGTTAGGATTGACCAACCTACGTTAGAAGTTTTAGCATTAGATTGCCCGTAGGTGGTGTGAATTAGTGGCCATCCTATCGGTAGAACTTTTTCTAGACCATTACCTATTTTAAGAAGTTTTGATTCGTGATGGTTGTACACTTAACTTAGAATGCTAGTAATCTTCCTACGAAGCTTTGTTAGCTTTTCTAAGAGCCAAACTATTTATATTATTGATAATGGTTTTAAGAGTTATCTATTATCAAAGAAATAATATAAAGGATGTGCATTTTTATTTTCTTACAAACTAAATGAATGTTTTTTCGCAATATGTCAGAAATGTCTGGTTTCAATCCATTGTCATTCATTTTTAAGGAGAATAAATTGACAGGCCCAAATTATGTGGATTGGAAAAGGAATCTAAATATATTACTCACTACTGAGGAATACAAGCATGTTCCTACAGATCCCTGTCCTGAGATTGGGGAAGAATCTACCGATCAGGATTGAGAGGCCGAGAAGACATGGAAGAAAGTCGATGAGATGGCTAAATGCTACATGTTGGCTTCCATGTTTAGTGTGCTCCAATCTAAGAATGAGCACATGGCCACTGCGTACAACATGGATTTGTCATTATGTACCATGTTTGCTGATAAAAGTCAATCCCCAAGGCAGGAAGCTCTTAGGGCAATCATGAACACTAGGATGGCTGAAGGGGCATCGATTCGAGAGCATCTACTCAAGATGATTACCTACCGAAGTCCTAGGCACAACGATCTATCCTAATAGCCAAATTGACATGGTTCTTGAAACTCTACCTGATTCATATTTTCAGTTCAAATTGAACTATAATATGAATCAGTTGAATATGAATCTCACAGAGCTTATGAAAGATCTCCAGGTGGCAGAGAAGATCATGAAGTCCGTGTCAAAGGTTTTGGTCTCTTGTTGCTTCTTCTTTTGGAATTAAGGTAAAGTTTAAGAAATTCAAGAAGAGGAAGGTCGAGAACAATGCAGGGGCCTAGCCCAAAGCATCTGATCAAGACAAGCCTAACGGGAAGCCCAAAGACAAATGCTTCAAGTGTGGAAAAAAGGGACATTGGAAGAAAGATTGTCCGAACTTCTTAGCTAAGTCTACTTCAGATATTGCTCTATACCTATAGTTTATTTTGATGGTTGGATCAATATCTTCCTAGATAGTTGATTCTGGAGCCACTGACCATATATGTACCTCTTTGCAGGGGTTTAGAAGGATAAGGAGATTCAATAAGGGTGAGCATGGATTTCAAGTAGATAATAGAACAAGAATATGGGCTGAAGCAGTGGGATATTTTGAGCTTATTTTTTTATTATAATAGGAAGTTGGTTCTAAAAGACATTTTATATATTTCTTGTTTTAAACAGAATTTGATTTCAATTTTCAAATTGATGAATCAAGGGTATGTTGTTTCTTTCCATTCTGGTGTTTCCATCAGTAGAAATGATAATTTAATTTGTACAGGAAACATGTATGAAAATCTTTTTTATATACATCCTATTAGAAATCAAGTAAATAATATTCACATTGAACCTGATAATAAAAAGAGAAAGGCCATATAAAATGACTCGTATTTGTGGCATCTAAGATTGGGACATATAAATTTCAATCGAATTCAGAGGCTAATCTATGATGGGCTTTAGGTTCATTGAGATTAGAAGAATGGCCTCAATGTGAATCTTACCTTAAAGGTAAAATGACCAAAAGGTTTTTTACCAAAAAGGCAGATAGAGCTATGGAAATACTAACACTAGTTCATACGGATGTTTGTGGTCGATGACTACACCAGCTAGAGGAGGCTACGAGTACTTCATCATTTTCATAGATGATCACACTTGTTTTGGTTACATTTATCTGATGAGGCACAAGTCTGACTCTTTTAATAAATTCAAGGAGTTTAAGGCTGAAGTGGACTGTCGAATAGGTAAATTAATTAAAACTTTGAGATCGAATCGTGGTGAAAAATACCTTTTCAGTGAGTTTAGGGACTACATAGCACACCATGACATACTATCTCAGTTAACTGCGCCTGGGACTTCCCAGCAGAATAGAGTAGCTAAGAGAAGAAATAGAATTTTGATAGAAATGGTCAGAAGCATGATAAGTCATGCATTTCTTCCTATTTCTTTTTGGGGGTATGCCTTAGAAACAGCGGCGTATATTTTTAACTTGGTACCTTTCAAATCAGTACCTAGGACACCCTATGAGATGTAAACTGGATGAAAGTCCAGTTTGAACCATCTCAAGATATGGGGTTGTTCAACTTATGTGTTAACAAAAGGAAGTAAGCTATAACCAAGATCAGAGTTATGCTATTTCGTTAGGTATCCAAAAGGAACGAGATGTGGACATTTCTATCATCCTCAAGAGCATAAAGTACTTGTTAGTACTAATGCTAGATACTTAGAGGATGAATAAGTTACATCCACCACGGGTTCAAACAGAATAGAGTTAGAAGAGAAGTTGCTCATTGATTCAACTTCAGATGCTTCTAACACCCCGATAGAGGAACTAAAAGAAGCACCACCGGATGTTCTTATACAAACTGAGTCTCGTCGTAGTAGGAGGATCACAAGAGTTCCAGAAAGGTGGTCCAAAGAGATCTATAATCTAATCTCTGATCATCAGGAATAAGATCACACTAGATACGAGGAGACCATTGCTGATGCTGATGCAGATAAATAGCAGCTAGCTATAAATGTTGAGATTAAGTCTATGTACCTCAATCAGGTTTGGGATCTTGTCACTGCGCCTAATGGAATAAAACCCATTGGGTGTAAGTGGGTATATAAGAGGAAGAGATGTGTGGATGGAAATATTGAAACTTATAAAGTAGGGTTGGTTACTAAAAGTTATACTTAGAAAGAAGGGGTCGATTATGAGGAACCTTTTCACTAGTAGACATGCTTAAGTCTATCCGAATTCTCTTAGCCATCGCATGTCATTATGACTACGGATATGGCAAATAGATGTCAAGACGGCATTCTTAAATGGTTATCTCAGCGAAGACATCTATATGTCCCAACCAGAAGATTTTGTTATTAGAAGTTAAGAACAAATAGTCTATAAGTTTAAAAGTCCATTTATGGACTTCAACAAGCGTCACAAGTATGGAACATACGTTTTGATGAAACCGTGAAAGCTTATGGTTTCATTCAAAACGTAAATGAACCATGTGTGTATAGTAAATTAGACAGTGAAAAAGTGATTTTTTTGGTACTTTATGTGGATGCCATTCTACTCATTGAAAATAATATAGGGACATTGTCATCCATTAAAATTTGGCTATCTAGTTAATTTAGTATAAAAGACATCGGAGAAGCTAGCTATATTCTAGGCATTAAACTTTTTAGAGATAGGAAGCAAAGAATGTTAGGTTTATCCCATTCTGCTTACATTGACAAGATATTGGTCAAGTACAACATGGATCAATGTAAAGGGGCTATTATACCCTTTAGACATGGATTATCCTTTATCTTCCAAGCAGTGTCCTTAGACACAGGAAGACAAGCAACAAGATCCCTTATACTTTGGCTGTGGAAAGCCTCATGTATGTTTTGCTTTATACTATGCCAGATATTTATTTTACAGTAGGCATGGTTGGTAGATATCAGTCAAACTCAGAAGAAGCTCACTAGCAAGCCGTAAAGCATATACTCAAACATCTCAAGAAAACGAGAGATTATATACTTGTATATCGTACTGATGATTTGGTTCTTACCGGTTACATAAACTCAAACTTTCAAATGGATAAGGATGAAAGAAAATCTACTAGTGGATATGTCTTCACTTTGTTTGGAGGAGCTATTTAATGGAGAAGTATCAAGCAATCTTGCATTGCTAATTCTACCATAGAAGTTGAGTACGTTGCTACTTCAGAAGCTTCTAAAGAAGTTGTGTGGCTTCGGAAGTTTCTCATAGAACTTGAAGTAGTACTATACATAGATAGGCCTGTCACCATATATTGTGACAACTCTGGAGTAGTGTCACAATGTAACGAACCTCAAAACTATATGAAAGGCAAGTACATAGGGAGGAAGTATCATCTAATCTGGGAGTTTATCCAAAAATAAGAGATTGTGGTCGATCAGATTTCCTCTGTCAACAATCTGATGGATCCATTTACCAAGCCTTTAATAGAAAAGCTATTTTGCAAACACTTAAATGTCATAGGGGAAGGCACTTTGTGGACTTTCTTAGTCTTTGTAGTGCAAATGGGAGCTTGTTAGAAACTATACCCTCAAATACTGTGTATTCTGTGTAAACATATTGCAATAAAATATTTAATCATTTAATTTAATTTGTTTCTTATATTTTTGCACATTTAAAGATCCAAATATGATAAGTAATGGTCTATGTGTTGGGTCGTTCTTCACAGTAAGGTATAAACCATGAGTACTTATCATACAAGTAAAATTGAGTTCTTAATTGTTTGATGGAACTGTGCATTTCATCAAGGTAAGACTATTATGCCATGATTTTCAGTGAGGAATGGTTTACCTTGAATCAGTGAGTAGTTCACTCACATCATAGGTATAAGTATATTTCGAATACGTAGAATTGGACCTATAGTAATGATCTTTCTTAAAGTACTATAATTATAGAAACCAAACTATTACTGTTACAGTATGGACGAATACCTTCATACTTAAGTATGAGTTAGTGGTCTGGTGATGCTAAGGTTTTATACTTTAATGTATGTTGGTTGAGATTTCTTTTGTGAGATCAATATCCTTGTATGTTGGGTGTATTACTCTAGTTAATTAAGATGGACTCATACAATAGAATTTCTATGCTTCACTTAGTGAAGTTAAATCACCCATTTGTGATTATCCAGGATAATCTAATGATCCAGAGCTCTGGGAACGTGACTCTAGAATATGTGCTTTTGGGTAGCTTCTAATGATAAGTAAGTACATTCGAGTAAATTATAGATTATCGGACTAGAGATCTAAAGATGGTAGATATATTTGAAATGAGTGTTAGTACATTTATCCTATCTCATTGATGAGTGTTACATAGAGGGGTATTTTCGTCATTTTACCTGTAGGTCAAAGATATTGCTTTAGCAATATTATTCTTGGGGTCAATATTTTCATATGGTGATAAATAGAAATATTTAAAATGATAACATTTAGTTATTTAATAGTAAATGTATTTTGATTATTTTAGTAGTCATAAATAATATAACTCTTGGTCCCCGGAGTAGCTCAAGTTACTTTGGTATTGTTTAGACACAATCTTGACTTAATGGACAATTATTTTGAAGAGAAATAAAATTTATTCTAAGAGTCTAATTAAAATTAATTAATTAGTCTTGAGTTTTAATAAGATTCAGAAAAGATAATTAATTAATTAAGAAAATTGGGTTGGAATAAATTAATTAATTAATTGGGATGATATATGTTGATATATTTTAAGAGTCCAATTAGAATTAATTAATTAGTCTTGAGTATTTAATGACGTTTGGAAAAAATAAATAATTAATTAACAGGATTGGGCTAATCTTGCACTGTTTTTTTAGCACAACATCTACCCCAATTGGGCTTGGTGATTTCGCATTAGCTACTAAAATAACCAAAATACCCGTACTATATAAATATCTATATTTTACATTTTAAATATTTCCTAATATCACCATAAAGAAATATTAATCCCAAGGACAATGTTGTGTTAGCAAAGTTTTCGACCTACAGGTATAATGACTAAAATACCCCTCTACGTATCGCCGTGCAATTAGAGAGGAATAGTGTACTAACACCTCTCTAATAGACATCTACAATCCTTAGACCTCTAGTCTAATGATCCACGACTTCTAGAATGTTTTCACTTTTCAAAGGAGCTACCATAAAGTAAACATCCAAGTCATGTTCCTTAAGACCCTGGATAATTAGATCATTCAAACAGTCACAAGGGGCGATATAGCGTAGAAGCTATCTTGTACAAGTCTGCCTTAACTAACTAGTCACATATACCCAACATACAAGTATATTGGTTCTACGAAAAAACATCAACTACAGTATATCAAAGTATATGCTTCTAGCTTCATAAGACTATCAACTCATACTCAAGTGGTAGAGTATTAGTCCACGTTGTAGCTGTAATAGTCTGAGTTTCTTTTAAATAATACTTTTAGAAACTACTATTACAGGTCCTATTCTACGTATTCTAAATACGCTCATGCTATGAAGTGAGTGGATTACCCACTGACTAAAGGTAAGCCATTTCCCATTTGGAATTCATAACACAATAACCTATACATGATGAGATTCCTATTCTCATCAATCGGTTAAGAATAAACATTTATGTATTAAGTAATCTGTGATCCATACCTTACTGTGAAAGACCACAATTCACATGGATCACTTACTTAAACATAATGGGTTCTTTCCAAACAAAAATCGTGTACAAATAAAATGTAAATTCATAAACAAATTTTGAGAATAAATTCTTTTATTAATAAATTCAATAATTACATCAGATAATCTAGTCTAGAGGGCATATATTCTAACATTAGTTGTCACACCTACTTATTTGTCAGATTACATATGTTCTACTGTACAAAAAGTTACTACACCACATGTCCTTTCTACTTCTGTTTCATCTTCAGCATTCTTATATAATTCCTTTATCCACTCTGAACCAAAGCACCATTTTGAAACTGTAAAAAGTAAGGAATGGTGTGCAACTATGCAAGCTGAAATTTCAACTCTAGAAGCTAATGATACTTGGCATTTAGTGCATTTGCTTTTAGGAAAAAAAGGCCATTAGTTGTAAGTAGGTTTACAAGATCAAATCCAAGGCAGATGGTTCTCTTGAACAATATAAGGTCTGGCTTGTAGCTAAAGGATATACACAGTAAGAAGGTGTGAATTATTTGGATACATTTGCTCTAGTTGTCAAGATTACAACTATTATGATTATACTTGCACTAGCAGCTATGCCAAATTGGTATGTTCATCAGCTTGATGTTAATAATGCTTTTTTGCATGGTGATCACTCTGAGGATGTATACATGCACTTACCTCCAAGCTTTGTCTCTACTAATCCCTCTTTAATTTGCAAACTTGATAAGTCCCTTTACGGACTTAAATAAGCAAGTTGACAGTAGAATGCAAAGCTTACTTCTTTCTTGCTATCTCTTGGTTTTCATCAATCTAAGAGTATTATAACCTATTTTTCAAACATCACACTAGATTGTTCATTGCTCTTCTAGTTTATGTGGACGACATTCTTGTCATGGGTAATCAATTTGAAGCCATTTCTGATATTAAAGTTCAGTTACATCAGAAATTTTATTTTAAAGATTTAGGAGATTTGAATTATTTCTTAAGCTTTGAGACTCATCGATCTTCAACTGGCATTACTCTTACTTAGAAGAAGTATACACTTGATCTTCTTCAAAGTCATGGATATGTACGGTGTAAAACTGTTTCAACCCATTTGGACTATAAACAGAAGTTTGCTGCTAGTGATTCCGAATTATTCTATGATCCTTCGCTTTATAGAAGTCTTCTTGGTCACATTCTTTACTTGACTCACAGTTGACCAGATATTTCATTTGTTGTTCAATAGCTAAATGATCAATTCTTAATTGCCCCCATTGTTTTGCAAATGCAAGCTGTTTACAGAAAATTTCAATACCTTAAAAGTTCAATTAATTTTGGTCTGATTTTTCCTACTAACAACTCTTTTACTCTCTAAGTATATATGATTCTAATCGGGCTGGATGTTTTGATTCTAGACAATCAGTTATAGGCTAGTGCATATATTTTGGTCATGCTCTTATTTCCTAGAAATTTAAAAAATAGTCTGTTGTGGCTCGAAGTTCAGCTAAAGCTGAATATTGTGCATTACCTTAATCTACATATGAGTTACAATGGCTTTTTCATCTTCTTCACGAACTTCATTTTGATTGCTCTTTACTCGTTCCTGTGTTTTGTGACAACCGAAGTACTATTTATTTAGTTTAGAATCATGTTTTTCATGAACAAACCAAGCATATTGAGCTTGATTATATTTTGTCCGTGACTAATTCTAAGCCGGCTGCATCAAGCCATTGCCTTTCATCCTCTAAGCAATTGGCATATATATTCACTAAAGATTTACCACTTGCACATTTTCATTTGCTTTTATCCTATCTTGGTGTTGTCTATGCATCCAACTTGCAGGGGGCTGTTAAAGTAGATAGCTTAGCAATTAGCACCAACTCGAATTCCAGTTTAGTAGCCAACTCAGCAAATAAATTGTAGACACATGCCATTAACCCTAGGATTGTTCAAACGGTTAACGGTTCGGTTTTTGGTTTTTTAAATCGATTTTATTCGATTTTTAATTTTTTTACTGTCTAACCGAACCGAACCGGTCATTGCGCAAAACCGAGATAACAGAACCGAACAGCTTTCGGTTCGATTTGGTCTATAATCGAAAATTAAAATCCTAGCCCATTAAACAAAGCCCAACAGACATCACTAAAATCCAAGTTCAATATAAAGTCCAAAATATTAAAAATGGCCCAATACACATTATCTAATCCAACCATTATAACTAATGAGTCCAATACCATTACATTTACATTACATAGGCATAAAGAAAAATATTACACAACATCACATGATTCACATCAGTAGCCCCTAGCCCTCCAATTTTCCTCAATAGCCATCTTGTCCAAACTCCAAATCTCCGGTAAGTTGGAATAGATAATGAAAAAGAATCAGTTATCAAAATTAAGGAGGCAACATGCATCATAAATTTGAGTTTAAATTGGTTGATTCTCAGATTTTAAGAATGATATTGCTGCTCTACAGGAGTTAAGCACAAAAGATTGCCGTAATAAACTAATGGCAAAATTGGGGGGAAAAAAAAGGAACAGCTTTAAGAATCACTCTTACAAGGTACCAGGAATCATCACACCTAGCCTGTTACATATCAATTCTAACTCTAGCCAATCAACACTCCTTTCAACCTAACACTCACATATGCATAAAAACAGCCCATCAAAGCTACAAGAAACACAGCCAGCCATCTTTTACATCGTTGAGTGGAATGAAGCCTGGTCCGAAGCATTCAGAAATCCTTTACACAAACAAGAATTTAACTGTTAAAAGCCTCGAGCCAGCCAACATTCCCCTCAACAGCACCACTGCCTACCCTATGATAATTCACACAACCTGAAAGTTATAGCAGTACTACTACAACTATCAACTTCTAGCAACATTTAACATCCACTTTTTCCTCTTGTTTTAACCCACCAAATAAGTCCAGTAAACCCCCTGAATCCTTCCTACTCTCCTTCCTATTGCAAGAGTAATCCATCATAAATCCATCCTTCATCACTAAATGTCTTTACATGTATCTATACTCCTACAATCAACCAAGCAAAAACACTACAAAATACAAATAGACTGTAAAACAAAAATACTTAATGACTGCAAATTTCTCAATGACTCCAAACATCCAAACATGACCAAACATCTAAACATACTAAAAGAAGACTGCAAATATGACCAAACATCCAAACATGATCCAAACATGACCAAACATCCAAACATATTTCTCAATGACTCCAAACATCCAAACATCCACATATTTCTCAATGACTCCAAACATCCAAACATCCATATATTTCTCAATAACTCCACAAACATCCAAACATCATCCAATATCTTCATCCAAACATTTAGAAATGAGACTATTCATCCAAACATCATCCATTATCTTCATCCAAACATCATCCAAACATCTAGAAATGAGACCATTCAAATTGCATCATATAAGTGTTAAAGGAAAAGTAAATCATTGAAAAAATAGAGATATGTTTGTAATATAGTCAAACTCCAACAACATATACAACATTTCACTTTCCCGTTTCCACCTTAAAGTAAGACAAAGAATTGTGTTACCCATTTCTGCCTTGGACAGTGGACATCAATTTATTTTCTTTACTTGGTTCCTCCCATTCAAAGCGAAGTCCCTCTGAAAAATGCTCAAGTGTGAATTGAAGTTTTCAAGAGACAAATTTAACTAAAAATATGATACTTGGCATGAATTTAAAGAAAAATAGCTTACTTGAATTTTCAATTGCTTCAATTCTCTTCAAAGATCAAGAATGGTTGATTCATGGCCACATTTTGCAAATTCTACAAAATGAAATTAAATGAAAAATTAGAAAACAAATTAAGACATAAATAAATATCTACAAGTATTAAAAAGCTAAAATAGAACATGAAATAGATTACCATGATCCATTTTTTCAAGAATGTCAATGTCTTCTTCAATATTAACTGGTTTTGCTTCATTGCGCAACCAATCTTTGGCACACATAAGACACTACACCATTCTTGGAGTCAAAGAGCTTCTAAACGTGTCAAGAACATGACCTCCCATGCTAAAAGCTGACTCGGAAGCAACCGTAAAAACTGGAGCAGCCAATATATCACGAGCCATTTGGGCAACAATAGGAAATCTTGGAGCATTAAGCTTCTACCACTTTAGAATATCAAAATCATCTTCATCTTTTTCCCTTTCTTCACCAAGAAACTTATCCAATTCACTTTTTGTATCAACTCCCCCACCCTCATTAATAAACATTGCATACTCACGCCTAGTGTCTACTTCTAAATTTCGCCTTTTTAATGATGGCTTCAATGAATATTGTGAATGCTGACTTGAAATTGAACTAGAAGATGCACTTGATGATGGCAGTGGTAAGCAATGATCAACTTGAGAAACATTCATCCTCTTATATTCCTTAAAAAGCTCGTGAATACCTTCTTTCACCTTATCCCCAAGAGTAATATTATCCGGATACATCTTTTGAATCACCCACCCAACATAATGCAATTTAAATCAAGGATCAAGAATAACTGCATAAAATATGATGAAATTCATTTTCTCATGATTCCCCCAGTACTTATTGTATTTATTTCTCATTCTCTTTGCCATTTGACTCAACTCTGCATCATCACTACATTCCCAGGTATTCAACAATTTAACCACATCACTAAGTTCATGAAGCACTTGATTTGAAGTCACATATAATGAACCAGAAATCCACAATGTAAGTTCATAGAAATGACCCAAAAACTTTACAAAACGAGAAATATTATCCCAATCTTCCTCACTAGGTAGCCCCCCATGATCAACCAGTAGATCAAATTTAAAATGTGGATCTAAATCTTCAAATCTTTCAAAGGCTTTTACAAGACTCAAAGCTGTATCTTACATCAAATAAGTCGAGTTCCATCTAGTGGAAACATCCAAACATAATAACCTCTTACTTTCTATCTTTTCCATTTCAACACACTCCTTAAACTTTTTCAACCTACTCGGAGATTGCCTTATATATCTAATAGCTGCTCGAACACAAGTAATGGAAGGACAAATCTCTTTTAAACCATCAGACACAACAAGATTTATTATGTGTGCTATACACCTCACATGAAGATACTTTCTCCCAAGCAAATTAGTACTCCAATTAGAAAATCTTTTCTTCAAATAACTAACAGCAACATCATTAGAACTCGCATTATCAACAGTAATTGCAAACATATTTTCAATCCCCCAGTCAAGTAAGCATTTTTCCACCCTTTTTTCAATAGCCTCACCTTTATGACTGTCTATTGGACAAAAATTTAGAATCTTTTTATGCAATACCCAATCATCATCTATAAAATGAGCAGTGAGACACATATAATTAATTTGCAGTTCAAAAGTCCATGAATCAGTGGTAAGACAAATTCTCTTATATAAATGTCTCAAAAAACCCTTCAATTTTGTCTTTTCTTCCAAATAGATATCATAACAATCCCTTGTAATGGTAGTTCTAGATGGAATTTGGAAAGATGGGCAAGCAACGGACATGAAATACCTAAATCCTTCTTTTTCAACAAATGAAAATGGTTGCTCATCCACAATAATCATATATGCACATGCCTTTCTAGTATCAGTTTGATTAAACCTCCAAGTAACAACTGAACCGACCTTACCACCATGTGCAAGTGAGTGTGGTAGTTGTTTTAGTTAGGTTGCATGAGTCTCATTATTGTATGGATTTTTCAAACAGCCTTTTATGTGATTTTTCAGTGAAGTAGTACCATTTATGCCAGGATCAGCTGCATAAGAAAGACTGCAATAATTGCACCTTGCTTTTTTTTTTCTCCATCTTCAATTATATATTTAGTAAAATGTGACCACACAATTGATCGTGGTGCTATTTCCCTTTTCTTCTTAAAACTCCGTTGGTTATTGCTTGAAGTATTAGACCCTTCATGACTTGCTGGATTATCTTGTGAATTACTCCTAGGGATACTATCTGCTTGATTTGACATTCTACAACTAAAAATGTAAATATACTTAGAAGCTGTAAGTAAAAAATGTAAATGATAAGCACTAGGCAAATTCTTCAAAAGATCAAGTTCACAAGACAACAAGAGATGGGATGCTAAGATAAATAATGATTAACCAGTCCTAACTCAAATGATTCAAGGGGATTTGAAATTCTAGGACTTCATCCCACCAATCTCAAGAGTTATGATATGAAAATCTAATACAAATGAAAGATGCAAGCTAAGAACTCGCATAATAAAATGTAAAGTCACTTTAACCCACATTCACACATTGTGTAATGTTTTTGCCCACAGCAGAAGAGGGTGACTGAAAAAGTAAGCCTTTAGGAAAACCCAAAGAGAGAGGAAAGTAGCAAACAAGAATAAAACATGTAACAGTGTTGATATTAGTATTTTTGAAACAAAGGCAAACAGCTCAGTCCATCTTATGGAGGATGTTTTCTTGATTATACACACATACAAAAAAATATATACACACTAAAAAGATAGCATATTAGCATTATAGTTTAGTCTCTGATAACTTCTAATTTGCCAATTGCCAGTGTAACTCGCTTAATTACTTTGCTATTAACATAATTCTATCCAAAAAACTGTCTCAAATTATAAAAATCCTAACTTTCATGTCTGTCCACTTCATCCAAACACAACCAAATAAAACCAGCCAAAGTATATTTTTTGTAGGGAAAAAAAAAAAGGTAAACTGATTTCCTCACTACTCCTTTGAATCTTCGCAGAGTAAGTAAACTCGCAAGCAAACAGAAATTCACGTATGCCTCCCACAATTACATATTACATTTATATACATATAGCAAGAATAGACAGAAGAGCAGCTACAGAGCTCACCTGATGATCAATCAAATAGTAGAAATATCAGAGTCACCGTTGCACACAAGGAATTGAAGTAATCAACAACATATTAAAGTAAAAGGGGGGGGAAATCAAGATCCATTGATAACAACAGCTAAGAATAGAACTTGAACAAACCATAGAATTTGCAAAAATGGTAAACAATCATTAAGAATCCACAAAATAAAATAAAAACAGAGCAAAAATCATGTGGTGCAAACTGTTGAAGAGCAGAGACGAGAAGAGAACGACAACGAATGGAACTAGGACACAGTTCCAAAGATGGAAAAATTCTAGCACTGGAAGTGGTAGTGACCAGTGAGGAATGATAGAAGACAACCAGAGGATCTAAATTGAAATCAAAATCATGTCTATTTCAAATTCAAAACCATCTGAGGAAAGAAAAAAAAAAGGGAGATTTAGAATGTATCATACCTTCTGCTAAGCTCACCGATGATACCTTCGGGGTTCTGGTTCTGGGCCTTCTGGTAGTGGCAGTGACCAGTGAGGAATGACCGAATGAGGATTGAGGAAGGAGTGACTCTGGCCTTGCTAATTGCTATCCGGAGTGGCTTACACCCCACTGAACACCAGTCCGGCAGGCAGCAGCGGCACCGCGGCAGTCCTTACACTAAAAGGGATGGAGGTGAAAGGGATATCAAGGAGAGCGAAATGGAGTTGATGGAGGTTGGATTGGACAGTGAAATGGAGTCAATGGAGGTTAGACAGTGAAAGAGGGATATCGCACAGTCGGGATGGAAGAACTGAAGGAAGAACGAAGAAGGAAAGTGAAGCTGCGAAAAGGAAGGGAGTCGGGAGGAGGAGGAGTTGGCGGCACAGACGCACAGAGTTGGGAGTGAAAGTGAAAGAGAGGTGTTTAGGGTTTCTTTCCATTTTTTAGTTTTAATTTATTAATTTTTTTTAAAATTCATATTTCGATTTTTTGATTTAGTTGAATTAAAATTCAACTGAACCGAAAATCGAACCGAACTTAAAAATCTCTTTTTCAACTGAACCGCACCATTTTCCTCAAAAACTGAACCAAACTTATATATTCGGTTCGGTTTGATCCGGCAAATCGGTTTGGACCGTATTTTGAACAGCCCTAATTAACCCTAGTTGAAGTTTCCAACGGTGGTTCTAAAGCTATTTTAGTTTTCCCCTTTTTCCTTCATTTTCTGTTAAGCCAACTGGTTATCTAATGTATTTGTAAAATGTATTACATAGAGCATATATTTTTTCTATATGTCCAACACTTGTATATATACTTTGTATATATGGAACAGTTTTCTAATGTTGAATGAAGTCATAATCATTCAAAAATAGTTCTCTCTTCTTTTAATCCTCTCATCTTCTCATTAATTGTCTTTCAAGTTTAGTAGTTTCAACAGTTTATACATGCTTGAAACCATATTTGTGGCATATATAATTGTCCTTGGCTCAAAAGGAATCTAGTTACAGATTCAAGAAAGAAGAATACTTGATTGGGGAATGTTCTTGCCAATATTGACACAAACATCATAGGATGATTTTAGAAAATTTAAAGAAATCTGGAAGAAGATTAATCTCCTCATTGTGGAAATCTTAAGCATCTATATTAGTTTTAACCCATCTTTTCCTCTCCTGCACCCTCCCAAGGAAAGAATATTGTTGAACAAGCATTATTCAAAGATCATCATAATTGAAGCATTGGTAATTTTGGTTTAGGACTAAAAATATCTAGGTACAAATCATCAGTAATTTTTTAGTAAAGTAGATTGTCTGTGTGTGCGTGTCAACTATCTTGTTTTCCCCTCCCTTAAGAATTAAGACAGAGAATCCTACATAATATTCTTCTAGCCATTCTAATTGTTTCTGTTGGGAAAAATTGCCCTATTATCCCACAGACTACCTTTAATCAAAATAGTCAAACAACCATAGAGAAAACTAACAAGATAAAGATTTACGTGAAAAACTTTAAAATCGGAGAAAAATCACGATCGTTGTCAAAAGACAACAAAAAAAATATTCATTATGTGAAAAATTATTACAATCATACAATATAAAATACAATATTTTTTTCACACTCAAAACCCAAAAAAAAAAATCTAGAGAGTACCCAAAGAATTTTTCCAAATTCTCTAACCCTCACATTTTTCTTGCTTAGTGTTGCTCTTGTTTTTCGTTTAGGTGATCTATTTACACTCCAAGCATGCCTATTTATAGGCATGCCAGAGGAGCAAAAAGATACAGCCTCTATCATCATTAGCGGAGTGGTTCACTGACTCCAACTACTCTATCTTGCTTTACCCTCAATGATGAAGGATCACTTTTTTTGTTTAATTAATTAATGCTTAACAATCTCTACTTTCATTACAAAAATTTTATTATCAAGACATTATCTAATACCGATAATCATAAGCATTATCATACTTCACCATAAAAAGTATATCCACTTGAAATTAATATCAACTTCAAGAATTTCACCTCGGCTCATGTCGATAATTATGGTGCAACTTCCATGCTGATTTTCCAAAAGTTCATTAGCCATCGATATTTCTTTATTTCACCACACACCTTGCATAATCATCAGCCAATGCCCGTGTGCAAATTCGTGGACATGCTACCAATAATACGTCCTCTTTCATTGCATCTTCAGTGGTAGCAATTATGCCATAAGGACATATATTTTTCTTTAAAGCAATTCATTATGTCCCTCTACTAGGGAGATGACATTGGTAACATTATCTTTTTCTTTGGAGCTATTGACCGAACTAACTCCACCCTTCTTGCAGTTTTTCTTTATGTGGCCTATTTGTCCACATCCCCCGCATATAATTTTCTTTATAGAGTTCTGTCAGTCAGTCAGTCAACATTTCGAAGTGCCAGTCCACAATCTGGCTGTAAATTCTGGAGTACTTTGACTAATTCCTGATTGGAAAGTCGGCACCTCTTCTAACCTTTTGACTTGAATTTGAGACAACAACCAATCACTGTGTGTAGGAAATGGTTTGAATTGTCAAGGGAAACGTGCGTTTGAGCTTTTGCAAGTGTATGATTAGGACTGCAACCATGAAATTAGCAAAAAGGCCTTGTGCCGAACTTTCTTGAAGGCTTTTGTTTCTTGATTCTGATTAAATCCAAAAGCAGAAAATGGCTTCTTTTTCTTCTTCCATTTTTTTTTTTTTACCACGACTCCCCTTACAAAAATCAATGATACACTTATTACGAGTTCTTGTTGATGTTAGATGGTGTGCTCGAACCAAGCTCAATCTCTCTCTAAGCCACTTTACATTGACAAGCTTATTAACAACTGAGCAAATGGCCTTTTCTATTGGCTTTATCACATTTTGAATATGCAGTGAGATACAGTAAGAATGACAGCAATGACATGATTGTAGAAAATATAAAGAACAATTCTGTGTAGATGAACAATGAGAACTGAGGGATGAGGAAAGGAAAATAATTGCAGAAAAAAGCTTCTTCTGAATTCTATTAATTCAATTGAACTAATACAATGCTATATATACATACACATAATCTAACTACAAATTAACTAAATTGATGATGTTTAGTTCAATTCCCCCAGATCTTTGATCTTAAACTGATGATGTTGTTGAGCTTTGATGGTAGTAATTTTCTCTTACTGATTACTCATAACAAGAATGTCATCCACATATACCAAACTAGCAATGAATACATCTGTATTGTGTTAGAAGAACAAACTGTAATCACTCTTCAATTGTTGAAATCCAAGAGATGTCAAGTATCCTGTTAACTAAGCATTCCATTGTCTACTAGCTTGTTTAAGTTTATACAAGGACTTATTAAGTTTACAGACTAGGGAAAGATCACTAGATGTAAAACCCGGGGACAAAGTCATATAGACATCTTCAGGCAAATCTCCATGCAGAAACGCATTGTTGATATCAAGTCGATGAATATGCCAATGTGATTTAGCTGCAAGGGCTAACATGATTCTAATAGCGGTGATCTTAACAACTGGTGGAAAAGTGTCCAAATAATCCACACTTTCTTGTTGAGTGTACTTTTTTGCTACAAATTTAGCCTTGTGCCTATCAATAGTCCCATATGCTTGTATTTAATCCTATAAACTCGCTTGCAACCAATGGCTTTCTTTTCCAGAGGCAAATGAACCAACAGCTAAGTTTTATTTTGTTCTAAAACTGTAATTTTAGCCTACATAGTTGCATACTATTCCTTGGATTTCACAGCTTTAAAATAGTATTTTAGTTCAGAGTGAATGGAAGAGTTACATAAAAAAGCTGATGACATAATGAAAGAAGGTAAATTATGTAGTTTAGTAACCTTATGTACTTCAGAACATATGTAATCTGATAGATAAGGCAGTACTGGTTTAGGCAAAGGCAGTATTGGTTTAGCTGTGTTTGAATGAACAAAATTGTGTGAATGTAACAAAGGAAAATTTGTTTCAACAAAGGTAACATGTCTAGACATAAAAATCTCCCTGGAAGTGAAATTCAACAAAAGATATCCTTTAGTAGATTGAGAATAGCCAAGAAAGACACTAGGTCGACTTCTAGGGGCAAACTTATTTCTATGTGGCATTTGAGTACAAGCATAGGCAAGACTACTAAAAACCTTAAAAGTATTATAATCAAGAGTCTTATTATACAATTTTGCTAAAGGTGTTTGCTTAATCAAATACATAACATGTTGAATATAATATCCCTAATATGCCAAAGGGATTTGTGATTGGAACCTAAGAGCTCTTGCAACATTAAAAATGTGCTGATGTTTTCTTTCTACAATTCCATTTTGCTCAGAACCCTTTGAATAATAAAATTTTGTAAGTTAGAACTCAAGACTATTGTTTGATCTTAAAACCTTAAGTGTCTTATATGAAATTGAGTCACAATATAAGCAGTAAAATGCTAAATGATAGGTCATACTTTAGATTTTTGTTTTAGTAGAAAAACCCAAGTAAATCTATTGAAGTCATCAACTATTGTTAAAAAATACTTCTGACCATGTATAGTTGTAACATTGAAAGGTCCCCAATGTCCATATGGATAAGATCAGAAATGGATTCTGTAATGCCATGATGTAAAGGAAAAGAAAGTTTATGCTATTTGGCTTATGGGCAAATAGAGCAGAATACATCTTTGTCAGTTAAAAAAATAGCAGAATTACTCTTTTGTATTTCACCTAACTTGTCATGCCCTGTGCCCGCGGACCTAAGAGAGCGACTATGGGTCTGGCAGCACCCACGGTCAACTATTCGGCCATTGTCCTCGTTGGGCTAAAATCGATATCCCAAGTTGACAATGGGTACTTAAACCCATTCTTATATACCATTCATACTTCTCATCCCAATTCCATGTCCCATATGGGATTGGGGTATCACATTCACCTCTTCTTTAGGCCCAAGCGTCTTTGCTGGGCCTATACTTTAGGGGCCAAACCCAGGACCAACCAGACTTCATGGGATTCTAAAGGTGGCTCCCATCACACACGGTGTAGCACTTAGTTCCCATATCTAGTTACCTACTCTGATATCAAATGTCATGCCTCGTGCCCGCAGGATGTGGGAGCGCGACTATGGGTTTGGCAGCACCCACGGTCAACTACTTGGCCGTCGTCCTCGTTGGGCCAAAATGGATATTCCAAGTTGACAATGGGTACTTAGGCCCATCCTTATATACCCTTCACACTTCTTATCCCAATCCCATATGGGATTGGATATCACATAACTACTTAGAAGAAAGATGACCATAAAAATGACTTATTACAAAGATCACCAGTAGATGAAATACATAGTGCAACTGTAGGTGAAGCAGATTGAAGAAGATCAAAGTGACAGAGCCTATTTGAAAATTTAACTAATCCAATCATCTATTCAAGATGTGGATCCTGAAGAAAACAACAATAATATTTGAAGGTTATGACACACTGCAAGTGATGCAGGAGCTTGCCAACAGAAATAAGATTGAAAGAAAATATAGGTATGAAGAGTACATGATATAACATTATGGAAGAATATAATTGAACAGTCCTTATATAAGATACAGAAACAATGTTTACTATAGGAAGTTTAATTGAAATATTATATGTAGGATGAATTTCAGAAAAATATTACAAACTTGAACAAATGTGGTTTATAGCACCTGAGCCTAAAATCTACCTAGAGGAATTTATACCTGTGTCTTGAGTATGATGTAAAAAGTTGAGAAGATCTACTGAAAGAGTACTAGCTATGAATGTGTTCAAAAGTGGCAGTGGGGCTGGAATTTGAAACAAGTTGATGTGATTGAATTAAATGTAGTAAGTGTTGATATTGCTCTTGTGTCACATATTTTGAAGCCTATGAATCTGCAGGTACATTAGAGCAACCTGCAACTAAGTTATAGCATTAAAACTCATTTCTGTCCATGACAACATTAGCCTGTGACACCAAGCCTGAACCTCTTGAAATATTGGTTTTGTTTCGAAACCCCCAGGGAAACCATGCTTCATATAACACCTCTCAATGGTATGCCCTTGTAATCTACAGAATGTACATTGTAATTTCTTATTCATATTACTTCATTTTCTAAAACCATGATTGCTAGCATAATGCATGTTTCTGCCATTTGTATAATTACCAATATTATTCACCACTACATAAAAAATAACATAATTTCTACTATTTGCATTTCTAGTAGCTTTCGTTAAATGTTGAGATTTAGAGATATTTCTTGCATTCCCCTGTGATTCTATCATAACATGTCTAGTGGCAAAATTTTGAGGATTTGCAAAAGTCTCATGTGTAGACATCATAGAAAATTCTTGATTTATGGTAGGAAAAGGTTGAGTCAACAAAACTAATGACTCGATTCCATTAAAGTCATCTTTCAATCCTTTTATAAATTGAATCGCAAAATCTACATCATTGTTAGCCTTTACCTCAGGTAGCATTGGACACTTACACTTTGGATCACAATGACAAATTGGAAGTGGTCTCAAATTAAGTAATTCTTCCCATAGAATCTTCAGATTAGTATAGTACTCATTCACAGTTGAGGAGCCTTGCTTGAGGTTGTAAATGTTCTCTTGAAGGTCTGAAATTCTAAAGGAATCACCTTGATAGAATCTTTCACACAAGTCATTCCACAGTTTATAAGTTGGATGAGGATCTATCCAAAAAAACACTTTGAGCTATGGAAGGTGAAATTGAATTCAAAATCTAAGAAAAAACCATGTTGTTGCATAAGAGCTGTGTGCACGATTTGGTGCTTTGATAGTTCCATTGACAAACTTAGTTTGTTTTTGGAAATCAATGCCATCTGTATAACTTTACACCATTGATGATAATTCTTGTCATTTGGAGGAGGCTAAACCAAAATCAGTGAAGGATTTTCATTCGGATGAAGATAGTAAGGACTTGACATAGCTATCTCTTGATTTGCCATAGAAACTCAATTGAATTAGAAGAAAATCCAAAAGCAGGCACAAACTATTAAATCTATCGATTGTTGCAAGAATGGATGAAAAACAAGAATATCGTGTTACAGAAATCATAGGATCAAAGGCTCTAATACCATATAGAAAATACAAAGAACAATTCTACATAGATGAACAATGAGAATTGAGAAATGAGGAAAGGAAAATAACTACAAGAAAAATTTCTTCTAAATTCTATTGATTCAATTGAACTAATACAAAGTTGTATATGCATACACGGAATCCAACTACAAATTAACTACATTGAAGAAGATTAAATAATGAAAAGCCAGTTGTATAACTACTGGAATTGCTAACTTAAGCAAAGAATTATCTAACTACAAGAACCATCGAGAACAATGGAAAAGAGCAAACATAGCTGTAGTGGTGTAACCATCATCAACTGGGTTCAATTGGTAAATTTGAGAATCTAGAAGCTGATGTGGCAGATGAAGTTAGTTGGAACTAATGGCTAATTTGGAAGCTAATCTGTCATTTGAGCTGGAAACTGATCTGGCATCTGTATTAATGATTCAATACGACTGCTACATATAAGACTGTCTTGAACCAATGCCTAACCCTAAAGCATTCCTTTGTCTTGTAGTTATATGGGAGAGGTCGGGTCCGAACCAAGGATAACCTACCATTTAGATTTGAAGATCGGATGCATGCTTTTTGAAAGGCATTATTGGAAACCATAGTTTTTTGGACCAGACCGATCGGATTGTAAATCGGTCTCCAAGTTAGTTCGGTCTTTTGTTTTAAACTGTTTTTCTTCAAAACTGTTCTATTTCCTTCAAATCGTTTTGAACTGGTCGATCCAACCGATTTGAACCATTCTCTCTTTTTTTTTTCTTTTTTTTTACTAGATAAAATAATATATTCATAAGAAATAAATAAGGGACGAAACATTCTATAATAATAGAGAAAATATCACAAATTTCTCCCAATTTTATTGTTTTATGACTTTATAAACTTGAACTAAACTATATTATTAGTCAATTTTATTCATTAAAATAATTATATTTTTAATTTTTAAATTATAATATTACCGATTCAATTACGGTTTAATTATGAAAACATTGAAATGATTCTAAAGATTATAATATCACCTGGCTCAATATCTGATCTAGTTCTGAAAATATTGTTAAAAACATTGAATCATCTTTACTTCAGGTGTAAGGTGACAAAGGCTGTTTGTGCTAGGGATGGCAATAGGACCGGGTCGGGTCGGGCCGGGCTGAGGACTAGAAATCCTGGCCCCACCCCCACATATGCCCCCATTTTTCCATCCCCGCCACAAGGAAAGGCAGGGATCGGGCCGGGGACAAAACAATCCCCGGTCCCGACCCAGTGGGAAGCGAGAGCCCATTTGGGTCCGAAAATATTTATAAATATTTTTTTTAGAAATTTTTTTTGCTTCCAATATATTTTTTTTCAAAACTTTTTAATTATTTCAAAAACTTTTGTAGTGGTTTCTAATAGTTTACGTATTTATCATATCATTAAATTAGTAAGAGTAAAATTGATAATTTTTCATTTTCATTTTCTTCTTCTTTTCTATTCTATTATATATATATATATATATATATATATATATATATAATCATATATAATATATATAATCTACTTATAATTTAGATAGTGTATATATATATATATATATATATATGTATGTATATATAATATAAAATTTATGTAGAATGGGCCAGGCCGGGGGTAGGGATCATTCAATCCCCGTCCCCAACCTGTCCCCGGTTGGTAGACTGAGAAATTAAACTCGATTTCGATCGAGGACCCTGCTCGAACCGAATTCCCAATTTAAATAAAGAAATTACCGTCCCTAATTTGTGCAGACATCAAGGCATGGCTTGGCATGCGAAGAGCTATGTCTACAACATCCAGTTGTTTGAAGTGATATAGAAAATATATCCGTGGGTCTATCTGGCCAGCCAAGGTTAAAGCTACGCCCTTTGCTAGCACAGTATACTTCATTTGGACAGCAAGGAACCGAGCAGCTTTTCAAGATTATCACTGCCACCTAGAAGAAATTATTAAAAAGATTAAAATGTATGTGTAAGAGTAATTTTTTTCTTGTATTTTCATGTTTTGAACTTTTTCGAGTTTAGTGCCAGCAATACTAGTTAGTAGTATTACTCATATATGTGATGCTTCTAACTACAATCATTTGCACATTTTCCTTTTTATCACTACAAATTCTTTACATTTTGATATAAAAAAAATGAGTATAGCATGTTTATTGTTGATCGATGGTAAAAACAAAAAGTTTAGAATTGAAGTTTTTCAAGACACAATTTTCAGAAAAATAATTGCATACTATTGCACCATTTGTCTGACTATGATTTCAATCTCATATTCGATTATGAATCCAAACGATGAATAGTCCGAGATGCTCATACAGTGTAATCTAATATGTAAACTAAACAAGCTCTTAGTGTAGTAGTACTATGGATAAAATTTTCCATCAAAGGTTGTAAGTTTCCTTCAAGGAGGAGGAGGTTAACTTGAGGAAATAACTGCTGGTGACTAAATTTGGTGAGTCAAAATTTATGATCCATTTATTGTGTAAGCCACACTATTGGCAAGAACAAATTTCCTTTTTTTTTTTTTTTTCCTTTTGAAAGTGTGCTAATTAAATGGGTTTCGAGAAAGTCAACTCCATTTGCTGTTTTGCCTTTTCGTATTAGAGAATATCGGATAGGGTCTTGGCAGTCTAATCTAACGCATTATTGTGGGCATAAATTCGAATCAGGCAAGCCAGTGTGTGTGGATAGAGCGCATAAGGCAGCTAACAGAAACAGACCTGATTCGTATCAGTTCTGCTTAAAGAACAACTTCAGATATAGACTTGAGCCAAAGTCAACCAATCTGATAAAAGGATACCCAAAAAGTGAAATAGAAAGTGTCGAGGTATAGGATAACGTTAGGCCACCGTAAATATAACTCTCAATCAAATCGTAATTTATAATTTTATGCATATAAGTTGATAATAATTTATTTTAATAATTGAAAACTTATTATTCGAAAAATATCTTATTTTTTTCTATATCTATTTATTTGTTCTTTGTCTTTCTTTTTCGTTCATTCTAAAAAATACGCATAACATATAATATTTTTAAAATTTTAATTTAAATTTATATAATTATACCAATACAAATCTCAATCATGAACTTCTCTAATGAAAAAGATACGACTCAATTACAGCTATGCTTGGGCAAAGAAGTGTCGCCATTAACCGATGACCGGCCTTCAATGGCACGGAATGGGGGTTAACTGCAGCTGGGAAAAGAGGGTTCCAGCATTCTTATCCACATGCATTAATAGCGTCAAGTTTTGCAGCTTGGCTTCTAGTTTACTGCCCTTACCTCCATAAAAATAAAAATTAGAGGAAAAAATCTTGTTTGCCCTTTCAAAATTCAAATACAAGCCCTTGATGACTTGTGAAGGATGGATTCGGCAGATCTAGTAGATATATCGTTCTGCTGCTTCACGAGGGCATAATGAATAACAATTGTATGTCGAAATCTTGCCGTCTGCTTCTATCATCATCAAGCTGGACAAGCATGAGGAGACTAGAAAAATAAGTTATTGGGACCCTCTTAACAGGAGAATATATTCTTTCACGGGCTCATGCATGAAAAAGATTAAGAGTATGGTCGATGATCAATGGGTGCAGTTAGCCTAAATCGAATCACTTTCTGATCTGATATCTTCATTTTCTGTGGCTATATATAGAGACTTCGAAGTCCGAGTTATTCATCAGCTAGCAAAGAACAAGGATATCCAGTCTCATTTTAGAGGCTTGAGCATCATCTCTTTCTTCTTGGATGATCATCTTACCTGCCAACATTTTACAGAAAGGGAAGCTTAAAATGGGGATGAGAGCCACTGTTTTGTAGCCAAGGATGGCTTGCCTCCTCCTGCTTGAGCGTTTCAAGCTTTCATTCATGTAAAAAATCCTCGGTTGGATTCGGAGGCTCGCCCATCCGTGGCTTCATGGCAGGCACTCTTCATCATTATAGGCTTTCTCTTTCGTTAATTTGAGGGGAGTACTGCTTGATCATTTCTGGCTTTTGCCAAATTAAAATGGAATCCATGTCCTTTCTTTGATTTGCTCCCTACAGCATTCTTTCTCATTCTCTCTACTGTGTGTATAATCTGCCTTATCCACTAATCCCCTGGGCTGTCAATTCGTGCTCCAGATGCATGTAATGTGTATATTGCATATCCCATTGCTAGTCACTGCCCTTTTATTACTGCACAATCTGCTTCAAGGAAAATGAATCAAGGGGCTGCCCATTTGTTCGAATTCAAGGCCCTAAATTCTCAAGAAACATATTGAAACCTTGAAAATCCGAAACATAAATATGATCAATTATACTAGTATTATTTTTAAAATCATGGTATTCTATCTATGTAAAGAAGTTTAACAGTATTTAATCTTCCTAATATTAGATTAAGCATTTAAAAGAAATCTCTATATACTATTCCCTACACGAGTATATACAAAATTGTCTCTTTGGATCCTGGGGGACTTGGCACCGGAAGAGGTATAAGCCCTGTTCTAGTAAGTAGAATAGTCATGTGTGATGCTTTATAATTTGCAGGCTGGCTACAAGGCCCGCGAAAGCTCTGCTTTCATTCATGATTGGCGGAGCCGAAAATGCTCGAACCAAGCATGCCTTTTTTTTTTTTTTTTGATAATTTTTGTTTCGATTACTCCTGGCTTATAAGTCATTATTCTAGATCTATAATCAAATAATTCAAATATGATCGCACTCAAGCAAAGTGTACTTCTTTTCTTTGTGTTTATGTTCTTAAATCACAAATTTTACTACATTTATTTGCATTTATGTTCTATTTTTTTTGGCAAATAGAATGGATCTAGAAAGTAAGAGTGGCATTCGGTCCAAAAATTTTTAAAAACTACTTATCTTTCTCAAAAAAATTAAGAACTAAAAATAGCTTTATCCTTCACTTCTTACAGAATTTTCAAAACTTATAAATATTATATTTTACCCTTAATATTCTGATAATATACACTCAAATTTAAATTTCTATATTCCTCTTCAATCATAAAATAAATGTATTTTTATACGAGGGAAACGAATGCTTATTATCATAATAGCAATATGATGTATTTGCATTTCTAATCATCACTATGTTTTCCTGGCTATCCCCGATTATTTTACTAATGGTAACAGCTGCTTTGGAGACAGGGTTTATGTGTGTTTTGTATCTTTTAATCTTAATACAATTTTCTGTCCATGGAAAGAAGGTGCAGGGGTAGTCATGAGGAACCTGATTTGATAAATGAAACTCTCTAACCATTCTAAACCTTTAGGATTATATGTGATTCTGTGAAAGCAATAAAATTCGCAGGCTCCAACGGAACAGATGAACAAGCCATGGGAGCATGCTTTGTTCATCCGATGAGAATCTTAGGAGTCCAACGTTGGAAATTATGAGAGTTGAACTCTCCAGGCTGTAAAGGATCGGGTGAGGTGGAAACATATCTACCCTTTTTTATAGTAAAGTGTCACGCTTCGAAATCGAGGATGATATGGCAACACTCCAAAAAAGGAAATGTCGAACCCTTACGTACCATAAATAGTTAAAATATAACATTCTAATATTACTTAGAGAATATATTTATATCGTCTTTAAATTCAAAATAAAATATATATAAAATTGAGCAAAAATGAAAAACAACTGGTCACCCTAAATCCTCTTCAAACCATTATTCCAATTCATCCTTATCTAACTGAGAACTTGTAAAATGTTGAATAAGGAGTGAGCTCACTAGCCCAGTAAAGAAATCTGTCTTACCTAGGATTGAGGATGCTACAGATACATATACATTTATAAAACGTTTGTTTAAAATAACTTAGAAGTTAGGATAAAACACAACTCATGGAGTTTTAGAATATCTTCCTAATAGATTGGTTGCACCATATAAAGATCTCAGAATATCACACAAAGAAACAAAAAGGTGGGAAAGAGGAATAATGAATCTTTTAACTTTACTCAATACTGAATCAAATGAGGCATATTTGGCACATGAATACCAAATCGGAGCTATTTATTCAATGAAAATAATGGCAAACAAATCAAGGGGAAGACCATCGCCTCAGTAGTAGAAAACCGGCATCGGAATCAAAGTAGAGGGGACCCAGCGCCTAGTGGGGGAAAGCACAGCCGGCGCTGGCTGCGCCGGTCGTGAGCAAGGGAGCCGGCACCGAGTGCACTTTGGAATGTGTGAATACGATTTTTAGAACACCTAAAAGTCAACCTGCACCATCCAATCCGATGAACTGATCCAACCATCCCCTTTATCAAGGTAAAACACCAGTTTTATGCACCAAAAATCATCTACACACACACACACACACACACACACACACACACATGCATACTTAAACATAACTTAATTTACGAACATGATTTATGTTTGGAGACTTTGATTTGGCTTAACTGATCAGTCATCCAATTATTATATCTCATTGGAAGAAAGGTCTTAACTTATCCTAAGTATTGTATCCCCCTAGTAGGGCCTTATAACTTATAAAGTTGTGGAATTTTCTACCAAAACGAAACCCACAAGCATTCAACATCACATGAATCAGAAAATCAGCACATAGACATATAACTTCGCTTAAACTCATAATTTCCAATGGACATGACCATTTGTACAGAAATAACAATTAACATATCATGCCCAATACTATTTTTATATAACCAAAATACCATTTTCATAAAGAAATCAAGAGACATAATTGATTTTAAAGAAAATAGTAACTAGTACCAAATAGAGAAAAACTCAATTTCCTTACCAAAGTATTCAAACACCAGGAATCTTCCCAAAGCTTCCCCTCAAGCCACCAAATGCCTAAGTACCTTCAATTAGCACCCCAAACAACACAATTCGTTCATAAATCAACTTTCCCCAATTTAAAGCCCTAACACCCTTTACATTAATCCAAGAACAATTTACCTCAATCCTAGTCTACAAATATCATAAATCACAAGAGGATAGCTAACTTACCACAATTTGACGCTGAAGGCTCGAGCCCCTTCTCAGATTCTTCCCTCTTTCCGTTCTTCTCCCTCACTAGAATAGCTTCTGGAAATAACATAATTATTCATAACATGACTGAGCCTATAATTAATTAATTAATAAAAAGCCTCCTGACTAAAATAATTGTAACTTAGCTCTATAACTTATAATACTAACTATTAAGCCTTATGGATCCTAACCCACTAATTAAAGAAGACAACAGCCCAACAAGCCCATTAGAGAAAGAAATATGTGGGCTCACATAAAGCGACTAAGCAAGACCCTAGAACTTGTAATTCATTTGGCATTGCGAAAACTCTTAATAGACATTTCGAGGCTATAAAATAGAATGTTAAGACAATCATTGACGAAGCTATAAAAATTCTAAAATAATTGTCACTATGAAAATTTTATTATACTCACAATTTGACACAGTGGACTAAACACTGTCATTTCTTTAGAGACATTCTCCCTTCCCTTATTCTACTTGCTATTCTTTATAACATAAGGGGTATTGTATATGTCCTTACTTCTGATTTTGTAAATATAAATAGTTGACTTTTATTGAGCAAAAAAAACAAAGACATTTTCTATTATCTATTTGTTTGCTTTTCAAAATTTTTGTCAATGTTCTAAAGTTTTAGCCTAGCATGTATAAATGCGTATCACATAAAAATAATCTTTTAGATATAATACGAAATTGTGTAATTATAATCAAAATATATTTGTAAGAAGCTTTTTCATTAATGATATGAGTACTTTGGAATATTAACATTAAAAGAAAAATGTAGCAATTAGAATGGATGTAGGCCACAAGGCACCAGAGCAGAGTAGGCGACAGATAGTGATTGAGAAGTAGAAAAGGCTAGTAATTTTTTTGGACATTCCCTTCTTCTTGGGCTTGAGACTTGATTGACCTACCTCCAGGAAGAGCTTCTTTTGTTGGGCTTAAATAGCAGAAACTCATTATCCTTCTACTTTTCTATCTCTTTTTGTTACTTGAAAAGTTCGCCTTCATTTAGCAATCTCAAAGATCTCTCCTTCGATTGGATTTTTCTTATTTTTCTCTTCTTTGATCGGGCTTCCTAATTATTTGCAATCCTTTCATAATTAATTATCAATCCCAAAGATCTCTCCTTTAATTTGATTTTCCTAATATTTCTATTCTTTGATTGGACTTTCTTAATTTTTGCAATATTTTTATAATTAATGAGCCTTTGACCTAGAGAAACTTACCTTAAGATATGGAATTAATTAGCAATAATTACTTTAATTAGGAGCCTTTATTTATAGCAAACATATGGTATTAATTACACAAATATTTTTTTGAAATGAATATCACGTCGTTACAGAAACTACTCAGGCAAGGAGAAGAATATCGAGGAAGACAAGTAGAGAAGCAAATAGAATAGAAGGTTCAAGAAAATTGTGTAACTAAAGAAAATTAGGAGTTTATATTTGGATTAGTATGGTGTAGGGTTTTATTTAAAGAAAATTAATTTATATTTGAAATTTGATATAGATCGCAATTTGAGGTTTGTAGGTTATTAGAAGTTCCTTGGAAGTAATAGGAGGAACTGTCTTGACTTCATGATTGTCTAGTAAGGAAATTTGATTTTCTACATTTTCTAGCTACTCTTTTGAAAAAATTGATTGGTTTCTTAAAATTCACCAAATATTTATTTGTGGATATACATATTGAGTATTGTTTATTTTGATTTCTATAAGGATAAAGTTATACATGTATTTTGAGTTTGATGTTTATACATGTATTTTGAGTTTGATGTTTTACTTTTATATATATGAATTGTAAAGTTCAAAATTTTGAGGGATGTTTGATACTTGTGAGTGGTTATGGTGGAAATTTTCTAAAGTACATGAATTCTAACCCTTGGTTAAGGGGATACAATATCGAGTTATCTGTTCTGACCCTTATCTTGGGGGATTCAACACCTAGTCTCTGTTCTTACCCTTCTTCTAACGGAATACAGTGATTAGGAGACTATTATCAATAAACCAAAACCTTACTCCAAGTATGATTCAACATTTGTAAAAATTTGCTATGAAGTTTTCGTAGTCAATGTGTTTTCAATACATTTTCCTTGACCTTTTATATGAATTGTGAATAGATTAAAGTTTCTTTTGACCTCTAGTTATCTTTTAAAAGTATTATTTACTAGGTCATTCATTCCTGAAATCGCAAACAATTTTCATAAAGGATTTTTTTTTTTTTTGAATATGCTTTTCTTAATAACTAAATCTCTGGAAATTGATACTTATGTAGCGTACTCAATTTTTGGCAAGCCATATTTTCTATATTTTCTAACTAAGCTAGTAAGCTCAATTTCATTGTTAACATGTTTTGCAGGTTCTCAATTTAAGGATGAGGAACTTGAGGAATAGTTTGATAAATATCTTGGGTGATTGTAAATTGGGGGTTTTAGCTTATTTACTTGAAATGATATTTTAGATATTCATTTGAGAAAATTTTAAGTTTGAATGTTTTTCTAGAATTGAGAGTTTGGATTGTTATGTCTAAGTAAGTTACGATATTCTAAATTTTATATGGTACAGGACGACTTTGCAGTTAAATTTCAATTAATATATGTTTCAATTAATTTCAATTAAAATGTGTCGGTCATGTAGATATTAGTTAGTGTGTTCGGTGTTCGACATTCTATTTCGAGGTGTTGTCATATCATTCTTGGTTTTGGGGCATGACAAACTGAATAGCCATTGCAAAACCATGAAAAAGAAGAAAGAGATACAAGAAAAATGTTGCCTCCTCTCAAGGGCGTTAAGTTTGGGGAAAGGAAAGTGAGGGTAATAGGAAGGGTCCATGGAAATCATCAACAAACCAAGGTTTTCAAGGGAGTTTTCGAGCTAGACATGACTATAAGCCAAAGGCCAAGAGAATTATAAAGACTTGGGTAATCAAAGGTGGTCTCATAGGAGCACAAGGTGAAGGCCATTTCAGTGGGAAATCAAGTAGAAAACAAAGGAGGCCATTGAAGAGAGTTTGGAGACCAATAGAAGGGTCAATTTCACTTGGTAGCATGGAATCTGTGCCGGCTATGAAGCCAAATCGGCGCTAGCTATTCACTGATGAAGAATTCCTCCAAAACTTGAGAAGAATCGGCACCAGCTGAGGAGCTTAAACCAGCGTCGGTTGTCCTCTGTTGTACACACTTTGGCTTACCTAAGACAAATTGGCGCTGGCTATAGGGCTTGAACCGACACCAGCTTGCTACGCAAACATCTCCAGAGTATTTTAATTTTTGATGGAATTGAAGCCAAAATTCATCTTTTTGGAACCCTACACTTGTATAGACTTGAACGGCCTTTAAATAGAGTAAACACCTATTATTTTGGACAACCCTTACATTTTGATATTGTATATTAGAGAGAATTCTCTCTCAAGAGGCTAGACTTAGGAGTGATAGCAAATCCTCCAAGTTCTTCCTTAACCAAGACCAATCAAGGGATTAGTTCAACCTTAGTGAATCTTTTAAACTCTTGGATAATTTATGTAGGAATCTCAACTTGGATCATGGTTTGCTTGTTCATTTTTTGGTTCTTGTTGAATGCTATGTTGAGTGCCCTCACTCCCTGTCCCTCTTGTTCTTGGTTTTCTTTCTAAATCAAGGGTATTCGGTTGTTGTTCCGTAGACCTAATTGCTACAAATTTTGGGTTCTAGTGTCATTTCTCCACTAGGGTTCTTGATTTGTAGGCTAAGGAATTAACTTTGTGATTCATTTCATCTATTTATGCCATAAATTTTAATATTATTTGATTGATTTTATTCTTGTTGGAGCCCTTCATGGAGCTACCCAAATACTAAAATACATAGGCCTCCTAAGATCATATTAGAAGAGAAGAGGGGACAGCCCTCGACCCAATCATCTAATTTGCTCCAACAGACAAGCATGGTTCTATAGTCAAAGCAACTTCATCACTTTTGTGAACCCAACGGATGGTAGCCCTTTCAGGGTTCCTTAGGACCTGATTCACTCTATGTAGATTAACTAAGCATAGAAAACTTGACAGGCGGTTGTGTTTTTCACAGGATTTCTCATTACTTATGTTAGCATTCTCGCTTCTGATATCTCCAGGTCTAGTTAACAAAAACCTTCCCTGATTGATAGAACGTTCTACAACTGACGCTTGAAAAAACAGCTTTCAAGGTCTCGTCTCTTCAATGAATCACTTGAGCCCTGATACATTTTTGGTGCCATAGAGCTAGACCAGTGAACTATTATGCTTTCTTTAAAGGATGGCTACTTTTAAGCCCACCTACTGGTTATCATCACTCGATCACTTCCTTTTCCACTAAGTGATTGTTTAGGGACCTTAGCGTACGATCTAGACCTTAGCGAAATGGGGCCACCCTAGCCCATTGAGTGCTCTACCTCGACATCATATGCTCTATTGAAATAGATTCTGCAGAAAGAAAGGAGTGATACAATCATACAACCCAACCCTTCGTAATATCTTCTCTTACTTCTTTATTTCTTTCTTGAATATGGGTTTCTCATTTATGCACAACGAGTCTGTATTAGTGTCTTTGCAACTCAATTTTCCTTCTCAAAATGTCATGAAATAGAAGAGCATTTTTACTACTCAATGAGCTATATTTGATTTCTTTCTTTGTTTTTTTTTTTTTTGGGGGGAGGGGGGGGCATTGTTTAGTTTTTTATATATAGCAATTGAAGGAATATCAGAGAGAGGTTAAGGGAAATCAGAGGGAGATGAAATGAACTGACTTTTTCCCCACGTAGAAGTTGCTCTTATGATTTTGATGCATTCATCTGGTGGTTCATAAAGTTGTGAAAGTGATACAACAAAGCCCTCTATAGGCTACTGTGTTGCTTTTTCTTGCCATCATGTTGTTAAAATCAATTTCTTGATTTTAAAAATGTTAGTACGTGCTTTCAATTTATTGGTCATCTGGGTACTTAAATTGTGTCACAAACAAATTACTATTTTGGTTGGACTAAATTTCATCATATATAACATCAAATTTCTAGTCCCATGAGATGAATTTTAACTTAAATAGATTAGTGAGGATCAGAACAGCCTCAATGCTGCAAACGATAAGATAATTAATGCATTGTTATATGATAATAGAACTAAAACAGAGCAATTGTAACCAAGTTTTCAGTGGCCACATGCATCTCAACCTGCAAATGAACAATCCCCATTGACGTAGCAGTGCTGAGATATACTTACCCACCATCCTTTGGCAAGGAGACCAATCTCAAAACCAACAACAAAACTTAAGTACTTACCGAGTCCAACAGAACCTGCCATTTTCCTATAGAGGGCTTTGTTGTCCCTGTGGCTAGCTCAGCAGCCTCCATACTATTTATAAGGAGCTAGTCTGCCAACTCCATATTAGCACTTTCCTCCAGTGGGAACAAATGTTGTTACCTGGTAAGGGCCTAGCATATCCAATAGAGGAACTATAAGGAGCCAACACTAAATCCTAAGCTTGTGTTATCATGTTGGCTACCCAACACCAGGTATACTATGGCAAAAAATATTTTCTATTACAAAGAATATTTGCTTCATGGTTGATATCTTGTAAATCTTTGAAACATTTATTGCCTAATTAAGATAATTTAGTAACATATACAGTTTTGGAAACAATATTATCATGTATGTTTGTGTCAGAATTTAAATTCTTGTAAATATCATTTGAACTTCTGTGGCAAGGATGTGGAGGTCTTAGAAATGTTTGAAGCTATCATATCTTTTATAAAATGGCAATATTTCTTCATACATCAAATAATTTCGATTATTCTGTATCTGAGTATTTATGAAAAATAAGGATACTGCTTGAATTCACGAATTTCTTCGTCTTAGGTGAAGGATTGAACATATTTACAAAGCATGCATCAGTGGACGAAAATGAAAGAAAAAGAACATAAACCAGAGTATGGCAGCATCAAGGTGGACTTGAAACATACCTCTTGGAGCTTTTAAAACTTGAAGAATGAGGTTGAATCAATTGAAGCTCAAAAACAGCTTCTTCCTTCAACGTCCAGTGCATTGCATCCATGAACACCAGTGAAGCTTCTGTCCACTGTCTTCCTTTCTTCCGGTGGAAAAATGAATGCCAAGCTTTTCAATTCACATAATATGACCACTGCCTAAATCCGTTGGTGAGCACTCAATTTGGATGAAGAAAAATGATCACTCTCAGTTTTTTTTCCACTAGTTTTTCTCCATCTTTCACTTGCTTCTTCAATGTCTCGTCTCAGCTTTTATAGACAACCCAGAAGAAGCAAACCCAGTGAACCGATGGCCCTTGAATTCACTTGATCTGACCAAATCCAGAAGCCAGAAAATCAAGAGGCTCATGCACCCTTTCGGTTGGCTTTCTTTGATTTAAATGCCAAACCAAAAGCCAGATATCCAAGAGCCATGCGGGAGAAATTTATTTTTTTTCTTTTCCTTTTATTTTATTTTTTCACATAGAAAGCCAAGAGTCATGAAACCAAAAATAATTATTTTGATAAAAATAATATTTTCGGGATTTAATACCCGCATATTATTTACAAAATAAATTTTAACTTCAACCTAAACTCTTCTAAACTGTGTCCGAAAAAATCCTATAGTCCAGGCTATTGGGCCAAAATAATATTTATTATTTTTCTTGAACTCAAAAAGTCCAAAATAATAAACATTAATTATTTTTCTTGGAATTAAATAAATAACCCAATAAATAATTAATGGACCCAAATGAACCAAAAAATAATTAAACATTAATTATTTATTTCTTGGAATTTAATTAAATAAATAACCCAATAAATAATTAAGTAATAATTATTTTCCTTTAATTTAAGTCCCGGTTAATTTTTCTAATTATTCAAATTGGACCCAAGTCCTAAATAATTAATTAACCAATTAAACTAAATAATAAATTTCTCTCCATTTATTTTATTCCAGTCTAATAATAAATTAGACTTCTCGAATAAAATAAAACTCTCTCAACTGAGATCATTTTCTCAATCCATAAATTAATTAGGACTTACGGGCTATTCCGAGGACCAAAAAGACACATCGTCTTGGCTACTAAAATGACCAAAATACTCCTACTATATAAATAGATATATTTTGTATTTTAAATATTTCATAATATCACCATAAGGAAATATTGACCCCAAGGACAATGCTGCATTAGTAGAGTCTTCGACCTACAAGTGAAATGACTAAAATACCCCTCTACACATCGCCATATATTTAGAGAGGAAGAAGTGTACTAACACCTCTTTAAAAGACATCTACCATCCTTAGGCCTCTAATCCAATGATCCACGACTTCCTGGAGTGTTTCCACTTTCCAAGGGAGCTACCCTTAAGCAAACATCCAAGTCATGTTTCCCAAGATCCTGGATATTTAGATCACCCGGACAACCACAAGGAGCGATATGGTGTAGAAACTATCTTGTACAAGTCTATCTTAACTAACTAGTCACACATACCCAACATACAAGTATATTAGCCCTCCGATAAAACCTCAACTATAGTATATCAAAAGCATATGCTTCCAGCTTCGCCAGACCACCAACTTATACTCAAGTCATAGAGAACTAGTCCACGCTGTAGCGGTAGTAGACTAAGTTTCTACCATATAGTACTTTTTAGAAACCACTACTACAGATCATGTTCTACGTATTAGAAATACGCTTATGTCATGAAGCGAGTAGATTACTCACTGGCTAAAGGTAAGTCATTCCCCACCTGGAATTCATAACATAATAACCTAAACATGACGAGATTCTTATTCTTATCAATCGATTAAAAACAACTGTTTATGTGTTTAAATAACCCATGATCTATACCTTACTGTGAAAGACCTCTATTCATATGGATCACTTATTTACACACAATGGGTTTGTTCCAAATAAGGATGGCAATTTCTCTGCTTAAACCGGAGACCCGGCCCGGTTAGGCCGGGAATTCCCCGATTTAAGTGGGGATGGGCCGGGGACGGGCTTCATTCCTCGACCCGCCAACCGGGGACTGGCCAGGAACGAGGATTGCATGATCCCCGCCCCCAACCCGGCCCGCTTTACATATTTTATACACACACACACACACATTATATAAATTATACGTAGATTATATATGTATGTAAAGGTAGATTATGTATGTATATAAAATAAAATAGAAAAAAAGAGGAAAAATAAAAAATTATTAATTATTAATTATTAATTTTACTCTTACTAATCTAGTGATATGATAAATATGTGAATTATTAGAAATCACTACAAAAGTTTTCTATATGATTAAAAAATTTTGAATAAAAATATATTGGAGGTAAATTTTTTTTTAAAAAAAAATCTTTATAATTATTTTCGGGCCCAAACAAGCCCCCGCTTTCCCGGGTCGGGATCGGGGATTGTTTTGTCCCCGGCGGGCCGGGGGTGGGGATCCCCGCCTTTCTCCGTAGCGAGGACGGGCCGGGGATGGGGATACAAGGACATATGCGGGGACGGGGCCGAAATTTCTAGTCCCCGGTTCGGCCCGGCCCCATTGCCATCCCTAGTTCCAAACGAAATTGTACACAAATGAAGAAAATTATTTCACAAATAATTTCCGACAAATAAATTCTTTTATTAACATATTCGATATTTTCATCAGAAAACTAGTCTAAGAAGGCATATATCCAACATTAGGCCCTTAGCATTCTTTATTTCGGTTTAGCCAACTACAGTTGCGGCCTTTTTGTGCCAGTACCTCTGTAGGAGGTCCATGCAGTTACTTGCCCACACTTATGCTCCCAATGCTCGAGTGCTCATCATTGCGCCATTAGATCAGCGAGACATCATAAGGCTATGTGTAAAACTTTCCTTGAAACACAACAACTATGAAGCTCAAGCAAGACATAAACTTTATCAAGTCTTTTCTTCCGGAAGTGATTTATAGTTTTAAGCAAAGAATTTTGAACGTGCTATAAATTTTGGTTTGGTGTTTTCTTGCCCACAGTCCTTGGAAAAAGTACAGCTATGGAACGTGGTTGGTGAATTGCAATTTGAATTGGATGATTGTAAATGCTTTTTGACAAAGCTTGAGTTAGATATATTAGTGCTGCAAGCCGTTGTGAAACTGACCACTGTTTGTGGAAGTCGGGCTTCTTTACTTGGACAGACTTTTAAGATAGGAAGACCAAAGAAATTAGTGACTTCAAACAATGCATCAGTTCATTTGTATTGAATTCAACTAATTTAAATTCAAATTATTTGAATTCAATAAAGATGGTGGCTTATCTGTTTTAGATGAGATTATCCAAAAATGGTAGTTTGGATATGTTCATACTATCAAGTCAAAGATGGTAGCTTGTGGCATGTTCACATTATCAAGTGGCTTGTAGAATATAATGGAAGCTTGTAGATAATGGTAGCTTGTGACATGTTCACATTATCAAGTGGCTTGTAGAAGATAATGGAAGCTTGTAGATAATGGTGGCTTATGAATGTTTACACTATCAAGTCAACAACAAGGGCTCCTCCAACCCTTTGCTCATGCCTATAAATTGAAGGCTTATGGATATGAGAAGGAGTAGAAAAATAAGAGAAAACAAGTGAGGAGAAGAAAGGAGAAAAATGAGAGAAGCTTGAGTGAAGATAGGAAGGAAAGATTAGAGTTCTCCTCATCTTATTTTTGTGCCTCACTATTTCCTTGTCATCCTTGTTTTGTTGAGATTGTTCTGACTCCTCTTGTTTTTGGTTAAATTTCGATCAAACAATTGGCCCATGGATTTTACTTGAGGTTTTCCACATAAATCTTGGTGTTTTTATATTTTTGTCAAACTATCTTTCCTTTGTGTGTATCATATTTCAATCATATTTCCCAACAGAGGTTTTTCACGTAAATCTCGGTGTCTTTGTATTTTTATCAAACTATTTATCCTTTGTGTCTGTCATATTTGAATCATATTTCCCAACAGATCCCTTACGCCTCTAGTTCGTGGTCGAAAGACTACAGCAGGGATGATGGAAATGGTAAAACTATTAACACCATGAATAGTAGTGGCATTATTAGGTTTTCAGACAACTGTGCTTCAGCCCATAATATACAACATAATTCTTACTTTTCTGTAAACAAAACCAATGAAGTTGCCCTCAAGGGTTCCTCTGGGTTAAGAACTCAACATATCAAAGATTGTGGTTCTCTAGGTTTTACAATTTCTTGTGATCTTGTTGATCGGATTGGAACAATCTATTCTTCCAGAAACTATGCTGGGATGACCAATGAAGGGAATTTTTTTTTTGCCATCAAATGTAACCTCTAAAGAATATGGAAAAGATGTGATGGACTTAATAGGTTATAATAATTCCAATGCTAAGGGCAAGGAAGACAAGCCATTATTAGATGGAATTTTAGCAATAGAATGGATGGATGGATTAGTTGGTATCAAAAGTGTAGCAGAGGAATTTGCTAAAAAAGACGATCAAGAAATTGAGGATGACAAGAGCTTAGGGTTGAGGATATTGATTGAGCAATGAAGGCCTCATATCAAACATGGACTTCTTTGGGCGCCATATTATCTAGGAGTGTTCATTATTCGGTTTGAACTGAAAAATCAATGTTTTCAGAATCGGACCGGTCATCAAATCGAAAAATTTACTGGTTCACGGTTTAATGATCCAATTGTAATTGGATCGTAATTAAATCGGTAATATTATAATTTAAAAATTAAAAATATTTGTTTTTAAAATAAAATTAATCAATAATATAGTGTAATTTAAGTGCATAAAGACATAAACATTCAAATACATAATTAAAAATAATCATTCTTAGTTTATAACTATCAATCAAACATACAATAAAATTAAAAGTAGTAGCCATTCTTAATTTATTACAAACACACAATTTCAAAGATAATATCCAAATATCCAAAGATAATATTGCAACAGTAGATCACCCGAAGTGTTTGTTAATTTTTAACTGGTTATTTGCCAGATATCGTTTTTTTTTTTTTTTTCTCATTCAATTCAAATTGGTCATTCTTTAACTCTATTTCTATCACCCAAAAAAATAATAAATAAATAAATAAGCTCAACTGCTATTCTCCTTAACTTAGAAAAACGTGGAGCTATTAGCTCAACTGCCTTCTCCCTTCTACTTAGTATATAAAAGGCCAAAGCAAAACTCAACAATCCATGAAGAAATCAAGCATGCAGCAACAGAAGCCTTTGCGGCTCAATAGTGCCCTTGCTCAAAGCCATTAATTTCATAGACAAAAGTCACAACACATACCTCTTGTCTCTTGAGTCTCAACAGTGCAGAGGCAGTGCAAGCCGCTGCAAGCCTCTGCTGTAAGGGACGTCGGAGCTATGTGGAGGAAAGGAAAAATGGAAACCCCAATGAAGGAAGAATTGGATTTGCCGATTTGGGGGAGTTTCTTGGTCAAAGATTATATATACATATATATATATATATATATATATATATATATATATTTAACTCAAAAGCCTCAAAATTTATTGAATTGCATAATCTGCCTCCAAATTTGATTGAATTACAAGATTTGCACCCTTTTTTTTTTAAGGAATAGATCGCCCGGTTTACAATCGGATCGGTTTGTTCACGGTCCAAACCGGCTTGCACCATCCAGTGCGATTTTTGACTTGTCCGGCTTATACGATTGAACCGGACCGTTGCAGGGACCGGTTCATGGTTTGACCGGTCAGGTCCGATCCCAAAAAGCTTGTGAAAAATTGAACTGAATCGGCTTTAATTTTGATTTCAGTTCGATTCGATTCGGTTTTAGAATTTATATAAAAATTCGATTTGATTTTTTATTTTCTAAAATAAAAAATCAATTAATCAATTAATTGATATTAAAATACTGTTATTTATTTATTTATTTTTTAATAAATTATGATTTTTTTAAAAAAAATTGGTTTGATTTCGATTATTTCGGTTTGATTTGGTTTTGTCTAAAATAAAACCATTAGTAATTGAGTTTAAAATCTCCATCTTTGCAATTTGCATCCGTGACCATAACTTTCTACTAAAATGTTTGACCTAAATCTTTAAAATGTTTGGACTTTAATTTATATTACATTTTATATTAGATTTAAATTGTAATTTATGTTGGACTTTACTTGTTTGGATTTAAATTTATATTAGATTAATAGATATACTAAATGAGGCATTTAAATTCGTTTTAAAATCAAATTGAATCTAAATTATTTCGATTCGATTCTATCAGTTTTCTTTAAATTTTGATTAAAAAAATAATAATAACCGAACCGGAAACTGAATGAACAATCCTAGTACTATTCCAATTTTTTTTGTTTGAGTGAATAGTTACTAAAAGGTTTTCCCCCCTCTTAGGTCCTAAATAATAAATCAAACCCATGTATAAAGGTGCATGGGAGGTTGGTGAAGGGACTTAAGAGAAACCTTGTATGACCCATTTAGTTGACACCGATTTTGGTCTAGATATAAGCAATTCTGCTGAATTTGGCCAACTCATTCATTGAACAAAGAATTGGAGGTCTGTCGAAACTTTTGTAGAGCTGTATGATATACTTTCTTTCACTTTCACAAGCTCCTAATCATGTGATAAAAATAAATTATAAATATTTATAATTTATCATAATAATAAATTGTAAGAAATCAAAAATCGTACTTGAGATGGAATAAAATAAGAAAAAATAATTGTATCCAACTATACTTATCTAATTTTAATAATCTATAAATATTCATATTTGAGATACAATAAAATAAGTAGAATAGTTAGAGATAGCTAACTATATCTATTAGTTTAAAACTCTATATCTATATACATAAGAGACTACATACGCTTACAACATTATCTGAGTTTTGTGAGTCCACTTTTAATGCAAAGAAAGAAAATATGTGACAAGTAATTTTCTAATATTGAAAAATTACATAAAAAAAAGACTTGGGAGTCTGAAATATTACTAGAAGGCCAAATCTTCTCGTATCATAGTTTTGAAGATATCTACAAATGTATAGTTTGTTTTCATGTATTTATAAATTTTAATCTAATTAATACATAAAAATATATCCATAATATTTTCAACAATTGATATCAGAACCTTTGGTTTGATATACATTTATGTATTAATATTCAATCTTATACATATATTAGTTGAGCAATGTAAAAACATTGCATTTATGTTCATTGTGAATAAATTGATTAATTTATAACAATTTTGTGGCTATAGTTCTTGATTCGATGAACACATAGAAGTATTATCGAATCTTGTAACAAAAAAGGTGGATTACATCGCCGTATTTCCTTTTGAGTTATTATTATTTTTATAATTTTTATTAAAAAATTGTAAATAATGGAGCTTCTTGGCCAAGAAGAAGACAAGAAGAGGCGGCCCATGAGGCACTTGACTAGCATTGGACAAGTCAGTTGGAGCTAGGCTAGCCAATCATTGGGCTTGGTCGACTGGCACTAGACTAGCGCTTCAGCCTGACCAGATAGCACTGAGTCAACCCATCACTAGGCTTGCAGATCCAGTAGCCTAGTCAGTTGGCACTGGGCCAGGCCAGTCCAAGTAGCAGTTATCCTCTTTGATTAAAAAAAAAAAAAAAAGAGGCGGTTAGCAAAAGTAAGATTCGAACCTTAGTTACAAAGTGGATAGCCAGATTGAGCCCAATTTTTTGTGTTATTTTTATAAGCTTAATTCATTCACAATTACCCTATAAGTGATGTGTTTGGGTTAGAAACTTTAAAAATACCAATATAAAGGTTATATGATTAAATTAGAGATATTATAAGGACTTCTTATAAAATATCTAAATGATGTCTATGATAGCCTAAATATAAATGACAAAAAAAAAAACAAATATTACATTTAGATGCAAGGCATATTAATTTTAGTGGGAGAATCCTGATCTAATCATAAGTTATATTGTTAGCTCATATAGAGGTACATATTTCTTTGGAATTTTAAGTTATCGGTGTTTGGTAGTAGTTTTATGACTATTTAAATTTATTATATTGATCATGTTGTAGGTTAACTCGGTCATGCAATCAACATTACACGACGGAATAAAATACGAAAACCAATTCCCAGAATCACTAATATGCATTTTACGGAACAAAGAAAAGGTCAGAAATTATACCTTTATGCTTTGGTGCTTTCATTGCTATTCAAAAACTTCTTCTCACTTGATGGCATGATCCAACAATCATCTGAACAGGTTGTTGTTCAGTCGCAACCACTAAAACTCAAGTGTAGATTTGCCTCCAATGATAATCCATACAAAGAGCACTCGGTTTTACTGTGAATAAGATGCTAGCATATTCACGGCGGCTAGGGCTTGTGTGAATAAAGCAGAAGAAAGCACGGGATACAGGAAAATAATTTTTCCTCTCTCATTTTTTTTTATCCAAACACGATATGCATATCTATATATATCTTTCGTGTTTGGTAACCAGAATCCTTAAAGAATGAGGATTCTTTAATTGCCAATTATAATTGTAATTTTTCTAATTATAATATGACCAACTAATTATAACTAATTATAATTTGATCACAATAATTTTTTCTTTTCTCAAATAACCCTATAATGTTATTAAATAATATCCCAAGTATTTTATCCTTTATTGTGTGTGACCCATTAGGTTTCTTGTTCTATTGGTAATGAAATATGAATTAATCCAAATATCTTTAAGATTAATAATCCTTAATAATTATAATTAACTTATTAATTCTAATTAAGATTGATTTATTAATTTTCTAATTAATAAATTCATATTCAATAGATTATGAGCGGTATCTAGCAATACATCATGACTACTCAAAAGTCCAGAAAGTCAAGTAGTTTGACATGAACCTTTTAATAGCAAACATTGATGCAATAAACTCCTTTCACCATATAATATCTCATTCAGTTTAGAGTATGGAATTAGTACCAACTCCCTCCAGAATATTAATTAATTCTGGTCTGAATATTTTAGTACTTATTCCCGAAATCCATTACTCATCATATGTATTAATTGAAACTATTTCCAATACACAGTCGCTTTAGCCTAGGACTTCTCGAGTAGTGATTCTTACAAGTGGCTGTGAGATATTCTTCTCTACTATTAGAAGTGGTAAATCCTTTATTGATTCTTTCAACTACTTTTGTTTACTTTACGTTATACCCAATATCCATCCCATATGCGGTTTTGTCAAGACTTCAAAATTTGGAATCAAAGCACAACGCTTAGCAAACAAAATACCTTGGAAATCTCAAGTCTAAGAATACTTGCACGTTTGCTATGATGAAATTCTATCACTGGCACTAAATAGTTATCCATGTGATTATCTCATAATTAAGCCATCTAATGTACTAGTTCTAGTAACAAGCATCCACATATTAACTGAGTATCACAATACTCACGGATATAAGAATCACCGCCTGATCAAATCAAGAAGTATAACACGTGCTAGTCTTAATGCATTAACGATGTCCTATTTCATTAATACTATGACTATGGATAATTTAAGTACGAACACTATGCAGTGTAGTAGGAACCTTACATTATGATCTCTATCATGATTTTCTTAACACAGTATTATAATTGGGACTTTATCTAACAGTTATATTCACACGAAAATATAAATAAAATAAATTGAGAGATAAAGAATGCCTTGTATTATTAAATAAATGTGCAATATACAAAATACATGTGATTGCCTCTAGGGCATAACACTAACACATGTATCATGATATGATATTGACTTGTATATTTTATTTTATTTTATTTCAAAAATTGACATCCGATACTTTATACTTTATTTTAACCAAAAAAAAAAAAACTAGTTAGAGAAATTTTTATTCATTGGAAACAAAATATCATAATAGTCCTTGCCACCAAGAAGCTTAAATATGTGCTAATTAAACCATATCTTTCTAAGTCTACCGATTAGTCTATGCCAGAACAAAAGAAGGCATATCAAAAGTAGTTGAGTTTTGATGAGATGGCTCGCTATTACATTTGAAGACCTATCTCAAATGTGTTGCAATAGAAATATGAGAATATGGTAATTAGGAGTGTAAACGAATCGACTTTTTATCAATCATGTTTGGGTTCAACTTGATAAGGACTCAACTCGAATTCAAAATATCAAACTTGAGCTAGAATATAAACCTTATGTTTAAGTTTGAATTTTAAACGAATCGAATTTAAATATCTAAATATTATGCTTGAAAGTTTGCGAACATGTTCGATTAATTAATTTATTAATATATAATTTATAATATATTATATTATAAATTATATATAATTTGAATTTTCAAACTTATTATAATTGAACTTCGGATCGAGCTCAAATTTTATAGTATTTTAACCGAATTGTTCTTGAGCCAAGATTTGACATTCGAATAGAATTTAAGCTCGAATTTGGACCTTGTATGAAAATAGTAAAGTTCGACATTATTATTTTAGGGTTCAGCTTGATTCGATTTGAATACACCCCTAGCGGCAACTGCTTCAGAAATCATAAAAAAGCTCCAGTAAATGTTTGAGTATAAAAGATATCAGACCCACCAATCAGTAATAAGGGAATAAGGAATATACATATGAAACCTGAAACGTCTGTGATGGATCATATATTAGAATTGATTGTTTAATTTAACGTAGCAGAGGTCTTAAGGGCAGAAATTAAACCTAAGTTGACTCAAGTCGATATGATTCTACAAACTCTTCTTGAAATATTATCACGGTTCAAAGTTAATTATAACATGAATAAGATGGAGTTGTCTCTTACTGGCTTGATGAAGGAGTTTGAAAGTACTGAAGTTATTCTAAAAGTGGAAAGTAGCAATGCTCTTATTGTGGCTTATGATGAATCTTCCTTTTCCAAGTCTAAAGGTAAAGAAGATAATAAGATGAAGCAAAATAATAAAAAGAGACTTAAGCAGTAGGCTAAGAAAATTAAAAATGGATGAAAATCAAAAGAAAACATTTCCATTATAAGCAAAAAGAATATTGGAAGTAAGAATGTGCAGATAAATTTTAATTTAATTAATACATAAATATATCGATTCTATTCATAACAAAGATAAATACCATTAGCTTCTCAATGGCAACAATAATTCAATGGTTCACATAGATATCTTTTCTTATTTGCTTTGTTTTTTCACACTTCCACAAATCAGTGATTTCAGGACGATCTTAAGATCCATTTAGATGGACCAAAGAGTTGCTCCAACATTCGCATTGCAACTTCCATATGCAAAGTTGTCACGGTCATCAGTGAAAGCTGACGCCAACATTCCAATCTTGGTACTGACTTCTTGACGAGAATGTTCGCAGGGTTGAGGGACAATATTATATGAATATATTAGAATAATATTATAATTTTTGAAAAAAAAAATTAAGAATAAAAATAAAATTTAAAAGATTTTTTAAAAAAGTTTTTATTTTACTAAAATTAAAACTTAATATTTAAAAAATTTGCGACTCCGTCCGTAGTCCACTGGATGGTAAAGAATGAGTCGGATTATTTTTTAATCTGACCAATACGAGAAAACTCCAAATATAGAAACCTCTATAAAGAAGAAAACTGGATAAGAGAAGTCTATAAAATCTAACAAAAAATGAAGAAACTGGTATCGTCGCTCAATTTGCATAGCCATAAATTTAGTAGGTGAAGAAATATTACTAAATTCTAATCTTGATGCAATCTGGAGAACAAAGAAGAAGCCTTCCCCAGACTGAATTCTAGAAGGTTGTCGTTGTCATTAAAGATGGCCTAATGGAAGCCAGTTTTTTATTGTTCTAAGAATAAGTTAAAAATGATGGATGAATTTCTGGCACCTTTAAGGACAGAATAATATATCTTCAATGGCGATGTCAACTCTTGTGTATGGAAAAAACACAGCCATGTGAAGACGCATTCTCTTGCGGGTCTTTTGGGCTGCTCATATATATTTTTATGGTAACACACATGCTTAAATATAGTCTATAAGATGCCTCCAAATGGCCAAAGAGAAATAGACTAAGACAAATCCTAGCAGCTGTTGATCAAATCTGGACGAAGAGATTTTTCTTTTTCCTTTTTGTCTATTAGAGTCCTTGCCCGTATAAAAGAAGAAAAGAGAAACGTATACTACAAGAAAATTGTGAATCTGTCACGAATTTTTGTCACGGAAAATATTCCGTGGCAATCAGCAATGAATTTTGCCACGGAACAGGAAAATACAAGCAACTTACGAGGGAAAAAAATACCTTAGCAAATCCGTGGTAATTTGTCACGGAATTGCGATAGAAATAATAACAAATAGCAATGCAAAAGTATTCCGTCGCAAATCAGTAGTAAAAAAATGCGTCAAAAAATTATGCTAAATATTAAAATATAACATAATCAATTAAAATATATGTTGATTAGATAAAGTGTTTATATTTTATTTTTATCTTTTTTTGAATATATAAAAAACAGAAAAGCTTCAAAATCTAAACTATTGAAATATGGAAGATTTAAAAATGCACATGAGATGGAGCAAAGAGAGCTAAGATGTCAGGGGCAGTAGTTTCGTGGTGTTATTTTTAAATGGACATTACAAGTCAAGATGTAGCTGTTGCGTAGCTAAGAAATGATAAAATGAATCAAGTCAAAGCAATGGAAGTATCTTTCTTTGACACAAAAGCAGCAGAACTATATCGTTTTTTGTACACACACAAAAGGTTTTTCTTCAAAATGGCCCTATTTAGGGCAGGAAGAAATCATCTGGGCTCAATTACTGAATTAGTTTAGACACATTTTAATGAAGAATATGTCTTCACAATTGGGGCTAGTTGATTCTTTTATATTTTTCTAAAAAGGGCCATTCTGAAAAAAAATTCCCACAAAAAAATGTAATGGCCTTTAAGTTGTTCTTAATCATCAAGAGAAATCACACGAGTTGTCCTCATCATCTTAAGAACATAATTTGAGTATTGACTATCAATTTCATAGTGCAGTAAGAATAACTTTTGAGGAGCTCTGTTCTAGACTCTTGGCAGTACACCAATTCAAAGGGCACAAGTCAACATTAACATCAGATTGGAGATTCAGTGCCGCTTTGGATACAAGTAAATTCTTATATATAACTGGTGTCCGTGTGTATCGATATATTAAGATATTGTATTATTTGTAAAAAAAAATTATATATAATATTTAATATACAACAAGTATAATAGATAATATAACACCTCAATGCATCGATGCACATGTATCAAGTGATTTTCCACTTGAATATACAACACTACTTCATTGGCTATGAGGTCATGTCATCTTTCTTACCCCTTCTTATACCTATGGAGTTAACGACCTCTAGTATGGGAAATACTTGGATGAACTCAATTCATTGTCATTGTTTTAAGTATTGTATTATGTGCATTGAAAGTTATACGCTTCTAAAAAGATATAATATTTTAAAATACTTATCCACAATGGACTAAATTTACCCAAATATTTCCCCTCTAACGATAAAGAAAACGGCTTCCTGCACATAAGAGAAATTTACAAATAATTAGTGAATTTTATTAGAGAAAATGCATATAACCATTTCCTGGATTTAAAGGAAGCGTGGCATTGGGTTCAAGGACAAAGGGTGTCGATCCCCCAAAATTTTATATTTTGTTTCTTAAAATTTTTGTAAAAATTATAATATTTTTCTGTTAATATAACTTCTGTCAATTTTAAATTTCTAATTATATCTTTGATTGATTGAAGTGACGCTTATAGTCCTTACTTCTATAATTTTGTCACTAAATTTGATAGGACTCTAAATCTAAGTATATGTATTTATCTTAATTTACACCAAATTTATTTTTATTTATTAAATCAATCAAAATCAAGCATTATTTATCTTTTAATGCAAATTACTAATATTATACTCGTGATTATGATTGTGATTGATGGATAAAATAACAATACGTGAGGGTAATATTTGGATTTATATGAGCAGCTTCCGTAAACAAGTCCAAATGTTGGTCCCAAGTGCAAGAGAAAAATGTGCAAACGAGCTGGGAAAATTTCAACGTTTGAATAGAAGAGGAGATCACCACCAAAAGTTTCTTCATGGAACCGCCATGCCAAGTTTACAAGGACCTCACGTAACAAACGCGGTCAAAGAGTCCAAATCAACCCGATTTTACGCTACCCCATTCTCCCTTCCAGTCGGCCCAAAGTGATTCCTCATCCGTCGAACTCGTACTCGTTTATTAACCCCCTATCCCTCTCTCCGGCCTACCCTCTGTAATCTCTTCTATTCCTCAGCCTACGGCTCCGGATACATAAACACATAATCATTGTCTCTTACCTTCCCCATGAATATCCAGATGTTCTTGATGATCAATATCGACGTTAATGGCAGCTGCAGTTCTGGAGACACTAAGTCCTAATGCAATGACAATCAATAACCCGAAACCATTCAGAGTCTGTTTTTCGTTTGCAGCCTACGCCAAGAACCTCATAGATTATCTCAAGTCCATCAATATACCCGTTGAAGAAGGTCTCACTGACGTGGAATTCTCCTCCGTTGAATCTACTTTCAACTTTACATTTCCGCCTGACCTTCGCTCTATTCTCCAAGAAGGCCTCCCGACTGGCCCAGGTTTTCCAAATTGGCGATCATCATCCATGCAACAACTTGAGATCCTCACGAGCCTACCAATCTTGGGTCTGTGTAAAGAGGTGTCAAGACACAATTTTTGGCTTGATTCTTGGGGCGACAGGCCTGTGGAAAATGATGAAGCCGTGATTTTGGCTAAAGGGTTCTTGAAAATGGTTCCGGTTCTTGTTCCAATATTCCGAAATTTCTACATTTCTTCGGCACCTTGTTTGGCGGGGAATCCAGTGTTTTACGTGAATGGGAGTGAAATTAAGTTGTTGAGTTTTGATATAGCCGGATTTTTTCAACAAGTTGAATTTAGGAGAAACGAGGATGTTCTGAAAAGGCCTAGCTTGTCTATGCTGATGAATGCGCCTGCATGGGCAGCAACAGAGCCGAGAAGGATCGAGTTTTGGACAGAGATGGTGGATAGAAGGGAACGGCTGGCGGCGCGTGGTGGTGCACGTTGGTGGAGTGGAGACTTGGGAGGGTGTTTAGAGGAGGTGTTTTGGAGATTAAGGAACGGAGGATGGAAAGAAGACGATGTGAAGGAGATGATGATGATGATGGACGGCTGTGATGAAGTTGACGTGGAAGATCATGATGGAGATTTCGATGATAAGAATATGGTAATGGACAGGGAATACGTGGTGTGCCACGTGAGATTGCTCTCCAGGAAGTTGTTACATGCGGGCTGGAGCACTGAAGACGTGATGGACTCTCTTGGGTTTCCGGCAGATTATCAATTCGATCATCCTGATGCAGATTCATGGTTTGATTTCCAGCATCTTACCGCCTGCGATGATAGAAAACCCAGCGGTAATGAAACGATGAATTCACACTCTATAATAACGGTGTAATGGAGCCTCTGTATTTTTGAAATAGCCTACCCCAACCCAAAACTAAGGTTCGATAGGCTATTTTATATTTTTTTCTATGTTGAATTTAATTTTCTCCTTTATTTCATTGTAAATAAATTTGTTACATAGTAGTGATAAGAACATGCATCGTTTATTCATCATTGGGAACAAGTCTCCTTCATTCAAGAACAGTGACGGAAGGGAAGGTAGCCTCCACATCCCAAAAAAATTTTTCTGTCAAAAAAAGCACACCACACGAGGATATAAGATTGCTTTTCTTCATTTCGCCTACCTTATGCATATGACGCAAAATCGTTCATTCTTTTTCCCTGTGTTAATTGTCTTTTTCCTAAATTTTATTTCTTTCTTCATTTTTTTCCCCATTAAGTACTACTAAGATCTCTTAACAATTTTACATATTTGCATTGGAACGGATCAAAAGTGAAGTAAATTTTTGGTATTTGTCTTTGTATCATGACAAACTCCAAACCTAATTCATCTTTATGTCCATTGCTATACAGATTTTTTAAACTTATCAATATCTTTTGTTACCTAGGATAATATATATCCTTTGGTAACTAAGATAATATTTTGGAGAGCAACAATAATAAAACATGAGAAAGGAGGAGAAAGACAAGAAGGAGAAAGGAGATTGGGTTGTGGCCTCTGGTGGGTTTTTGGGAGGTGAGAGGAAGAAGATGGGATGAAAAGGCTTGGGGAGGGGGTGTTTGATGTGGGAATGAGAGATAGAAATTGAAAAGGAAACAGAAATTTAGTAGTGATGTCACCATTAAAAGAAATTTAATCGATAGAGATTTATTAATTAAGAAGGATAAAGTGCCATTTAAGTAAATATTACTCCGGTAGAAGAAAAGGTGCTTTAACAATATCGCTAATCATTGATAATGACTTCATCTCTCAAGTCTATCATGTAAAGATATTTAATGTGCATGAAAAAAGAATATTAAAATCTAGAGGAGAGTAGCATCAAGAAAAAAGGGTATTAGAAGATGCACTTTTGAGCAACCAACAAATTTTGCATCCTTAGTGTTGGGGTGTGAACATTTGAATAAAAAGGAGTCCAAAATGGTCCAAAATTTCCATGCGGATGGCCGACTAGATAGATTTGGTCACAAGTCTTAACAAAATGCTTTTGACAAGAGGAAAATCCATGGAATTGGATTATCTTAACAACATAAAAACAAAGGGAGAGGAGGCCAGCTTAATGCCATGATGAGCAGGCCTGACGTGAATGTTTGAACCATAACAAAGACAACCGACCAAAGAGAAACGATGCTGTGTTTCTTTCCCAAAAATTGGTAGCTTCTGTGGCATCAAACGGAACCATCTATTCTTGAGATAATGTGATTATAAATTTGTTATTTTCAAAATAATGAGTCGATATAACTAGGTATTAACTACACTTTCGATAAACACAAATGATCAGATATGGTAAAACAGAAAACGGTATCAAATCTTTTTTTTTTTAATCAGTGATCAGGTTCCTTGAACTTATTATAAAAAGTGTTCAAGAAAGTCAGCTGAAAATACAAAACGGAAGAACTTTCAGAACAACAAGCATATACGTGTATTGATTTACTTCAAAGAAAGTACAGAAAAGTCTTAAATTTTGAAAGAAGAATGGAAAGCTGTAAAGAAAGTTGGAAACAAAGTTGTAAAGGAAAGCTGTAATAAAACAGTAAGAAAATTGTAAGGAATTAAACTCTTAGACTAAAAAATTGTAAATGATGACGTAATAAAAGAAATTGAAATTTGATGTTGTTGGTTGATGATGGTCGTATCTGGGTTCTGGGCAACGCTTCCATTTTATACCTGTTTCAATCGAGCCACTAACAGATCGTGAAGTTTCTTCTGGCCAAAGAATACTCCCAACGGTCGTGCAAAATTCTTACGCCGAAAGATCAAGAATTCGTTTTACTTCTTATCGGCTTTGTGGTGCCGATGTTGACTATGACTAATGGCTGCTCAACATGTTGACTTTATCGGCTCGACAAAACTTATTGAATCGGCAACGACTCAAAGTAACCGTTGCATCGGCTTAGCGAAGCTGACGTCAACACATGCCCCCCGAGTCCCATTGTTTTAGCGAACGTGAGTCAGCGAAACGATGGGAGTCGTACATCCATTAATAGCAGCCATTCCTTTTCTGACAAAAACGAAATGTTCCGAACGTTGTGAAACATTTGTGACGCCTCAGCTTTGGAACCCGCGAACGGCTCAATTTCAAATTCCCTTATAAAAAGCAGTGGTTCCCAATTGGAACTCCTCACTTCCTACGACTTCTATTTCCTTTAGAATTTTAGTGCTTAAGTGACTCATCGATCCTTTATCTCCTTGCGACTATTCCTTGTGATCTGTAAATTTTTCCTCAGTAAAAAGAGCAAACTGCGATGGCAACCCCTATTGACAAGAATATCCTGTCCCCGGTCCAAGCCGATGCTAACCTGTTTACCTTGGGCCCCCGTCTTTTACTTGCAGAGGTTATCGCTGAACATTTGCGATTTGTCTTGCTTGCCAATTTTACATTTCCTCTGCAACAGAACACTTTTACAACCGCCAATCTCCTCACCTCCTTCCGTCATTGGCCTCGCAAGCTCAAGAATTACATAGAATGGAGGGACCAGCTACTACGCCCGATTTGGGGCCATCTGGGCACAATGGGGAATTTCGGACGCCATCATGATGACTGACTTCGATATGACATTTGACCGCAGCCTATTCGCCGCCATTCTTCCCTTTTGGTCCTCGACAATTAATGGCTTCATCATTCCGCATAGGATGTTTTCCCCTACCATCCTTGACATCTGCACCATCCTCAGCTTCCAATGCGATGGCGACGAGATTTCGAGGCTCCATGATGACGAGAGTCTACCAGCCGTTGAGGCTCATCTCGACAAGGCCTCCTCTTCATACGGCAACTTCATTGCCGCTCAGAGAGAGATGAATGGCACTTCCTCTAATCAGGAGCAAGCAGCCTTCTTATGGCTTTGGTTATGTAAGTTTATTATTTGCTCTCATTCGGCTGGCATTAGCAATAAGTGCCGATACTATGTATTGGCTCTCTTACGAGGTAAAAGGCGTTGTGACCTAGCCTATCTGGTTCTTGCCTTGGTCTACCGCACCATTAACCAACTGATGACTGCCCTTTCCGCTAGAGAAGATCCGACTAACCTTGGGAGTTCGCTCTGAATTGCCCAACTTTGGCTGTACCAGTATCTACCCAACTTTGGTGTCAGCCAAAATATAGGAGCCTCTGCAAGCCCTTCTGAACAGGTGATCGGCTATCGCCTGCTGCAGGTCCCCCTGAACACTGCCTCTACCGAGACCATAATCTCGTATCTCCACCAATGCCGAGACTTCCATGTTGCCGCCTTCTTTCCTTATGCTGCCCGCAAAGAAGGCCCCCTCTGGTTGAAAAGTCTATCGGAAAGCCCTGAAGCAACTCAAGAGACTTTATGGGCCCGAATTCTATGTCCTCGAGAGATTCTTTTGGGGGCTAAGCTTGGAGCCTGAAGTGCTAAGACCTCCTGTGAGAGGTATAATCCCCACTGTTTCTCCCTAATTTGGGTTGATACAAGACATCCCTGCCAATTCGGGGCACGTTTCTTCCTTTTCCGTGAAGCCGATGCTGTCGGCTGAGGACGTACAAACCTTAGCTGATAGCACCCTGGCCATCCTGCGGTCCTTTGAGTTCAAGCCCTTCCAAATGGTGTTGGAGACTTCCCCCAACTTTAATTTATGGTGGAGACTTCTGAGTGGGGCTCTATTCTCCGATCCTATAGGTGTCTGGCTTCTGCGAGTTCCTGGCCCGACCACCATTTTGCTTGAGACATCATCTGCTAAGAAAGAAAAACAGGTAAAACATCATGTAAGTCCTATAATAATGTCAGCCTTACGTACTCCCTTGGTGTAGAAAACTACTGCTGCTACTTCTCCAGTGAAGTTAACCATCTGCATATCGGTAGAGGACAAATTCATCCTGTCTTTTCCCAATCGTTTCAAGGTAACGAAAGGCATTACGTTCAAGACAGCTCCACCATCAACAAAAATTCGAGTAAAAGGCTTGTCGTTGATATGTGCTTTGATATATAAGGGCCTGAGGTGGTTAATACTTTGGGCTGCCGGAATTGGAAAGAGCATCCTTTCTGGTGGGGCCTTGACATCAATCAATTCCACTACAGCTTTTTCTTCCGTATGAAAATCTTCTTACATAGACCCTTGACAAGAGGCAACTCGAAAACTTGACGGTAGGATGCTAAGCATATTTTGGCTATTATCAGGGGATAATTGTTCTTCAACCCATGCATCAAGGGGCTGCCTTTGTTGCGCTCGCTTCCGCTGTTCTTGTCTTTTTTGGGATTTTGATGGTCGGGAACACTGGCCAGGCAGAAATGGCCTCTCTTGGGGCACCTGCACTGTGAGTTTCTCTTCTTTGCCATGGAAATGTGCTACAAATGAAGGAGGAGATAAACGGGTAAAAATATATAATTTACCATCCAATCTTTAGAATCCTTTCCCTATCTCCTCAAGTTTGTTGTTTTCTGTAGGTTCTTCATAATTCCTACCCGCCTCTGTTTGCAGCATGTGTGCATCGGCTAACGGAAACAGATCCGTGTCTACCAAAGTCTCTTCCTTTTTATCTACAAACCTCAATCTTCCATCCTGGATAGCCTTCTAAATGGTATTTCTGAAAACAAAACAACTATTAGTACTATGAGAAAAAGAATTATGCCATTTACAGTACCTTTTTCCTTTCAAATCTTCCTGGCTCGGGATCCTGTGTTCATAACTCAGACGGATTTGTTTATCTGTCACTAATTGGTCAAAGATTTGTTTAACTTTTGAGACATCAAAAGAGTAAAATAGTCCTGACGTGACAACTTCCTCCTTCCCTTTGCCGGGCTTCAAATGTGGACACGTATAGGAGGAACCCTTTACCAACTCTGCCGCCATTACCTCTATAGCTTGCTCTTCATCGTCCTCATTGGTATCGTCTATGACTAATATCATTGTCTGGCCATAGGAGAACGTAACGGAACTCCTCTTCCCTTTCTTCTTGATCATCTCTTCTATTCTGACAGCATGAGATAATAAACGGGATAAATTTGAGAAATGTTGGAGAATGAGTCATTCTTTAAGTTGCGGATGTATCCTGCTAATAGCAATTCTCGCACATTCTATTTCTGACAACTGGGTTGTGCACTTAAACTTAGTCTGCCGAAAATGCTCAATAAAATTCGCAACATCCTCTGATATCTTCTATTTTATTGCTAAAAGATCAGCAATGGAAACTTCCATGTGAATGCTGCCCCTGTTAAAGATAATGAAAATAGTTGTCATTTATACCATTCATTATTTCCCAACTCACTACATTGTACTGTAAACCTTCCGATGTGTTCTATGGTGGACTTATTATCTTCACCAGAGAATGTCGTAAACTCCGGTAGCTTAAAACCTCGAGGGAGTACTGCCATGGAATCCACCCAATCGGGATAAGGTATTTGGTATACGAGCCGCTCCCGTGACTGCCGACGAAATGCTTTTGTCATTACATCAACCGGCCGGTATGGTTGTTGAATCTGTGGTGAAGGACTTTTCATGACAAGTCGGGAACCTTGCCCTATGAAAGGCTTAGCACTTTCGACCCCCTACCCTAGATAAGTCGTTGTCGTTGCCGGATATACAGGAGGATAAGGAGTAGAGTAATTCGACTATCCCCCGAAAGGTGGCATGTTTCCCCTAACAAAGGTTAGGACTGCTTCATAAGTGGTAGGTAATCCCATCATCGGACTAGGATTCCTTCCTGGAAACACTTCTGCTGGCATAGTGTTCTGAGCCACCACTCTTGGAATAACTTGATGTCCCCCCGTAGCAAGGAAAGACATTTCTTTGCGCAGAAGGTGAACTAATCCATGAGATGGTGCGCCATTAGCCGATAGCATGGGGTATGCCGATGCCATAGTTGCCCTTTGTGCAGGGTAACCCGGTGGCTGAGTGAAAGTTTTCATATTTTGCCTTTGTGCAAATTGTTGGAACTCATTCTGAAGCAGAAGCCGAAAAATAGTAGCAAATTGAGGGATAAGACCCTGCAAGAGCTCACCAGTACATTGTTCCATAATATATCGGATGGCAGTCAGAGAGGTAAATGTCGACTGAGACACCTGTGGTAGGAATGAGGACTGACACCCTTACTCCGGAGGAGTAACCTAAGTATAATTGGAAGTAGTAACAAAAGGATCGAAAAATCCTCGGAGAGCATGGATTGGGAGTCGTTCAGACAACTCTGGTGCAAGCGACTGCTGTAAATTGTTCGCCATCAATCGTCCTGACCGCAATCGCATGCGAAAACTGACATTGGGTCCCACTGGGCGTGCCAATCTATGTTGCTGTCAAAATAATGAGCCGATGTAACCAGGTATCGACTACACTTCCGATAAACACAAACGATCTGATATGGTAAAACAGAAATGGTATCAGATTTTTTTATTTTTTTTTGAATTAGGGGCCGGGTTTCTTGAACTTACTATAGAAAGAGTTCAAGAAAGTCAGCTGAAAATGCAAAATGAAAGAACTTTCAGAACAACAAGCATATTCGTGTATTGATTTACTTCAAAGAAAGTACAAAAAAGTCTTAAATTTTGAAAAAAGAATGGAAAGTTGTAAAGAAAGTTGGAAACAAAGCTGTAAAGGAAAGCTGTAATAAAACGGTAAAAAAGCTGTAAGGAATTGAACTCTTAGACTAAAAAGCTGTAAATGACAACGTAATAGAAGAAATTGAAATTTGATACTATTGGTTGATGATAGCCGTGTCTGGGTTATGGGCAACGCTTCCATTTTATACTTGCTGCAATCGAACCACTAATAGATCGTGGAGTTTCTTCCGGCTAAAGAATGCTCCCAACGGTCGTGCAGAATTCTTGCGCCGAAAGATCAGGAATTCGTTTTACTTTTTATCGGCTTTGTGGTGCCGATGTTGACCATGACTAACGGCTGCTCAACATGTTGACTTTATCGGCTCGACAAAACTTATCGAATTGGTAACGGCTCAAAGTAACTATTGCGTCGGCTCAACAAAGCTGACGTCAACAAAATTATAACTATTTATATGAATATTATATGTTTGGATATTATTAAAAATTTTAAAAAATTTTAATGTTTTCAATAATGGAAAGAAAAGAAAATGGAGGAGGAGAAACAAACCTCCAATAACTAGAGGAAAAAGAAAGCAAATGAACTATTGCGGGTAGCTCAGTTAGTTTTTAGGTAATAAATTTGCACCTAAGGAGCACAGTTCGATTCCCGACTGCCGCAGTGTGGGATTAAAGTCTAAGAAAGAAAAACAAGTTTTCTTTGACTCTAAGCAGCACTAAAAGGCTAAAATGGCCATTTAAAAGAAAAACACACTGGCTGGAAGAAATAGCTTTGGCAATATCACTAGCCCTACACTAAATATTTTGGTATCATTATATCATGGTACAATTTTAAATATTGTCAAAAATAAATCCATCATTTATAACAAGATGATAATTTGGTTGATTATAAATGCCTCTTCTCATATAGAAAATTTAGATTTGATTTAAGATTGATCAGAGTGCTTGATCTGGTGTTGGGTAGATGGTGACAACTATTCTATCGTTATGTGAGGTGGTGTGCTTGTGTCATCTGCCATTCCAGCAAGAGTTGATTAAGTGTTGTAAGGCGCAATCCCTGATACAATAAGACCGTATCGAAGGTGAAACCTTGTGAGTTTTGCACACAGGATGACCTTATATTAAGAGGAATACTTACTTTTATGAAAATGTGGGGTAATGATGTTCGAAAAACTCAGTTTTCCAAACGTGCTTGAAATTTTAAACAATTCTTGAGAAAAGTTTATCTACTAAATTGTAGAGTTATTTTCAATAAAAAATAAAATGAACTTCTGTTATTTGTTTTCAATGGAAAACTAAATAACTCTTTTTTCCTGTTTTCTAAAAGAAAAGTACTGCCACACACGGGACTCACTATGTGTAAATCACTCACATGTGTGTTATGCCTTGTTTTTCTAGGATTCAAGACTAAGCATCGGAGACCTTGAAAACTACCCTACTCTTTTGGGTTCGTGAACTCGATAGCTCTATGTAAACTACTTTCATGACTTGTAAGGAGTATGTAATGATACAATGAGTTTTCTTTTCTTATGAGTGTATACTACAACTGGAGTTTTGGTCAAATCAATGTAATATTTGTTTTTATTATAATTCTTGTGGCTTTGATTGTTATAAAGACCCCTGATATGAGAAACCAGATAGGGCGACACTTAAGTCTATTACACACTTCTAGTATGATATTTATGAGGGGTATTACAGTTGATATCAAAGTCATAGTTGTAAGAATGGTCGTAGTATAATGATAGAGACTAGTGGACCCGTGAGAAGGCACAAAAGAAGTGAGAACTGAAGTTCACTATTGATTTGATACCAACGGCTGAACCTATTTCTAGAACATCTTATAGAATGACACCGACAGAATTGAAAGAACTTAAGAAGCAATTGCAAGAATAATAATTTATTGACCCAGCACCTTTTCGTGGGAAGCACTCGTGTTGTTTGTTAAGAAGAAGGATGGAACATTAAGATGTGTATAGACTATTACGGTTTAAATGTGGTGACAAGTGAAAAACAAATACCTTTTGTCCGTGATTGATAAGTTGGTTGCTCAATTACAAGGAATAGGATTTTTTTTTTTTTTCTAGACTAGACTTGAGACAAGAGTATTATTAAGTCAGGATTCGAGAGAAAGATACACCTAATACAGCATTTAACATGAAATATGGGCATTATGAGTTTGTAGTGATGCCTTTTGGTGTTACCAATTCCCTTGCTACATTTATAGATTTAATGCACCGAGTATTCCAACCATACCTGGGTAGTTTGTTGCTGTCCTTATTGATGATATCTTGGTATACTCCCAAAACCCCTAGGAGCACGAAGTACATCTTCGAAAAGTACTTAAGAAATTGCGATAGACTAAGTCATATACCAAATTCAGCAAATGTGAATTTTGGTTAAATCATAGTGGACCCCTGCAAAAGTTGAAGCAGTAGCAAATTGGAAACATATGGAGAATCCGACGGAGGTGCGAAGAATTTTAGGGTTGGTTGGGTATTATAGGAGATTCATTGAAGGCTTTTCTAAGATCACTTCACCTTTGACTAGGCTAACTCAAAAGAAAATACCTTCTATTTAGCTGAAAAAGTGTGAAAGAAGTTTTCAAGAGTTAAAGAGAAGATTGAGTATTACCCCAGTTCTAGCCTTACCAAAGATGGAAAACCCTATGAAGCATACACAGACACCTCCAAAGAAGGTTTGGGAGGAGTAGTGCTACAAGTGAATGAAGGATCATGGGAAAATAAAATACGCAACAAAAATTTGCAAATTAAAATTTTTCCTAAATCAAAATCTAGGAATACTTACTTTTAGGTGTTTAGGTTGAATAACCGGAGGGATTAGATTTGATGAAGCGCTTTGATTTGTCGCCTCTACTTGTTCCGCAGGAATTCTAGCTAAGCGTCGACTCCTTCGCATCAAACACACGCATCAAAATTGCTAACTTTCAATCTTTCAAATATTCTCGAATCTCCTATGAACTAACTATCAGTAAAAGTAGAATATAGGATAAAGAATTAATTTGGAAGAAAATGGAACAGCTAATATTCAAAGAAAACGAAACGGAAATAGAAACGGAGAAGAAGGGCGGCCAAGGAAAACGGAAGCTATGTTCTCTGTGCTCAAAAAATTTGTATCACTTTTTGAATCCGTCAGACCCACAAAAACTAAAACCATAGATTTCCTTTTTCATTATGTTCCCTTTTTTTTCTTTCATTTTCCTTTCTTCCTTCTGCTTCTTTATTTACAGAGGCGGCTCTTCCTAGTTTCCAAAGAAAACTATAGCCATCACTCTTAACCTTGGTGGGTCAGAGTTTTTCTAAATTAGCCCGAGATTAATTAAATAATTTTATTTATTAATTAATTGATCTATTTAAACCCAATATAAAACTACCCCAGATAATTACTTAATAAACTAATTAAATTAAATTGACACAATAAATTATTCTAACCCAAATAAATAGTTAATTAAACTCTTATAATAATTCTTCTAATATTAATTTCACATAATAAGCTCATATAGTAAATAAATTTTATTAAGATTATGTGAGCTACTCTGAGGACCAAAAGATATATTATTCTTAACTACTAAAATGACCAAAATACCATTACTGACAAATAGTTATATTTTTTCATTCTAAATATTTTATTTATCACCATATAAAAATATTGACCCCCAAAAATAATATTGCAAGTGTAATATCTTCAATCTGCAAGTCTAATGACATAAATACCCCTCTACGTAACACCCATCATTGAGATAAGAAACTTGTACTAACACATTTCTCAATTACATATACCATTCTTTGATATCTAATTCGATAATCCATGACTTCCACTATGTATAAGTTATCTTAGAGATCTACCCAAAAGCATACATACTTAGTCACGTTTCCCAATACCCTAGATTATTTAGATTATCTTGGACAATCACAAGGGGAGTGATATATTTACTAAGTGAAGTATAGAAACTATATTATATAAGTCTGTCTTAATTAACTAGTAAAGTTATTAGTCTTACGTTAAGACCTCACACATCATACATCAAAGTGTACAAGTCCAGTTTCATTAGACCACCAACTTGTACTCAAGTCTTAGGGTGCACGTTTATGCAGTAGTAGTGATAAATCAATTTTTATTTATTATAGCACTTTTTAAAAGATTATTATCGTGTAGTCCAATTTTACGTATTTCAAATACGCTTACACTGTTGGCATGAGAGGATTACTCACTGGTTAAAAGTAAACCATGTTCTATCTAGAAATTATAGTATAATAATCTAAACCTTGATGAAGTGCCCGACTTCATGAATTGATCAAAAAAATTTTACTTGTATGTTAGTAGACCATGATCTATACCTTACTGTGAAAATATGATCCAATCACGTAGATCATTTATTAACATACTTAAACCTTCATGCGTAAATATATGTAGATAAACAACCATTAATGAATGAAATATTTTATTAATTTTCAAAATACATAAATATATAGTCTATTTTAGGCGTACATTCCAATAATCTCATATTGTTCCCATTGAATCAATAAGTATGTGATGAGTTTACAAGGCTAAGGAAATGCCTTATAAATGTATGGAATGAAAGGATGAAGAGATGGATATGTGAAGAGAACAATATCTCTTAATTATTTCAAGCAATTGTGATTCCATTTCTCATAGGAAATTAGAATATAAGAAATTAGTATTTTCTTGTTAATACATTTATTAGCAATGCCTTAATTTAGAGGATTAAAATGCTAAGGAATGGTGAAATACTCTTTTGATGTAGAGGTGAATACCACAAGGACTCTGTGCAATCGTGAGAGTGACAAATCGCTAAGTAGTACGCGTTGGTTAAGGTAAGTCTCATAACCGTCGTTTTGTGCTAGTGATCTTCCAAAATGTGCTATGGTCATATGTAATATGGACGTTGTGAATCCATTTAGTTTTCCTGAACCAAAGTATATGTTGTGCTATGTTGAGCTTTAAATGGGAAAATCAATCTTTATGATCATAATTATCAAATATCAGTTCCTAAAGTATGAGAATATGGATAATAAACCTTTTTGGTTTTCCTAAACAAGGTTTTGGTTTTTATGAACTGGAAGACGATCGAATATAAAAAAATGGAATATTTCTACAAAGAATTTTGAATTCTTTGTGTTATGAATATTTTTGAGTGCAAATATTTATGGAAAGTATTCTTCTCACATGTTATGTGACAAAATGAGTATTTTACTTGTACAAATATATTTCATTCCATGTTTAATGATGAAACATGCAAGTTACGAGTTCTTTGCTTTAATGGAATGATGAATTACTTCTAAAGCTATCAGGCACAATAAGACATGAAATCCTTGAATTTATTTTCTTTTTTGGATTTAGAATTCTGAATTTGTAGAATAAATTTTTTTTGGACTCGGGTATGCATAATACAGGAAGGACTTTTTATCCTTCTACACAAGGAATTTAGAAAATGATTTCTCGGTCTGGAGTCAATATTTGGTAAAAATGATGTTTTGACCCTAAAAAAGTGTTTTTTTGGGAAATGTGAGATTGGACTATTCTTATGAACCAGTGATATTGGACTAATTTTGTGAATCAGAGAAGACGTTAAATACTCAATAAGGGCTTTTTTGACTATACTAGCTTGCATTAAAGGTAAATGACTCCAAAAAAATCTAGTTAGTTCTAGAAATTATCTTATTCCAAACGGAACGACATGACATTGAAATTAACTACGTCCCTAGCTAACACTGTCCCAATGCGTAAACAAATCATGACTAAACACTAGTTGATGTTGAGTGGTACACTCAGCGATTGACCTTTACCAGACCTTGTATGAGGGGAGTATGAAAGTGGGGGATCTTATACTATTGCAAGTAAGATTGATCAAAGTGGTTGCCATACCTCGTAGGAGGGGCTTGTATGCCATAAGTACTTGATCTTGGCATCGAGATAGATGGTGACGACTATTCTACCATAATGTGAGGCGGTATGTTTGTGTCACTCGCTATTCCTGCATAATTTGGCTGATTGTTGTATGGCTCAATTTCTGGCACATAAGACTGAGGCTGAAGGCGAAGCCTTGTGAGTTTTGCATGCAGGCCGAACTTCTATTCAGAGGGAATGCCTGCTTTTCTGAAAATGTGGGGTAATGATGTTGGTAAAACTCAAATTTCCAAATGTGCCTGAAATTTTGAATAATTCTTGAGAAAAGTTTCCTAATTAAATTGTAGAGTTGTTTTCAGTGAAAAATGAAACACACTTCTATTATTGATTTGTTTTTAGTGAAAACCCCAATAACTCTATTTTTCTTGTTTTCTAAGAGAAAACTATTAACACTTATGGGACTCATTGGGTGTAAATCACCCACACATGTGTTATACCATGGTTTTCAAAAGTGAGCGTCGGAGACCTTGAATATGGTCCTACTCTTTTGGGTTCATAAACTCAATAGCTCTGTGTAAACTACTTTCATGACTTGTAAGGAATATGTAATGATATAGTTACCCAGGCTTTGTGTAGGGTATATTTATATTTTACTATGAATTCTATTTTCAATAGTTAAACTATTATCTTGATGATTTAGGTAAGTTTTCCATAGAAAAGACTACTTCAACTTCTTTTTCTCATGCTTTGAAAATAATATGCAAATTGCAGAAGTTGGGGACATGTGATTGAATATGTAGTGTAGAAAATCGTTTTAAAATATCTTAATAAACAATACTCCGATCAAAGTTGAAAATGAATTGTTCAAATTTGGTACATTGAAAGACCAATCCTGCGTGTGGAAGTAGGGTCCCCCGTCAAAGTCTTAACGACATCGAGAAAAACGTTGTACCAAACAAATTTTTTTTCCTGAAAAAAGGAGTAATAATTAGAGTATGGAATTTGAATGATTTATCAAAACCAGACGGATTACTAGTAAGCAGAAAAGAATGAATTGGAGCAATATCTGAGAATTCATTTTTAGGCCACACATTGTGATTGTTCTAATTACTACTATAAGAAAGCATACTCCAATCTGGAGAAAAAATCATCATAATCTTAAATGATATCAGCATACGATTTTGCGGTATTTTATTTTTCAGGAGTTATAATCATTTAAGAGCCCGTGATACCACTTGGCATAATGAAATAATATGCAAAATAATTTTATATTTGATTCAGATTATGTTTTAAAATATTCTATAAAGATTTATGACTAAATCAGCAGACAAAATAAGGTGATAATTTAGTTTTTTTTAAAAGATAATTTAGGTGGTTATGAGACGCGTTTAGCATGGAAAGTCAATGTTTGCTTGACCAATTTATAATCGGATGTGTATATTTAGATGATTTTCATATTTCTAGACCACCTAAAACATATGCTCACCTAAAGTTTTGATGAAAATCAACGAGAAAAAAAGAGGCAGTTTTGATTCAAATGTTACTCGTGAGGTGTATTTGAATAATAATTCTTTTAAATTAATGTGTGTATTTAAATATAATAAAAATTATAAAATATATAAGTCAAAGTAGTGTCAAGATGTGACGAAATAGGGTTAAAGAGAAAATATATAATATATTGTGAGTTTATAACAGTTTTTAAAAAAAATAAAAATTAGAGAAATTAACCTATTTAGTCTATACACTTTGGAAGTTGTAATATTTTCGTCCTTAATGATTTTTTTTTAACTATTACGATCCCTAATAAAATTAAGGGTTACTGTTATAGTTCCTAATATATTACACCACGAAAAAAGTTGGGGGATTACTTGATAAGTTAAAATTTCATTAAGAACCATAAAAACAAAAAAAAATATTAAAGATGAAAATATTACAAACTCTAGATTTTAGAGACTAAATAGATTACTTTTTTAAAAAATTATTTCTAATTAAATTTAAAATTTGAATTGGATTGATTTCTAATACAAATAGAGTTGTATTCGAATACAAATGAATTAAGTATTATATTTTTGAATTTGAATTCGATCAAAATTGAAAAGTATTTAAATTCGTTTATTTATTAATTGAGTTCGAATTTGTTTGATTATTATTTAATAATATTCGATTTTGGTTTGAATTCAAATTCGAAGAACTTGATTAACATTTGAGTTTAAATTAGTTTATTTTATTTTTTATTTTAAAATTTTAAAAAATAATAAATCAAAAATTCATAAAAGAATTTGAAAGAAGCGAACCAGAATTAGACCTGTCCAGATAAAGGCCACAGATAAAGCCCCTAGGAAATAATTTGATGTTGGCATTGTCAAGATATCAAACTCAAATTGGTCCAGTCCGATATAGCCCATAAGCATTATTTGGGCTGACCCAAATTTGCTCCTGCTCATATCCATCTTATTTCCGAAAAAAGGCCATGCTCCCCGAACGCGATGTGGGAGGCCCGAGCCGGATGTCCAAAGTATCTCAACCCAACAGGCCCTACATGTAAAAATTAGCATGGTAAAAGAAAGAAATACTACCGTGGAGGTAACTACTGGAGATGCAGTAAAACAGAACGGTGTCTATATCGTAGACTCCTAGTCAATTGGCTCGACCATCACAGTAAAATACAAGAGAGACAGAAATGGCGACGGCGATCGTGAGATCTGGGCTCCGCTCCGCCCTGCGTGGCGGTGCTTCTCGTGGAACTCCAGCTTCCAAGAGGACTTTCTCCTCCGCCTCCAGTCCTCACGATGAAGCTGGTATACCTGTATTTCTTATTGCTCAAAACGAATCTGTGCGTATAAAGAGAACTGCCTGTCACTCTTTCCTTTTCTACATCTACATAAACAAGATCCTGTTTTGTGGCTGAATCACTAATGAGCTTTTGATTACCAAGCATTCCAATCCAATTATTCTGCACCGGGTTTTCATTTAGCATCTTAATGTACTTGTAAATGTATTTAGGGTTTTCTATGTTTTAATGCGTCTATAGATTTGATCGATTGCAGCTGAATCTTTTTTTCTCATTTTATGTTTTCTTTTTTCTTTTGCTATATATATTTTCTGATGTTGCTGTGTAAAAGATTGTTTGATTGCTGTGGTGCGATTAAGTTCTGTGACTTTGAATGTCTGATTTTTTATTTGTTCACATTGGGCATTAGCTGAGGCCGCGAAATGGGAGAAGATTAGCTATGCAGGAATAATCACTTGCACTGTACTTGCGTTCTATAACCTTTCAAAGGGTCATGCCCATCATGAGCCTCCTCCCGTAAGCTTTTCCCTTGACCTCTCTGAAATTCTTGTTTCTTATATCCATATCCTTTCATTCTGTTATGGATTCTTCTATTCAAACTTATGAAGCCATCAGGTTTGTATTTACTCATTTTTATTGACTTTTTGCAGCCATATCCATACCTGCACATTCGCACTAAGGAGTTTCCATGGGGTATGTTTCGAGCCTTGTTGTTTCCACTTTTCTCATTTTTGGATTCATTTCTCCACTAATGTGTTCTTTCTTTTCGTTTCATTTTTTCCTATGGTTCTGTTTGTACGATTTTATTCCCACCCCCAACACACACACACAATGCATTTGTTGCCTAAGGAGGGTCATACTTGTTGGATGACAAGCAATTGTAATATGGCATCCTTTTTAATGCTAAAATTAATAATACATTTGGTACTCCAAATTCATAGTTGTCATATCAATGTTAGTGGAATAAGTTTCCTCCTGAATAATTTTTCCTCCCCCCCCCCCGGTAATAATTGTAAGCTTATGTTTCCTCATATCATCTCCCAAATTCATTTTTGTGGTTGCTTGTAACACGATTTGCATTCTTTTAGTTTTTCTAAATCTTGTTTGGCCATAAAAGTCAAAACTAGCTAAACAGTAAGTGTGATCATGTTCAATGACTGAGCTTCAGGTAAAATTTTTTGTTTGGGGAGGGGGGTGGGAGGGTCCTTCCCCCTTCCCTCCCCTCTGTCCCCTGGGACAGGGGCAATATAAATATTACTCCTTCTATCCCTATTTATCTGTTACAGTTAACTACTTCACATAGTTTAAAAAAAATTAATAGTCTCTTAAATTCATACAACTTTGTTTATACATTCCAAAAGTACCATCGGATTTAATATTCTCCACAACTATTTTTTTGCTTTGTTTGCTCAACTCTCTCTCTAAAGTTATTACACTCTCATCTTCCAAAGCTATTTAATACAAGGGTATAGCAGTAAAATTAACATTAATAGTATCTAAATTTTTTTAATGTGATAGATAAAAAGGTACACAAAATCGTTTCATTTGTGACAAATAAATAGGGACGGAGGGAGTAACATTTTTGGGACCCTATCAATGTATAAAGTTTTATTTTTTTAAACTAAGTTTGTCTCTAATCACGTTTTCCTTTTGAATAGCAGAGAGTAGCATCCATATTTATTAGACCTGGTTTCTTGCACCTTTAGTAGGTGTTGTAGCTTATGCAAGTGATTTACTACATGTTTTAGTTCCAGTTAAAGAGAGAGAGAGAATGAATGAGGCTTGCTTGCTTAACATTATTCAGGAGTAAGTTCTTCATATATTCCTTCAACATAAATCCAGGTTCCACATAGTTTTTCTTGTTTAGATAAGATGAGTTCCGTACATTTGGGGCATTAGTATTAACTCTTCATATTTCAGAGATATGAAGAAGAGTAATACTAGTATAGGAGAATTGAAGATTTAATAAAGAATATAGGAACGTTATTCTACATTTTATCAACTTCATCTTTGAGGTGTGAAAACCTGATTATTAGAATGACTGGGACACATAACCATTTATGCATAATAATCTTGTTCGAGCAAAATATGCATCTATTCTGAACTTTTTAAATTGGTCTCAAAATACATCAATAATAGTATGTAAGAATATTGAAATATTTTAAAATTGATTTTCTTCAACCTACTTAGGGTTTGCTGCTTCTGCATGTTCCCATCGTGTCATACCATTTCTCATATGAGCATGCATATCATAGATTCTACCAACATATTTCTGACCTTTTGCCCAGTTTATATTCAATTGCTTATCATTGTTATTTGTAGAGAGGTAGTTTCTGTCTGCTATGGAGGCCTTTAGTGATTGTCATTTGATTGTTTTTAATAATTTGGGATTATAGGGTTGCCTTGCCTTCAAAATCTAGCTCATCTTGATTTGAGCACCTTGAATATTTGAACCACAATTAATCTGTGTTATTGTTATTCGTGTTGTTTGGATCCTGTTGTTCTTACTGGTTGTGAGGATAATTTTCCAATTTTAACGGTCATAATGAGCGTACTCAAAGTGGACCTTTTTTCTTGCTTTATGGTTGCAGGTCCAGAAGGCCTTTTTGAGAAGAAACACCATGACTGACTGTGCGGTCAACAGTTGAAGTCCTTATAAATAATGGTTATTTGTCATTGGTCAAGCAGTGTCATCAAGTTCATATTGTCAAAGCCGTCTCGGCGATTTAATGGATGTCTTTTAATGGTAGATATTGACTTAGATATTGCCCTTTGGCTATGCCTTCAAGTATTTTCATGTTTCATCCATTATTACTTCGTTTTTTGTTGGCTTCCTAATAAAGTCAAGGGATTCTTGTTATTATGCTTCTATATATACAAATCATGATTTTGACAGCAGTGTGTTTGGAGGAGTTTCAGGTCCCAACACCCAACAAAAGAAAAAGGGGTAAAAGTAAAAAAAGATACAGAAACAGCACTAAATTTGTTTCGTGGTAGTCGTACTAGTGACAATACTTTATTTTGTTGTTTGTGTATTTTGCTGGGATTGCACAAATGGTTTGCTCATCTTTAGCTACAGCTTGGGATGATTGCGGGGGTTGTAGCTTAACTTGGAGGTTGAGCAGGAAGTGACAGGTTTGCTCTCCATGTTTTCTTCAAATGTGATGTGATTATTAATACACGGGCCTGAACAGTTTTCAAAATCAACGAGTACTACACTATGATTTTGTTGTCGGAGCTGACCGTAGGGTTACTCGAGTCAAATCCCTAGATCTACCCGACCCGAGTAAAGTTTCAATGTTTTTCTAATGGTAGAAAGGGGGACAATTTGAAATAAGGGCGCCTACTAGTGTATGTAACTTTTATCGGGCAATGCAAAAAGATGGTGGTATGCAAGTCTCTGGCTGTTGGCCTATTGCTGTCAATTTCTTCAACCCACGTGCATACTTCGCTGGCTAAACTAGAATGCCGTCCCCCGCCCATGCGTTCTATAGGACTGGTAAACCGCGGCTTTCGAACTGGCGCTTGAATGTGTTATCATATGGCTTACCAAACAAGAGGCACAAGCCTCTGGCGACAATGACAAGATCCGTTTGATTGTTTTTCTTGCGAATGTACAGACGGACGGTCTTTCGTTTATCTGCTGTTGAAGGGATCTCCTCTGGAAATTGGAAAGAAGGGAGGGGATTGATTTGCAAATAGCCATAATTTTTACAAATTTACTCCACAGGGTGAACAATATTAATAGCAAAAACAATACTAGCATACACAACCGTTCGGCAATGAACAATCCATAACTAAAGGAAGTATTACACACTTTCCATATCCTTTTCTTGAGGACCATAGTTTTCAAGTTTGAATGGGGAAGTTCAGAATGGAAGAAAGAACGTGTTCAAAAAATCATTAAAATTGCTAACATACAGTGCTACTTAGCAATGGCATCTTCATGACCATTTGCTTCAGTCCCTGCCCCCGGCAAAGTATCCAAGTCAGTGCGAACCTCTTTCTCTTCTTGGGGAAGTAAAGAACTGGAAGAATCACCTTGATTCTGTTGCTCAGCTTCAGCATTGCCATTTGAGGTTCCTGATGCCTCAGAATTTGTAGTAGAATGGTCAGCTGGTTTGTTTTGGCCAGAATCAGCATTGTCATTGTCATTTGATGGATTAATCTTTTCTTCTGGTCCAGTTTCAGTATGAGCATCAGACTTCTGGTTGTCAGCTTTTTCATTGCTCTCTCTTCCGGATGCATTTGCAGAACCATTATCCATTTCCCCAACTGCATCAGCATTAGCATTTTGTCCATTAGATACAACAGACTCTGTGTTATTGGAGTTTTCACCATCTTTTGATCCTTCATCCTCAGGTTTTGATGCATCGGAATTGGAATCAGACTGGTTAGAGTCTGTTATCTCATCCTTCTTTTCAGTTCGTGCGCCATCTCCATTAGAAACATTATTTCCCTCATTATTGCTTTGCTGTTGGAATGCATCATTGTTGGAGTTCTCATTTATGTGCTGTTGTCCGTCAGCTTCTGATTTTTCTGTTGCAGGATTATTCCCTGAATCAAGTAGACTAGTTTCACTGCCGTTGCTTCCATCAGTAGCCACAATCAAAGATTTATTTTGTTCAGTTGTCTCACCATCTTTTGCATTTGAGTCTGTTTCATTCTCATTTGCATTATTTGCCTTGTTGTTATTGCCCTCATTCCCTTCAAATTCATTGTGTGCCTTCTCGTTTGGTTGCTCACTGCTTTTCTCATTTTGTGGTACATTTTGAGAATCCTGAACTCCTTCACTGGAGGCATTCTCACCACTATTATTTTCCTGTGAAGCAACTTTAGTAATCTGTTCATTTTCTTTAGGAGCCTTATCCTCTGGTGATTCCTCATTTTTAATCTCTTTCTGCTCCCCTTCATTATCTCCTTGCTTCTCTCTGCCATGTTCTTCATTTCCCCCCGCTTTATTCTCATCCTTCTCTGTTTGTTTGCTATCAATGTGCTCATTCTCTTTAACATCCTTCACTTCACCTGCCCCATAATTACTTTTATTCTCATTGGGCTCCTCACTTTCCACCTTATCTTCCTTTGTATCTTTTTCTTCATTATCTTTCCCCTCAGTCTCCTTTTCTTTTGCCTCTTCAGTTTCTTTTCCACTCTTCTCCACCTTCTCTGTAACTTCATTCTCATTTTTTTCTCCAGCCCCCTCGCTGCTTTGCACTTCTTCATGTTTTTCTTGATTCTGTTCCTTAGTTTCGTTACCTTCACCATTATTCTTGTTTTCATCGTTCTCATCTCTGCCTTCAGCAGTTTGATTTTCTTCTTGTTTTACTTGATTCTGTTGACTAGTTCCCTTCTCTTCACCATCCTCATTATTTTCATCATTCTCCTTCTCTTCTGTTTCTTTCTCATTTCTACCTTGACTGCTTTGCTCTTCTTCCTGCTTTCCTTGATTTTCTTCTCTAGCATCCTTCTTTTGACCATCCTTATTCTCATCATTCTCTCTGGCTTCTGATTCCTTCTCATCTTTGCCTTCACCACTTTGCTCTTCTTCCTGTTTTCCTTGATCCTCTTCACCATTGTCCTTCTCTTTGCCAGTGTCCTTATTTTCATCATTTTCATTTGCTTCTGTTTCTTTCTCATCTCTGCCTCCATTCTCTTCTTTCATTTCATCCTCTTTGATCTCTGTCTCCTTTTCTTTATCCAAAGCATCATCCTTGTGCTCTCGTTCATCCTCTAGCTTGTCTTGATCATGATCACTGCCCCACGACTTGCTTTCATCATCAAAACCTTTTCTTTCTTCTTCTTGTTCCTCCTTGTGATTGTCATCTTCAGTAGTCATTTCAATCTTAGGTTGGAGGTCCTTTCTTCCTAGCAAGCTTGCCTTCTCTGAAATATGTGTGCCTTCTCCATATGATGCCTTCTTACTACGAGAGTGCTGGACCTGATAAAGCAGCCATATGCAAACAGCAAGTAGCACAATTATCTGGAGGGCATGCTTCACTTTAAATCCTTTATTCCTTTGGTTCCGACGAGGTGATGACTTGAACATGATTCTTTGATCCTTAACTTGTATTTCAGAAGTCAGAACTATCTTCCTTAAGACCTGAGCTGAATGAAATCCTCTACATCGGATAAGGAAATGTGTGTTGTTATATAAACGAACCAAGATAAAAGGACGAAACTGGACATGTAAATGTTCAACACTGTCGCAATCATGGTTTACCACACAATCATAATATTTAGATGGAGAGCATACCATAATCATGTGGAACACAAAGAAAATCATGTCATTTGAACATCACCAATCAGAAAACAGCAGAAAGTTGGTAGTGGCAAAGCCACGTTATTGGATCTATCTATCTTCTGTGATCCAGATCTAACTAGAGTCTGGCAATGCAGTGATTTATGTTCGGATTCTGCACATATGCTGGAATCAAAGAAGAAAATCATAACAGCAAGCATATGACATAATTACTCAACTCTGATCATCTATCGAGCCCCCAGATCAAGGCTGAAAAAAGTTACTTTCATGTGCACAAATTCAGTACCAAAGGAGAACAAGATAACAACAAACCTAAATGGACATATCATATTTCATGTAGCAAGGTTCATATCTAACCCCACCGAGAATAAAAAAGAAAAAAAATAGAAGAATAAGAAACAGAAAAACAGAAGAAAAATCCAATAAGCATTTCCATGATAAGTAAAAACTCAGTAACTACGCACTACTAACAAGAAACCCAGCCTCAATTCAACAGTAAAATGCACAGAGTAGCCAAAATCGCAACTCACTTGAGTCAAATTCAAGCACCATAATGTCACACAGACAACCAAATAACAACCTTATATAAAGGTTCACCTACAAGAACTGATCCACGCAGAACAGCATTTAATCTCAAGACTCATAATTATGCAAAACTTCCAATGCCACTAAGAGAGTTCAAGAAAAGCTAAGTCATACCTGGTACTAAAAGATGTATAAGTCTTGCAGATTCCCTTTTATCAATCAATGCAGCAAAAGCAACCTTCTGCGCCCAGCGAACATGATTAGCGTGAACATTACCAAAACATCTTCATATTCATCAAACATCAAGTTTATTTATGGTTGCATAAAAGCCATACCTTTGTATCTTTTACACTCGTTTCGTTCAAACCAAATGAAGCGGTGGGCACAACTAGATTTTCCCAAAAGGTTTAACTACACTTTCAAGAGGACCTGCAATGGCTTCTTCTCCAATCTCAATCTCTCAGATTGGATCTACCCCCCGCGCCTCAACGCGAGACAATGTGTGTATTTATAAATCTGACACCGCCAAGTGTAATTCTATTTCGAGAACAGTAATAATAAGGTTTTTCGTTGTCTCCACGCTGTTTCATGCGCGTTGGTTTTGACGTTCACATCATGCTTTGACAGTTAACCATACCTATACGACGTCGTGTCGATGTTTATTTAGCTCCAAACAACCTCGTTTTAAGGCAATCAACTTGCTACTAGGTAGTGCGGGTCAATAATTTCGAAGGATCAGAATCGCCACGTGTCATCTCAAGATCTTCCCATCGCATGCCGTCGTGTCCATTTTCCTTCCACATTCCTGTTATTCTATCATCTCTCCAGCCCTTTATTTCTAGTATTTATTTCCAATTTAGTCCCTAAAAGTTTAAACATTTTCAATTAAGTCCTTAATAATATATTTATTCTAATTTAATCTTTTAAAATATTATTTTCTTCTCAAACTAAGTCATTTCATCTGACTCTATTATTTTTTTAACTGTTAAAGTGAAAAAAAGTCAAATATTAAATGTAACTTTTACAATTAAGTTCTAATAATAATAAATGTCAAGTTACATTAGATTGAAAGTAAAAAATAAAAAATATATGAAGATAAATTAACAAAATTAGTTTTATTGTATATATTCTTAAGTTGTTAATATTTAATTATCTTATTTTACAAAATAATAAAAATAATCTCAATTTTAAAATTTTAAATTCTATAATCTCAAATAATAAAACAAAAAATTATATATCTTGTGAGTATTTTTATTCAAATTAAACTCAATAATTGAAATAAAATGAATAAAATTTGTTTTATTTTTTTAATTTAGTTTCGTAAAATTTGTATTAAATCAAATTAAATTAAAATGTTTATAAAATCGTCTTTAGTTAAATCGAACTAAATTTATATCTAAAATAAACATTGGGTACTCTCTTAAAAAATATATTCTTTTTTTGTCTTATTATCATGATGTTTAGATTACATGAATATATTAATTTTAGAATAAAGTTTATCTTTAAATTTATATATTATAAACATCGTGATAGTAAGACAAATTTTTTTTTGTAAGAATGTCCATTGTTTAATTTAAGTATAAATTTAGTTTGGTACAATAAATGGAAAATTTTTATTTCTATTTTTCTGATAATGTTATTAATTTATCAAACTATATAATTATTTTAATTTTATAAAATAGTAAAAATAAAAATAAAAATTCATCTTCAAATTCATATATTTGAAACATCATGATAATAAAACAAAAAGAGTGTATATTTAAGAGTGTTTAATATTCAGTTTAAGTATAAATTCAGTTTAATTTTATTAAAGATAATTTTATAACAATTGCAATTTGATTTCTTTTAATACAAATCTTGTAAAATTAAATTTAAAATAAAATAGATTTTAATCAGTTTGTTTTAATTCTCATGTTTAAGTCGAATAAAAATACTCTTAATATATATAATTTTTTGTCTTATTATTTAAATCATAGAATCTTAAATTTTAAAATTGAGATTATTTTTATTATTTTGTGGAATAAAATAATTAAACATTAATAACTTAAGAAATATATATATAATAAAATTAATTTTACCATTTTTATAAAGAATTTAATTGAAAAAATTTCATATTTATAGAGATTAAGTTGAATTTAATCTCTAATTTTTTTTACCTTGACCGTTGCAAAACCAATGGAGTAAGATGAAAGGACTTGTTTGAAAAAATAACATTTGAAAAGACTAAATTGGAATAAATCTATTATTAATGACTTGATTGAAAAGCTCAAAATTTTAGGGACCAAATTGAAAAACACTCTTATTTCATGGCTTTTAATTCCACATCATTCACAGAGGGAAACAACAGCTGAGGAACAATGGCCGCGAAGGTTCTTACGGCCGCGCTCCGCCGCACAGTCTTAAAGCCCAGCCACCTGCGTCCGTTCTCATCGGCTGCCGCTGCCGCAGTGGAACCCTACCAAGAGGATGCAGCTGGAATTACAATGAAAGGGGTGAAAATCTCTGGAAGACCTCTCTACCTCGATGTGCAAGCCACTTCGCCTGTAGACCCCAGGGTACTTGACGCCATGCTTCCTTACTATCTGTCTCGCTTCGGAAATCCCCACTCCCGAACCCACCTCTACGGTTGGGAATCTGACCAGGCGGTGGAATCCGCCAGAGCTCAAGTCGCAGCCCTAATCAAAGCCTCACCTAAAGAAATCATTTTTACATCCGGCGCCACCGAGTCCAATAACATCTCCGTCAAAGGCGTTATGCACTTCTACAAAGACAAGAAGAAGCACGTTATAACAACCCAGACGGAGCACAAGTGCGTCCTAGATTCCTGCCGTCATCTCCAGCAAGAGGGATTTGAGGTAACTTATCTTCCTGTTGAGTCTGATGGGCTTATCAATTTGAATAAGCTTCGGGATGCGATCCGACCCGACACTGGGCTTGTTTCTGTCATGATGGTCAATAACGAGATAGGAGTAATTCAACCAGTCGAGGAAATTGGCAAAATTTGTAAAGAATTTAATGTTCCGTTCCACACTGATGCTGCACAAGCTCTGGGAAAGATTCCAATAGATGTGGACAAATTGAATATTAACTTGATGTCTTTGAGTGGGCATAAAATTTATGGCCCGAAAGGAGTTGGGGCTTTGTATATGAGACGGAGGCCAAGGATACGAGTGGAACCTCAAATGAATGGAGGTGGGCAAGAGAGGGGGTTAAGGAGTGGAACTGTGCCTACTCCGCTGGTTGTGGGGCTTGGGGCAGCATGTGAACTGGCAATGAAGGAGATGGAGTATGATGATAAGAGGATTAGATCTTTACAGGAGAGATTGTTGAATGGTATTAGGGAAAAAATTGATGGGGTGGTGGTGAATGGTAGTGTTGAGAGGCGATATGTGGGGAATTTGAACTTGTCCTTTGCATACGTAGAAGGAGAGAGTTTGTTGATGGGTTTGAAGGAGGTGGCAGTGTCGAGTGGGAGTGCTTGCACCAGTGCAAGCTTGGAGCCGTCGTATGTTCTGAGGGCATTGGGAGTGGATGAGGATATGGCCCATACATCAATTAGATATGGGATTGGGAGGTTTACTACAGAGGAAGAGATTGATAGGGCTGTGCAGCTTTCTGTGCAGCAAGTTCAGAAATTGCGGGAAATGAGCCCGCTTTATGAGATGGTGAAGGACGGAATTGATATAAAGAGTATACAATGGACACAACACTGATTGGTTAAAGGGTTGGAATTGTGTGGTTGTATGAGAAAGTGAAGTTGCACATGATAAGTGCAACTGCTGCAATTTGATCTTACAAGAATTATCCATGTTTTGTCCCTGTAAATGCTCTTAAAACTTACAAGGAGTTGTTTCAAGGTTAAATTTTGACACTAGGTGGATGTATGTAATGTCTACAATAAGGTAGCACACAGTGCATTCTGGCATCAACATGAATTATTGTACTTTCCAATGGAATAATGCTGCAATTATCTGTCTTTGGCAGTCTTACTTGGTACTTTTACTTGCCATGGGATAGTCTTACTTTTTAGCAGGCGGCAATGCCTCTTAGTGTCTGATTATCACCTTTCTTAGCTTGGGATGATACTGCTATTTCAAATTGAATATGTTGTTGATCTTTTTTGATTGATGGCTATGATATAGCTTTTGGTTTGTGGTTCTCTTTCCTTCAAGTAGTTGAGAAATTATGGCTATTTTCTTATGTTTGAACCTTCCGGCTTTTAACATTTTGTTTTTGTGCATTTTGCTGTTCTCTGATATTTTGGAGTTTTGTGGTGTATAATTTGCTGTAGTCTTAGGACATATTTCAAAAATACCTGTGAGCTTTCATCAGAATTTGTTGTTTTGAATTTAGTTTCGAGAATCTGAATGTGAAGTTGTTTCCCAAGGTGGAACTAGGTCTTAGTCTTTTAGAAAATGGAAGATGCTTTTGAAGTTGGCAAAGTCATTGCAAAACATTAGTAGAGGTGTTGATCGATATTTTCTAATCTTTTGATAAAACCTTAGCAGTTGTTTAGAAGTATAGTGAAAAGAGTGAACCAATGGCAGAGAATGCAACTTCCAATTTTGGACAATAGTTAGGAGAGTGCATCACACATAGCCTTTGTCACGCCAATTAACTCAAATTTATCAGGCATTGTTCAATTTTGGACCGTCCTACTTATGTAGTATTTGAAATAAACAACTTCGAGGGGAAGGGCTTGAAGTCAATAAAATCTGGGGGGTGTATGTAATATGTGCATGCATATCTTGTGTAGCTCGGTATATGCATGGTAATCGTATTTATAACAAGAGATGAACCCAAGCTACAATCTACATAGAGGAAACTATACCTTATATTCCATCAACCGGTTTGAACATAACCTGTGATCCGAACGACAGTTTTGACTTCAAATGGTGAAATGGAGCTCTTCTTTTGTAGCAAAGCTGATTGGACAGCTCTCATTCCCAGCATCAAAGTATAGATCATGATAGGATCACCAGCTTGATTGAATTTTCTGTTCCTATGAGTGACTTAGAGTCTGCCATTCTTTTCAGATTCTGGTTCCTTGCAAATTTGCAAGTGGTGGAATGATATTATCCGAGTATAACCATGTAATCATTGCATTGGATTGTAATCATTCCCACCTTGCGGCACACCTTGTACAAGACTATGGTAAATGTTGTGTCTAATTCTCCACGTTATGACTGGGAGCTTGGTTGTAGTTTCTCATTAGCTGAATGGATTGCCGTGATGCAATGCTTATAAATATATCTTCTTCCAGCTTCGTTCTGTCTACTCTGTTTTGGTTTTCACGCTATTCTTGTTGATATTCGCTAGTAAGAGGTAACAATACGAGGGGAATCTAGTTCTACTCTCTCTCTCTCTCTCTCTCTCTCTCTATGTGTTATTCCGAGGTGTGTCACAATGGCAATATGAACTATAGATGGGGGTCCGCCAAAGATACTGCAGAATAGAATTATATCCGAGAAGATTTATGCTGGTCATTATGTAACTTATTAACAAAATATTAATAAAAATATGACATTAGGCTGTGAATGATACTATATTCGTTTCGTCGTTTTATATTTATATACCAAAATTAAAAATCTTAAATTCTAAGTAAATTTTAAAACTAAACTTTTATAAAATTAAGTATTTGTTTTTTTAATAATTAGAAAGAGTTAGGTCATAATTAGTGAAAATAGAAAGATTAACTTATATCGTGAAACGAAAATAGTATCTCATTTATTCTCTATGAGTCATTTACATCTCCAATTCCTCCTTAACGTCTGTTACTAATTTTGTTTTGAAATTTGTTCATTTGAAATTTTGAACCAAATTTTTTGACCCGTCGAAACTTCAAAATAAATCTCCCATTAATCCTCTCCTCAAAAAATCAAAATTACCCAATTAGAAGTTTGGAACCTTTGGATCTTCCTCTATCTCATCTACTAGTCGGTGGTAAGGTTGTGTTTCGGCTGCTGGACGCGAGACGGCCTGGAGTAGAGTTGACAGCCTTCTCCTATGCTTCCCAGAGTACATGTGACAGCCTTCACCTCATATTCATTGATTTACATCAAGAAATAAGAGAAAAATTCTCTATTCAACACAACAGTATTAAATTTCATTCAACATTAGAGTAAAAAAAGAAAAAAAAAATGTAGGGAAGTTCCCGTGTTTTTTTTGAAAAATATTAATTATTAATATATAAAAATATATAAAGAATCAAATATTATAAAATAAAATATAATAATTAAATAATATAAAACGAATAGAATAGAATATTTTGTTAATAAATTATATAGTGACTACTATAAATTTGCTCCCCTCCACCGTCCAAATATTCGCGGATGGGGATAACTTTTGTACCTTTACCATTACCTTTTGAAGTCTTTCATTCACGAGGGCAGGTTGATCCGTCAAATAATTTTCAGGAAAATGAAATGAGAATACTCGCGAAAGAATCTTATCTCAAGATGCCTGCCACTGTGGGCGACCTTTCATCCAGTTATTTCATATGGCAAAGAACGTTGATCCTGGGGTGTGTAATTTTCTCTTTTCTATCGTTAAAATTCTCTCTGCCTTTCGTTCCTCTGCTTCCATAAAATCGCTTTAAAGCACTTTCCCCCTACTGTTTCGAGCAAAAAAATTTCATTGTTTTGGGGTTCCTTCTTATGAGACCAATAGCATTCTCACGCATTCAGGCTGGCTATGAGCGAATGTACATCTGAGTAGTCCGTCCATAGGGAAATTTTAGAGTTCATCAGGTTGTTAACAAATGGCTTAAGAAGGAAAATAAATAACCTTACGCAGAGGTTGAGGTTCTCAGGACCACTGAATCACTACTGTCTGTCTGCATTATCACTGCTACATGAGCTTACCAAGAATGTGTAGTTGTTCCTTGCAAGTCAAGTAAAGTAGCTAGCAGGATGACCAGGAAATGGAAGGATTCCCGGCTGACCATTGGATCCCTAAAAGTTAGAACCCCGTTATCAATTGTGGTTGCTTTTCAATCTTCATTCGTCATTACAGTGGATAAATTGGGTAAGCCTCGGTAACTCTTTTGCACTACCAGCTAGGGCCTAGTGGTGTCATTTATTGAAAGGACAATACTAGTGGGAAGTCCTAACGGTGGCTCTTCTCATAAAAGCCAGACAACTAGAGCAATATCAGCAGATACTGAAGATACACATATTATTCCAAATCTTGGGGTACTCTTTTAGCAGTTCGGCCAAATCTTTCATGATTCAGTACTGGTTTTGCAGCCAGATTTGTTAACAATTGCATGATTTATTAACTCGTATACACGTTTGGTAGGCTTACGGACTTCGCATTTACTGTCGCGATACTGCATTTCATTGGCATCAGAGAACCTCTGAAAAAAGCAGATTCGAGAATCAACTGAATTATAGCTAGCAATCGAGTACTCAATTATTCTGCATTAGTATCTGAGGCCGATTTCGTACCAAAACTTGCATTTGTGTGAAGTCTTCTTTTCGGCTAAATGCTAACATTTCTACTCATATCTGAAGCAAAATTGAAATTTTGAAAATTGGAGATCAAGTACCCCGTTTTCCACTATTTTTAGCAGAATGGAGAGTCCATTCACATGGATTAAACTGAAAAGTACGATAACAGGTAACGAATAGGAATAAATGCCCGAAACTAATAGGTCGCCAAATCTCCAAGATGATTAAACAAAACGCAGAAGTACAAAGACCAAAAGGAGAGGAAGAAGGCAAACAAAACTGGAAGTAGGATTCATTTACAGACCTTAAGAACAATTAAGTTAAAAACCAATGAAAATCATGGATTGAAGATGAGGTCTCCACATTTGCACTTCCAACTCATGGGCTTGTAGTTAGAATAATCATTTCCTCTGGCGTAGGTAATTCTAGTGACTGCAGGGGAGTCCTTGATTCCACCTTTATCTTGGGGAGTTGTAGGCACCTGAATGGCTTCACAGTGTCCGCAGGAACTGCATTTCTTATCGCACCTGGGCGGCCTTGACCCTATCTTCGCATACCCAATTGGTTTCCCTATTGGTCTACCTGCAACATGCACAAAGAAGAGAACTTTACGCTAAATTGCAACCTGGAGTGGATGTGTCCCATTCCGTATTAAGTGCCCGTGTATACCTTCTGAAATTTATACCATGCAATTATACTTTACCTTCAGCATTTAAACTGAGCTGGGTTGAGGTTACAATCATGAGAATGAGAAAAGAAATGGCAAAATGGCGAAGTGTGCTGCATGGGAGACTGTGACCACAACCCATTTCAGAGAAAGAGAGGCTTGTCTTGTGTGCTGTAACTGTAATGACTTCCTACTACTCCTAGCGCTGAGGGTTGAAAATTGAGAGAAAATTATAGACTTCTTTGGAAGACAGGAACGACTAAATAGAGAAGCTCTCAAAAGGCATGTGATGGTTGAGGAGTGAGAGTAAAGCTAATCTATAACAGCTTACATGCATGATGGAATTTGTAATAACATGTCACTCTCAGTCTGGGGATTCCAACAGATTTGAGTGGAGGATTTTGATATGATATAACGTAGAAGGACAAAACGATTTCGCAGATGGTTAAAAGCAAGAAGCAAAGAAGATCCGAAAAGGGAAGAACCTTAACCTCGTTGGATGAGCCAAAACCTTTTAAGCAACAAAGACATAATTTATAATGCAAGAAAGAAAAGCAATAGCAGGAGGAAGCAGTTGTAGCAGTAGAGATGAGATAGCTACACAACACGGCAACATGTGAGATGAAAGTAAGTGAATGGTTGGTCGTTTGGAGCGGATTAGAGTTTTCAAATAGATAGAAGACAATGATCCAAAACGGCAAGAAGCCAGAAGACGCCACAAAGAGACATCTGACTACAGCTGTTTGATTTTCTGGGTTTTCGCTTTCCAATTCCCTCTATAATCTGCCCATCGCAGCAGATTTCTTGTAGTGGTTGATATCCACGGTGCCAAGACACCACAGTATCCTTTAGCATTCTCTCCCTTCTCGCCCTAAGTGAGAATGGAATCATGGCCTCTTTGTGCTGATAAAATATTTATAATACCTCATTTACTGCGAATAGTAAGATATAGTTAAAATTTATTTATTATACATAAATTTTCTTTATTTTTCTTTCGATCTTTTGACTAAAATTTTGCCAAATATAATATTGATATAAATAGTAATATACTGTATATTGCACATAGCCATATCCTCATTTGGTTTTGAGGAAGAAACATCAAGAATAGTTAATCAATTTTGTGCCTCCTGGCCCGCTATGATATACTCTTATATCCCTTTCAAGTGCATAAGATGGGAACTTTTCAGTAAGTTCACTATTTTTTCAATAGAAAGATAATTTGGTTTGCCTTCATTTTTTGTCTCATATCCTCATCTATCTTTGCTTTGATATACGGTTCTGGAAAGGCCCTTTTACTGCTTTGGTGGTATCTCTTTGGACGGAACCTTGGCTTCTAGTTCTAGTTCTTGATATATGACTTTCAAACTTTTAGAGGACAAAATCCACGATGTAGCCAACTCAGTCATGCCTTACAAATATGCAACCCAGTAAGAATTTTGGATGTGGAAAAAACGAATTGTGGCTTCTGGTGAGATTCCAAGCAAATATTGTTGAATTAAATACCTATATTTTTATACTATAAAATAGTCTTGAAACAAATATTAAAATTTAATTTATATTTACACAGTATTATCCACAATATATATATATATATATTATTTGACATACGTTATTGAAATTTAACAAATATGTCGGGAATAACAATTTTTTCCACCGTCATAGTATAAAGTATGGATTCATTAAATTGATTACAATAAGCCCCTCTTGTTCTTCTGAAAAGACACATCTCTTGTTATATAAAAATTGACAGTTTTTTAATTTTAATGATTTTTTATTTGAAAACCCCCCCAAAAAAAAGAGAGCCCAAGGAACTTTGGGGCCTTCATCTTGGGCTTCCTTGAAAGACTAAGACAGGCCCATCATCTGGTCATATAAGAATCATTGAGCGGGCAGCTCGGTTTGTCCTTGCTAAAAACGTCAAAACCTGTGGACGGCCCACAAACCCAAAAGTATAATACTTCAAAAACAAATGGAAGGAATTTAAAAAAAAAAATTGTGTCCCTCCATTGCTTCCCTCGGCGAGAGTCAGAGGTTCCCTCCATTTCTCCATTAGGGCATTCGAATTTCCCTCTCCATTCTCTCTGAGATTAGATCAAATTTGGAAATTGATCTGTCATCTGACTTCTTCTTGGGCCGGAGCTAATTCCTATGGCGACGTTTGCCATCTGCACCACAGCAGCCGCCGCTCGGGGTTACATTATCTACATTTTAAATTTCCAATGCATTAATGGTTGAAATATTTCGATTTTGTTTTCGTATTTAAGCTGTAAACTGGATCTATAAATAAATAAGTAAATGTATGCCAGTTGCCTTGTTCCACTGTCACCATTTTCGATCCCGACGAAACACATTGGGACGGTGCCTGTTGTTGTAAAATGTCTTTTTTTTTTTTTTACGTGAAAAATGAAAAGAAGAAAATCTACTTCCAAGACTCTGATGAGTAATCACTTCAGTTCTTTATGGATGATCGTCTTTAGTAAAAGGAAAAAAAAAAGTTTTTTTTAAATATGCTCAATAGATTATCTGTGTAATTCTACTTGGGAGGGTGGAAATTTGAGTTAGTTTACATTTAACATTTGGTAGGAATCACCCCGCGAAGCCTCCTTGCGTTTGATTCGCCCCAGAAACGTTTCATCCTAAAGGTTGGTTCCTTTTCGTCATTATATTTCATTTCTTATTTGTTATTAGTACTTGGAAATACATATAACTTGTTAATTTAGATTATTTGTATAAGAATGAGGTTGAAGATGTGTTTTTGTGCACTTGTGAGTTGTGACTGACGATATATCTCAAACAGGACAATTTCTCTATTATGCTTTGACAAGGTTGCTTGTGCTAACCTTTTCAGTCTCCATAATAGCTGGATAATTGTACTATTGGTTTCCCTTCTGGAATAGGATATACATTTACTTTGATTTTTATGCAGATTTTTTGTTTGGATGAATTTTATAATCCCATCCATCATTGATTTTAGCAATATAATGTGATATATATACTCCTATAGATATAAATAATTAGGGAAGGAAATAAAGATCTCTAAATAGTTAGATCATAATTGATGCTTTTATTGGATGGTTGAAGTAATGTATGTTAAGATCAATATTATCATTATTATGTGAAAGCAATTGAAATATTTGAGAGCATTGGAAGAATAACCAAGTGTAAGCTTTTGATAACACCACACAGCATGAACTGATTATACAAGGAAATCTTCCCGGATATGTGGTGTTTGTTGCTTGATGGCATAATGTTCCTTGAACAGTTCACAACTGGGAATTTAGGGTTAGTTGCTATTTTGAACAATCTACTTACAAGCATATGGAGTTTTTGTACCTTTTCTTTTTTCGAGGGGCTGCTCCTTCTGCCAGTAAATCCTTCAGTTCTTATATGCAAACATGAAAGAAGGCTGTTTAAAATATTGTCTTGATTTTATGTCGTGCCTATGCAGTTTATCACAATGGTACACTGTGCACGGAGATCATCCAAGATGCATGGTCTTCCTGGCATAATATGTCCATAATTCTAACATCAATTCATGTAACATCTCTACATACTTGATCCTTTCTATTCTGACTTTGGAATCTCTGTGTTTGAGTTTTTCCTTGAAGAAATTATGCCTGTGGTGAGTACTTTTGCAGTCAATTCTTACTGACCCAAATCCTGCATGTCCTACCGACTCAGAGACCAGCATGATATTCAGGGATCTAACAAGTTTGCACCAGTTAATAGGACTTGATCTGTTCCTTTTTCCTTTCTGAATTTTGGTTGACTAACTATTAGATTTTGACACATGCAGGAGATTATGCTGTTGTGATCATAACTCCATTCTTCTTAATGTTTTTCCACACACCTTCTTTCAGCCTTTCTATGTATTGAAAGCTTTTATTTAGCACCCTAAGAGTTACCGAGCCCTATGTTCATTTTACTTCACTACCTGCTGTCAGTTTCTGCATGTCGTTGTCCCAAACTCTGAATAACAATTTTGTAACTGAATTTCTTCTCTCTCTCTGTGGTGCATGCACACGCACAGAGCAAAACTGCCTAGATATTCACTTATTTATGTCATATACTCAAGATGGAGAATATTACAATAGTTTTGAATGAATGCTTGGCAATTCACCTTTGTTTGATGTCATGAGGAACTCAAAACTTTGTTATTCTCTTTGGATTCATGGTGGTTTTTGGCAGTGGACTCTTAGTATTGTCTGATAAACCCTCCTTTTATATTTTCATTTTAATCCTCTAAATCCATGGTTGAGAATATTCTCCAAGATTCCCCAAATAAACTTTGATATGATTATGATGCTTTTCTACATCTTTCAACTAACTGTGACATCAAATGTAATTTTCAAAACTCAGTGCTAGATTTGTTCAGTGTTTTGCCTGCTATATTCTATGGAGACCAGCTAGGAGTATGCTGCAGGTTGAGAAACTGGATCATCTATAGGAAATAAGAGGAAAAAGGAGAATCATAAGCACTGATACAGTGGAAATACATGTGGTTTTTTATGGAGATGAACTGATATTACTTGATAAAATCCATACATTGTGCTCTTTATTTACACAGTTTTCCAATCTTAGTTTTGGTTTTTCCAAGTAGAGTTGATAATTTATATATCTTATTTGTGTTCCCTTAATTTTCCTCTGTTATTTCTTTAGAAATTGGAAGAACCTTTTTCTTGTAAGTGTCGGGGTCAAATCCCTGTGGTTGAAGCAGTGAAATACTCGTTACATGCATGATGATGAGTAGTTTAAGACCTATAGGCATACAAGAGAAAATGACCTGAAGGCTCATTCTGAAAATTTGCAGAATTCTTCCCCTCTACAGTTTCAGCATATTCCAGAAGTCATAGTCAATCACTTTTTTTGGTCCATTCTTGCTTTTGGTAAGTTGAATAAGTAAATAAGCAAGAATGGACCAAAAAATGGTTATTGACCAATACTTTGGTAAGTTGAATAAGTAAATAAGCAAATACAACATTTCAGATCCCACTATAAGCTCACACTGGTTTCACTGCAATCTGAAGCTAACTCATTAACTTTCAAAATTGAAATGACTTGGCTAAGTTGCTTTCTATGTGAACTTGTTAGGTGTGAAAATTTTGACTTGCTTTACTTATGGTATTAATTATAATTCATGTGTCATTTCATGGACATCTTTACCTTTTTGCCCAGCAGTAACATGAAATTCAGAGAGGATTAGAGTTTGAATGTGACATTCAATATGTCTATTCTGAGAACAACAATCCACGAATGCTGTTATATCTCATCAACGACAGGCAACAAGATCATTGACCTTTTGTCGCAAAGCTTAATCTTTCCTTTGGTGAGCATATAGACACTTTTCCTTTACCCATGGGAACCTATGTATATTGATACAAGGGCTTGTATTGCCTATATGTATTTAAGAACAGATAAAAGATGTTTCACTGAAGTTAAATACTTTGAAATTTTGGATGATAATATATTCAATTTGGGTATCCTTGTGGATAGTTTCCTATATTCCATTTTCATTGAAGTGCATGCACTTCATTAGTTGAAACATTTATGAAAATGCATATCCTGGCTGCAATTGTCATCATAAGCAACAATACTTGAAGTTATTGGTAGTGCAGATTGTTTACTCGCAGTAGCTGTTGTTATGTTCCCGCAAACAGAAAAAACATTGTTTTCATGTACCAGAGAAGGGGGGAAAAAGACGCTGTTGTTTTTAAAGTCAACCTTCTCCTCCGTGGTACTGATAGCTGGTTCTTGCCTTTTCCTGATAATTTCTCTCTAGTTGCAAAGTTCTCTTTTTCAGAGTTTTATAGTAATTCACGTTGCTGTACAAATTTTTGGTGGTGGGAGGTATTTGTAGTAGAATACTATATCCTTCTATCTACAGACCTCATTAATCATTTTTTGCGATGTGACTAATTATAGTTTCCTACTCTGATAGGGGTGGTTGTATATTCTAAATCCATCTAAATGCAATCAATGAGATGCCCCACTTATCTCTGTCTAATGGTTGCCATTAATATCGTACATTGTATGTTTTAAGTCCATTTCAATTATCTTATAACTGATATTGACATTGTACCTGTTAAAGTTCCAATAGTATACTAATATTTCCGTTCCTGGCTGTAGCATTTTTTGCAGGTTCCGCATTTTGAAAGTGCAAAAAAGCATACTGTTGTATTCATGCACTCATTTAGAAAACTTGACGAAAACTGAGAGGAGAATAACAATTCAATTCAGGGAAATTTTAGCTGGCTTCTTTTCCCTTACGGGCAAAGGGGTTGATGATTTTGAAGAATTACCCCTTGATGAAACACTAGAGGTCTAAGTCACAATGCATTATAGAGTTTGTCAATTCTGGTAAGCCTAATACATATATTCGTGGTTAGGGAGTCAAATCTGTCCTGCCTATTAGGAAGCATCCACCAAACTGCATCCAAAAGGCTGTCTATAAGTAGCTTAAAAGTCCTGTTAAATGTCTAATCTTGCTAATTAGTTATAACCTCACTCACGAACGAAATTTGGACCCTAGACGTTTCTCAACTTTAAGTCCCTGGTGGAGAGACTGCTGTTTTGGTGTTACCTTCTGTTTTACCTTTTCTTTTCCCCCTTGCTTTGTGTCCTTGTATATTTCATCATCACTCGCGAGTTAAATGTGCAATACTTTACATCAGGGCACCACTTGCTTCTTGCCATCTATACTACCAAGTATATTTTCCGCTCTGGTCTTGGCCACTCAATCGCAACTCATTGTGGTACCCTGGAGAGCAAATCACACTTCCTATCCTGACATTAATTCCGTTTGTTTTTAACACCAGAGGCATTAGAAGATGGATCAAAAGCAGACCTCTGTAGATAATGAATGTTGGCACAAGTTGATGTCATGATTGTAAGATTGATTTGAAATGAATGAGAAGGTGAACTTGACTCGGTCCTTCGCCTTCAAAAAATTAAGGACTTCACATATTTTCCTTTTAAGTTTTCACGTGAGATCCAAAATGTGATTGCGACCATGTCTTGCATCTATGTTACTGCCGACATACGTATTAGGGATATTTATCTCCATGCTAATGCAAGGCAGAACAGCCTGTTTATTGGTTTCATTAACTTCTGAACCTTGAGATGATGAATCTGCAACATACCCAAAATAGTTTGAATACTTCAATTTGTGAAGGTAATTTGCTTTTGTAAACTTGTGTGTTTCCGTCCCAAATTTAATATCTAAATATCTAAATATTGATTCTGGATTCTTCTAAGATTGAGAATTGTCTCCATCTAAATCTTGATTTGTATGAATGGTCATTTTACTATATTTGTATGGCTATTGAATTTTCATTCACTCAACGGATAATGCCAATTTTGTTTTTAATGCTGGACTCAAATTATTGGAAGCATTATTAAGCAGAATATGACAAGGAATTGACGTTTGGGAATGAGATATAATATACTAGTTCTTCACTGGTTCAGGTTATTCATCTCAACAATGACTGCAACCAAAACGCTGCTTTAGCACAAAACCTAGAAATGTGACATGAAAGCTACATTTGAAGAAAAAGATTCTGTAGTAAACCATTTCTTTTCATTTGCATTCTTGTTCTCTTTACAAGGAAAACCGAGGTCTTTATACAATTCACTACATGCATTTCTTCAAAAAGAAAGTACAACCAATATAATGATCCCAATGGCAAAAACACCTCGGGTGGTATTCTTGGTAGTATAGTTCCAATCATCAGAGAAATAATAACGTTTACTTTATCATCCAAATTTCTCTTTAACTTCATTCAAATATTGAAACTTGATCTTTTCTCATGTTCTTATATAATGAATTATGAATTTGCTTACTTCAGGATCGATGCATCGGTGCGGTAGATCAATTGACTAAAAATATTCAGTATTAACGTTATTTGTTACGTTTTGTATAATAAATTATTACTTTGTCTACATTGAAGTTGATACACCTGAGTAGTAGTTTAATTGACTGAAAGCACTCCATATTTTTCAGGTTTTAGATTTGATTTATATCTTCAGTCTTTGAATATCATGAAAATTTGCTCAAATTTTACGTGGCTAATGAAATTAATCATCCATCAAAGAAAAGAAAAAATTGCAGAAGAAATAAAAAAAAAAAATACGATTGGGCTTTGTTGGGGCCGTTGTGTCCTCTCCCAAGAAAGAAATTGAAAAGGAAAACTTGGACCAGTACTCTTTTCATCCCTTTTTATCTGTCTATTTTTACTAAATTCTTTGTCTCAATTTATTTATCTCATTAGCAAATCAAGATAATATTAATTATTATTTTTTTACAAATACCCTTTTTTAATACAATAAATATTGTGCACTTGTAGTGAGAAATAGAATTAAATTAAATATGTTTACCACATATAAAATTTTGAAATTTGATTACTCCTTAATAAAAAGAGACATTTTTTTAAGATAAAATAAAAAATATTAATTAATTAAAAAATTTATTTTTTAAAAAAATTTATAAATTAATTAAAATAAACCGATAAAAAAAGACAAGATAATAATCACCAAATAGCATAAAGGTCAGCCTCATACAGAAAGCTAATTTTGTTCCTTCCTATCGAGTTCTACAGCCAATCAAAAACTGCCACATCATCTCGGAAAGGGACATGGTGCTGCTGTTAGGGCACGGAAACGGATAAAAACGTGGCGCGGAAAGGAATGGTTAAGACGTGGCTTTCGGTGGTTGGTATTCTCCGATTATTCTTCTTCTTTTTCTATTTTTATTTCTATTATTTGGACCGAAAATTTTGCTTGTCATCGGGCTATTTTACGTACTATTACACGTCAGAGGCTCCCATTATGAGGCTATGGATCGTTGGTAGGCCCAATACTTCATACACTATTTTGGCCCACGTATAAATCATTTCATTTATTTACCATTTTTTCCCTCTCTATTTGCATGTGCTTTTTTCTTTTTCTTTTTCTTTTTCTTTTTTTCCTCCCACCTATTTTTATTTTTTATTTTTTCCCTCTTTCTTGTCAAATTGAAGGAGAAATAAGGTGTTATTATGAATTATTGGAATCTCCATTAATTAGTGGAGGCTCCACTAATTATGGATTTATGTGAATTATTAGAAGATTTTTATGGATTTCCACCATTTAGTGGAGACACCATTAATTAAGATTAGTTGAAGATGATGCATGCCATGATGTATTCCACTAATTAGAGCTCTATAAATAGAGCTATTCTCTAAGCTTGTAACACACCATTATTTTGTGAAAGAAAGATTAGAGAAAGAATTGTGAGAGAAAGAAAGAGAGAAGTTTGAAGAGAAATTCTTGTGCAAAGAATAGTTAGAATTTTCTTAGTGTGTAGTGTGTAGATTTTATTCTAACACTACCCTAATTTTATAACACGTTATCAGCACGAGTCTCTACCGGTACAAAAGCCGGAAGACTAAGCACGAGTTTCGCAGTTAACAAAACCGGAAGACAAGTACGCATTTATTGATCTCTATGGCTAATCTCGCTAAACTCGAATTTGTAACCCTTGATATTTACGGAAAAAATTATATGTCATGGGTTCTCGATGCAGAAATGCATCTAAATGTCGAAGGCCTTAGTGAAACTATTCAAGCAAATAATAGTGCATCCGCACAACACAAGGCTAAAGCTTTGATTTTTATTCGTCGTCATCTCGATGAAAATTTGAAAATGGAATATCTTACCGAAAAAGATCCATATGGCATGTGGGTAAATTTAAAAGAAAGATTTGACCACTCGAAGATGGTCATACTACTCTACTGCACGGTATGAATGGTTGCACTCGAGGTTGCAAGATTTTAAAACCGTGAATGAATATAGCTCCGCAATGTATAAAATTACATCTCAATTAAAATTATGCGGAGAAAAAGTGATCGATGAAGATATGTTGGAGAAGACATTCTCCACCTTTCATGCCTCGAATATTGTCCTGCAGACAACAATATCGAGAAAAGGGGTATACAAAATTTACTGATTTAATTATCGCCCTCCTCATTGCGAGAGAAAAATCATGAGTTATTATTGAGAAATCATGAAGCTGGACCAATCGGCTCACACAGACTCCTGAAGTGAATGCTGTTGGCTCCAGTAGAAGCCATCGTTATAGTCGTGGTCGTGGCCATGGCCGTGACTGTGGTCGTGGTTATGGTCGTAGACACGCTCGATATTTCCCTTATCACAATTATAATCAAATCGTGAGAAATACGGCCACCGAAGTGGAACAGAAAAGATCATAAGGGAAAAGAAAAAGAAATTGAAGAAAAGCATGAGGATATATGTTATAGATGTGGCATGAAAGGTCATTGGTCACGAAACTGTCGTACAACTAAGCATTTAGTTGAATTGTATCAAGCTTCATTGAAAAATAAAAATATAGAAGCAAATTTTTCTCAACATCCAATAAATAATGCTGAGGATGGTGATATTGATCCTGAAGATCTTAATATCAATATTACCCATATGGATGTATCGGATTTTTTTGAACACCCAGACGGTAGGATAGACCATTTAATTAGTGATGGTAGTGTCCAGAAGAACTAAAGCCTCACCCTGCTATTTTTGTATTTTCATTTTCATTCTATTTTAATAATATTTACGTTTGCATATATATATTTGTGTTCAGATGGCTGTTGTTAATGATGATGTATGCATTATTGATAGTGGAACTACACACACCATACTAAAAAATGAGAAATATTTTTCTGATCTCAAAATGGGAGAAATAAATATTTATACGATAAACGGTAGTGCAAATGTGATTGAGGGCTCCGGAAGAGCTAGTATATTGTTGCCTAAAGGAACAACAATTATTATTGATAAGGCACTATTTTCCTCAAAATCCAAAAGAAATTTATTGAGTTTTAAAGATATCCGCAGAAATGGGTATCATGTTGAAACAAATGAGGAAAATGGGATTGAACATCTTTTTATTACTCAAATGCATTTGGATAAGAAATCTATATTAGAAAAACTGCCGTCTTTTTCTACTGGCCTATATTTTGTAAAAATACGTACAATTGAAATTCATCATCTAGTAAACCAGAAGTTTACTGATCCTATTACTTTTAGCATTTGGCATGACCGGTTGGGTCATCCGGGATCTACCATGATGAGAAGAATCATTGAGAATACACATGGTCATCCTTTAAAAAATAAAAGGATATTAACATCAGAAAAATTCGCATGTACTTGCATGTTCCCTAGGAAAATTAATTGTTAAACCATCACCAGTAAAAGTAGGAGCTGAAAGTCCTACATTTCTCGAACAGATTCACTGGAGATATTTGTGGACCTATTGATCCACCATGTGGACCGTTCAAATATTTTATGGTCTTAATTGATGCATCATCCCGATGGTCACATGTATGTTTATTATCTACTCGCAACTCTGGCGTTTGCAAGATTACTTGCTCAAATAATTAAATTACGAGCACAATTTCCGGACCATCACATTAAAAATATCCGTTTGGATAATGTTGGTGAATTTTCATCACATGCTTTTGATGCATATTGCATGTCAATTGGGATTAATGTTGAACATCCTGTAGCTCATGCTCACACACAAAATGGTCTTGTTGAATCTTTGATTAAACGATTACAATTAATTGCTAGACCATTATTAATGAAAACAAATCTCCCAACATCTGCACTGGGGACATGCTATTCTACATGCTTGCAACACTTGTACGTATAAGACCAGACTAGTTATCATAAATTCTCTCCTTTGCAATTGGCTTTTGGGTCGAACCAAATATTGCTCATTTAAGAATTTTTGGGTGTGTTGTATATATTCCAATTGCACCAAACTAACGTACAAAGATGGGTCCTCAAAGAAGAAAGGGGATATACGTTGAATATGATTCTCCCTCTATTATCGGGTATGTTGAACCCCGACAGGAGATGTATTCACAAGCAAGATTTGTTGATTGTCATTTTGATGAATCATTATTCCCTAAATTAGGGGAGAACCAAAACAACATAAAAAAGATCTTGCTTGGACAACATCATTAAATTATCTTGATCCGCGCACAAGCACATGTGAACTTGAAGTTCAAAAGATAATTCATTTGCAAAGTATTGCAAATCAAATGCCGACGCTTTTGTTGACTCGGAAGAGTTACAAAATCGCATATTCCAACTATAAATGCTCCTATTCGAATTGAAGTTCCAAGCAGAACAAAATATTATACCTATAGTCATTGAGTCAAAAACATGCCAGAAGCGTGGCCGACCTCTTGGTTCTAAAGATAAAAATCCTCGAAAGAGAAGAGGATTAACTGATCCAGAAGATCATATTGAAGAAAAGAATGATAAAGATCAAGAGAGAACTGATGACAAAGAACCAGAAGTTGATGAAAGTAACACTGAAATTTCTATCAATTATACCACTTCTGGTAGAAGTTGGAATCGGATAGAAACTGTTATTGATAATATATTTGCATACAATATATCTCTTGATGTTATACAGGATAATGATGATCCTGAACCAATATCAGTTGATGAATGTCGGCATAGAAAAGATTGGCTGCAATGGAAAGATGCGATTCAATCGAAGTTAAATGCACTGACAAAACGTGAAGTCTTCGGACCAGCAGTCCGAACACCGTAAGGTGTAAAACTCGTTGGCTACAAATGGATATTTGTGCGAAAGCGCAATGAAAAGAGTGAAATCGTTCGATATACAGCGCGATTAGTAGCCCAAGGTTTTTCACAAAGACCAGGTATTGACTATGATGAAACTTATTCTCCTATTGTAGATGCTATTACACTCCGATATCTTATCAGTTTGGCAGTACATGAAAAGATAGATATGCGTCTATTAGATGTTGTCACTGCTTACTTGTATGGAAATTTAGAAAATGATGTTTACATGAAAATCCCCGAAGGATTTCATATGCCTGAAGCATATAAACATTATCCTCGTGAAAATTACTCCATCAAGTTGCAGAAATCATTATATGGCCTGAAGCAATCTGGGCGCATGTGGTTCACACGTCTTAGTGAATATTTATTGAAAGCGGGATTTAAAAATGATCAGGTATGTCCATGTGTTTTTATTAAAAAATCTGGTTCTAAATTTGTGATATTAGCTATATATGTTGATGATATTAATCTTATTGGAACTCCTGAAGAGCTCCAAGAAACAATTGATTATTTAAAAAGAGAATTCGAAATCAAGGATTTTGGTAAAACCAAATTTTGCCTTGGTTTACAAATTGAACATCTGGAGAGTGGAACATTTATTCATCAATCAACATATACAGTAAAAGTGCTAAAAAGATTTTACATGGACAAAACACATCCATTGAGTATTCCAATGATCGTCCGATAATTAAATGTGGATAAAGATCCTTTCCGACCTCAAGAAAATGATGAAGAACTCCTTGGTCCTGAAGTACCATATCTCAGTGCAATTGGTGCATTGATGTATCTTGCTAATAATACACGACCTGATATTGCTTTTGCTGTCAATTTATTAGCAAGATTTAGTTCTTCACCAACACGACGACATTGGAATGGAATTAAACAAGTCCTTCGATATCTCCAAGGTACAATTGATCTCGGATTATTTTATTCAAATAAAACCAGTCCAACATTGATAGGTTATGCAGATGCTGGTTATTTATCTGATCCACATAAAGCACGTTCTCAAACGGGCTGTCTATTTACATGTGGAAATACTGCTATATCATGGCGTTCTACGAAACAATCTATAGCAGCTACTTCTTCAAATCATGTTGAAATTATAGCCATTCATGAAGCAAGTAGAGAATGTGTATGGCTAAGATCCATGATTCATTATATCCGAGAAAGTTGTGGATTATCATCAATCAAAGATATTCCAACTCCTCTTTATGAAGAGAATGCAGCTTGCATAGCTCAATTACGAGGAGGATATATTAAAGGAGATCGGACAAAACATATTTCACCAAAATTCTTTTTTACTCATGAACTGCAGAAGAAAGGTGAAATTGATGTGCTACAAATTCGGTCATGTGACAACCTCGCAGATATTTTCACGAAGATTTTACCGACTGCAACATTTGAGAAGTTGAGATATAAAATCGGTATGCGTCGGTTTAAAGATTTAAAAGAATCATCTCATCAGGGGGAGTAATAAACAGACATATAGAATAGTGTACTATTTTTCCTTCACTAGATTTTTTTCCCACTGGGTTTTTATCTAGTAAGGTTTTAACGAGGCATATTCTTTATGTATGGATGGACATCCAAGGGGGAGTATTATGAATTATTGGAATCTCCATTAATTAGTGGAGGCTCCACTAATTATGGATTTATGTGAATTATTAGAAGATTTTTATGGATATCCACCATTTAGTGGAGACACCATTAATTGAGATTAGTTGAAGATGATGTATGCCATGATATATTCCACTGATTAGAGCTCTATAAATAGAGCTATTCTCTAAACTTGTAACACACCATTATTTTGTGAAAGAAAGATTAGTGAAAGAAAGATTAGAGAAAGAATTGTGAGAGAAAGAAAAAGAGAAGTTTGAAGAAAAATTATTGTGCAAAGAATAGTTAGAATTTTCTTAGTGTGTAGTGTGTAGATTTTATTCTAATACTACCCTAATTTTATAACAGGTGTCTTTTAGTTTGATAATGGAGGAATTAAGCAGTCCAAACAAACAAAAAGGTCTTTTGAAAAAAATAAATAAAACAAACAACCAAGACAATCACCTTTGACAATCTGCAAGGGCAAGAACACTTTAGCTTGGGACTTGGTACCACGTAGGGCCTCCTCTAAATTCTAGAATTATCTTACTCTAAATTTTAAATTTTAAGCTTGAATTTAAAGATTAAATTATAATTAATTTGTTTTTTATTATATTTTATTGTAATATATATCAAGTAAAAAATAATAATTAGAAAATTTAAATAACCTTTTTCTTTTAAATGTTATGCTATTATCTCAATACACTTTAAACAATTAAATGATAATAATTTTATTATCAAACATATCCACTATTATTCAATACCAAACCCAGCTAATTAAATAATTAATTAATTTTTTAAATATTTAATTCAGTTATCAAACATGTAATATAAAAATATTATAGGCCTTATATTTTACTTGAGGTATGGATAATTGTTTCCATCTATTAAGTATAGGACTTTATAAATTCATGGATTTAGAATACTTTGGTTTTAGTTTCTAAGAATCATAATTATCATTGTTCTTCATATCTTTTTAGGATAAAAAATTTAAGTAACACTTCAATTATCTGAAATTTTAAAATTTACACTTAAATTAAAAAAATCTAAAAATAACACTCATATTATAAAAATAGTCTAGTGTTACACTTCTGTCAAGTTTGACTATTTAATTATATTTTCTGTCAATCGCATGACTCTCACGTTAAAGCATTTTTGTCTTTATGTATTACTCCATATGCGTCAACTCTTTCCTTCTAATAGAACTATGACACAATTTTCAGAACACTCTTTTCTTCCTTAACATACTTCTGTTTTTCAACCCCCTCTAAAAAAAAGAACACGGCACTGTAATTTGAAAATGCCCAGAAGTCGAAGTTCTCCATTACCCACTTGCCATTTTAAGAGGCCAAGTATCTTTAGAACCTTATAAATTGACAAGAATCCTATAAGAAGATTCACAACTTGCGGTAATGAACAAGTAAATTTTTGTATTTTTTCCACTGCTGACAAAGAAAATATTCACTAATTTCGTGTTTTATGTGAAGGGTAAAGATCCAAGATGTGAATTTTGGGTGTGGATTGATCCCAAAATTGTGCAGTAGATCTATGAAAATCATTCTCAGTTTGTTACGGTGAATTTGTCTATTTTTTTTCTTTTTTTTAATAGATAAAAATACCTTCAAAAGATATCACATAATTGGTATAAAAGGTAGTTAAATAGTCAAATTGGATAGAAATATAAGATTGGAATATTTTAATAGTATAAGTATTACTTTAGAATATTTTTTAATTTGGGTACAAAATTTAAAATTTTAGATAATTCTAGTGTTATTTAAATTTTTTGCCCAATCTTTTTATCAAGTATTTGATGATAAATTTCTGAAAATTTCGAAAATATTAATGATAGGCAGAAATAATTGAGCTTAGAGGTATTTCACATCAAAGGTGTTAAGGCCCACATAAGTTGCAATAATAAGATTTATGACTTTATAATTGCATAGTACTTCACTGTTCATGTAATTTGTCCGGAAGAAGACAAGAGAAAAAAAAAAAATCTTGCAAATTTTCCCACATGGAAGAATTATTATGCACACTACAATTTCTTCTTCCTATGAATGGTAAAATTTGATGGATAGAGAGACAAATTTTCCTAACCCCTATAAACAGTAAAAGATTTGACATATTTATACATGCATGAACTGGTTCATGAATGATGAATTTAACCATTTGATACATATATTACTAATTTTCTATAATAAATTATTAAAAATTTCCACCACAAAAGAGCTCCATATAATTTTATTTTTTATATAATTTATTTTTAGGGAGTAGGTAAATATCTTGAAATTTTCTCTCTCTTTTTTGTGGGAACTTTCTTGAAACATTCTAAAACATAAAAATGAAGATATTATCTATTATGGAAAGAAGAAACTAATAATAATAATTTGCCATAAAAATTTGCATGGTGTGGTGCCAAAGATGGCACGTCGTCCTTTTGGTGGCGTTAATCACCTTCCCCGCCGCCACACTGTACCGTGGCTCAGTATGCCACTGGGCAAAACCAAGACACAGGATAGCAACCTCAAAAACCCAGATAATATATGTATGTAGTTCTGTGACCACAAAGGAGGCGGCCGTCTAAGCCATGGCCGTCACATAATCGTCTTTTTCATGTCTGGACACAGGTAGTGCCCGATTATAGTGACTGGACTACATTAACTTCATGCTATATATCCCTCCTAATTTATATCCTTCTCTCTGCTTAGGCTTTATGTTAGGCTCAATTCAAGTATATATGTGGTGCAAAAGATCAAGGAGGAAATATCTTAGTGTGCATCTGTGTTTCTGTTGTTACCAATGAGCGAAATAGACCATAAATTATTTACAGTTTTACATACATGAGGGAGAAGGGAAATAAGTAGCGAAGGTAAGAATTATTGTTACTTAATAATGAGTGTTTATGTCTAATTGACCTGCCTTTGAAAATAAATTATTATATCTTACTTATTGCATCTTTATCCATGCTAGGATATCTTGGAAGTTTCCAAATTGCTTATCTAGACTTTCCAGACTCAGTTCATTCCCCAGCTCCTCCTTTTTAGTATGTATTTTGTTTTCTTGCTTTATGGGAGGTATCATTTCGGAAGTCTTTTCACTTTTTCCCTCTTGCTGCGTTAATTACTAAAAAGTTAACAAATTCTGATGTTTACATCTCCATGATAAAGCTTCGATTTGAAGGGTGTAATTTCCTTTTTGTAATAGTTGGTTCCAAAGAGCAAAAAGTTGTAGATTTGAAAGCTAAGAAAGGCAATATTTCACTCTCTTTTCAACCCTTTTCCTGCTACATATGTATGCACGAGGATCTCATAATAATTTCCCAATATGACAAAATGAACTAAAATCCTCCTCCCCCACCACTCTAGGGTTGGTTGGTTTTAATGAAGAGGCAAAAAACTTGATTGAAATGATGTGAATAATGTCATGTTAGGCACAAGTAGTAAAAATGGTTAATTCCAAGCACCAATTGCGAGAGAGTGAATGCTGTGATAACAATTCAAAGACTAAAAATCATAAACGAATCATGTATTTATATATTTATAAAAGAAAAAAAATCTCAAATAGTTGACATATGTAAAAATAAAAGAAACAGCTATCGTGCCTCAATCCGTACAAGGATAGAATCTCTTGGTAGCTCAATTAATGCTAGAGATCATATGCATAAAGTTATAAAATTTTGAAATAAACGAAGAAACGATTGTAACCCCATAGGGTAAACGTTAGTAGAAGGCGAGGCGGGAAGATACATATGGAGAAAGAATTACTCTAAATGCTAACAATAATAGGTTGGTTAGAGAAAGATGGCGGGTCCATTGACGGCTTGCCATTAGCTGTATGGAAAGCTAAGCAGTGATGGAGATTTCCATTTGAATGCAGCAGTCCCTATCACTTCCTTCTCCGCCTCTCCCCACTTATGTATATATACCCATACAACTTCTCTCCCTAAGCACACGCTTGCAGATAATCTTCTGGTATTATTAACAATGGCCACATTGGCATATTCTTCGAGTTTAAAGCATGCTGCTGTCTTTGTTATCTTGTGTGTTGTGGCCTTTTCCTCCTCTGTTAGTGGACGACCGGCCACGTTTCTACAGGACTTCCGGGTCACGTGGTCTGACTCTCATATCCGGCAAATCGATGGAGGAAGGGCCATTCAGCTTGTTCTTGACCAAAATTCAGGTACACTTTCTCGTGGGGTCCTGGATTTTTAGGTTCAGTGGCTAAAAGTTGTTCTAATTGGGTCGTGTGATCGGATCATAACATGGTTTTCTCCATTTATGTAGGGTGTGGATTTGCTTCCAAGTCCCAATATATGTTTGGAAAATTTTGCATGAAGATCAAGCTTGTCCCAGGAGACTCCGCTGGAACAGTGACTGCATTTTATGTATGCATGCCAGGCTAATTAGTAAGCTCATTTTCCAATGTTTAGTAAGCTGAATCTTGCTTTCATCCATTTTTTGTCGCAGATGAACTCGGACACAAACCAAGTCCGTGACGAATTGGACTTTGAATTCTTGGGGAATCGCACCGGACAACCATACACCGTTCAGACTAATATCTATGCCCGTGGAAAGGGTGACAGGGAACAAAGAGTAAACCTCTGGTTTGACCCTGCTGCTGATTTTCACACTTACTGCATTAGATGGACACATCAACTAATAGTGTAAGTTAATCAGCTAGCAACCTGATTTCTAGCACCAGTATAACCTGCCTCATCACTACAATTTTGTAATGATAATCACATGATCACCTCTGCAGCTTCTCTGTGGACGGTGTGCCTGTAAGAGTTTACAAGAACAACGAAGCCAGAGGTGTTCCATACCCCAAGCTCCAACCCATGGGAATCTATTCAACCTTGTGGGAAGCAGACGACTGGGCAACGAGGGGTGGCCTGGAAAAGATAGATTGGAGCAAAGCGCCATTCTACGCATACTACAAGGACTTCGACATTGAAGGATGCCCCGTGCCAGGGCCAGCAAATTGTGCTTCAAACCCTAACAATTGGTGGGAAGCACCTGCATACCAACAACTCACCCCAATGGAAGCTCGACAATACCGATGGGTTCGTTTGAACCACATGATCTACGATTACTGCACCGACAAATCACGGTACCCCGTTGCCCCACCGGAGTGCATGGCAGGAATCTAAAGTATACAAACAGTACCACTATACATGATAATCACCAAAAAGAAAAAGAAACCAACCACGGCCCATTCATTCCCATTTCCTGTAGTTTGTTAGTACATATATATTGAAGATTGATTTCATGGTTTCCCACCGACGTACACACCACTCTAAAGTGTGTGGAAGCCATGCAAAATCGAGGCTTAATGGAGGGAATATCAAATTCTACGAGAGCCAAGAGTTTCAATTGTGAGTCCAACTAGTGACTTATAAAGGTCAATGTCATCATATTGCTCCGTATTGTTGTTTTCTGTATTTGCTGCATACTGTACCAACCAATAATGTGTTGTTCATTGTGGAAAAGGTAAAGTCAGTATGATTTTGTGTCAAATCTTCATCAAGCCATTATAAATTTTCGTCTGAATTTCATTAGTCAATTTTGTACTGGTTTTCCATCATAATTCCAGCGAAGAAAGGAAACGAGAAAGGCATGCATTGATCAGAGTTCAGAAACACCATAAGTCTTCCATGGGTCCCGGTTTCCTTAGATTTTTAGTGCAAATCAATTGCAAATAAATTATGATAAAGAACACAACAAGAAAGGAACCTTGAAGCAATGGTTGGCTTGATTCTTACTTTAGCAGAAGTGGAAGTTCGATTTTTTAACCCATTGATCACCGGTGGAAGGTACCGCCGGTATCTTCCGACCAAGGTGGTCGGCAAGTGGGCAATCAATCACACACGTGGGAAAAGACTGTGTGTTGCCGCACCAGCCAAGAAGAAAATGGTCCGCAGAGGGTCATACCCTGTCTTGGCAGGGTGCCAATTTTTCTGAAAATCCAAAGAGCTGTCTTTCAAGCTCCTACAAAGAGCAAACCAGAAAGCAAGAGCCATCACTCTTCTTTATCACTTTATACATTTTTGTTGGCTAGCGCTAGGCGCCACAATTTTCCTTCTTAGTAGAAAAATGTGTATACTTTGCGGTTTGTGTATGATAATATAATCACATTTATGGCCTTGTGCAGCTTAACCTATTGCTTTATCCCAAAATGGAAACAAACATTGGGGGTTGGGGTAGAGGGGGAAGAAACTTGTCGAAAATCATCAAATGAACATCTAGGAAAATAGCAGTGATGTTTTTCCTTCTGTATACCAATACTAGCAAATAAAATAGGATTAAATCGAGCCAAGACGAGAGCTTAGATAGTAAACTCTTCCCAAATTTAATGCTTATTGGGCATAAAAATGCCCATCCTTTCTCTCATTGGCCTCGTGATAAGGTAAGTCCAAAAACAGAATCAGATCGGGAAAACCAAGATAGATCCCAATTGCCAGCCAAGTAGATCCATCATCCCAGTGTGTACATGTACACCAATATTAAACGAGGGGCCGTCTGCCCAACAGCTTGATCTGCAGGAATTAAAAGAAACGACCCAGAATAGCGAGGAGGTGGAATGAATGCCGAAACGAATATGACAAATGCAACAGTGACATACTTTCTACATAACTAACCAGCAGGTTGAAATATTAAATGGCTTTTGGGGTGGGTGGGTGGGGGGGGCGGGGGAGAAGGGGAATGAAAACAGTAAATGCAGAAAGGAAAAGCTGCAGGACCAAATAACCCACTGTGTCTCAAACAAATTTTCGCAAACGTCCCAGTATCAACAATTCATTCCGTCTGGATCAAGTGCATCCACATTTGAGAGATGATAAGCACAGGCAATATAAAGACAAACATTAAAAAGTGCAGATGAACTAACTTGCTTCCTGCCCCAAATAGGTGTAGGACATGATCATTCGACAGATGGAATCATTAATGATATAATTACTATGCAAGAATTGGAAGACTGTATCATTTAGAAATCACAATGCTGAGGTAACTCAAAAAGTTTTTTTGTTAAACAGGCTTTTACCTGAATGGGTTCGTAGGACATGTGACATTTCATTCAAAAAACGAGCAAATGTAAGGTCACTTCCAAAGGAAAGATAACTAATCTTTTTACATGACCCAAGTTCCAGGACCACTTGGCTTGAAGGACGGTACAAAAAGAAAATTGTCTGGAGACATTAAGGATGTCATGAAGATAAAACTTCATTTCGCACTGGTAATTCTGACTGCAACTGGGTTAGAGCAATAGGGACAATTACCAAACAGGATATCAAATGACCTGCCATACAAGCACACAGCGTAATCAAGTTGAAGGAATCTACAGAATAGACTGATCACTGCTCAAATAATCTGTAATACATAGAAGCGTAAAAAATTTATAGTTTCATTTGCCCCAGAGAACATAGCTCCCAAACTGACCAAAATGATGTCACTAAAATCATCTGAAGCAATGGATCCTTCCGAATCACTAACCAAACAAACGGTTGCCAGTGAGAGATCAGATTATTCTTCCCCAAATACCCCTCAGAGACAGTCCATTATTTTAACCAATATCAGTCCACCTTTGATTTATGCTGGCTGCCAACCTAATCCTCTATTTTCCCACAACAGAAACATTAGCATCTAAATTTTAAGTGCTCCCTTTAGATAACCGTGAGACAGAATCACTGTCCAACATTATCTTGTCTTAAATAACCGTGAGACAGAAATAGAATGCAGACAGCCAATTAAAAAACTGTCAAAAGAAAAGTTCACATATTTTTTAGATTAAGTTCTATATTGTATCTTTCTTTTCTACTTTGCCCTAGTTCCTCTACGATTAGAAAAATTCCTAGCATCTCAAAAGCAAGGCATAGATTAGAACAATTCAACTTTCTACATAATTATCAAGGTCATGAACACTGGGGCCATACAAATGCTGCCATAAAGCTTCTCACAATTAGAACAATAATCAAGAAGAAGAAGAAGAAGAAATTTCGCTATAGGCAGTTCCCCAATACATGATATACATCAATCTTTCAACAAAGTTACCCTGCATAAACTTTACCATACTGGGTAACCTTTTTATACATCCATTAGTTCTCTGTTTAACAATAGGGTAAATCAAGGAAAATTATAACCTAAGAACTGGCTTAGCAAGAAAATACATGAAAAATGATTAGTGTTCACACCACAGTTGAGCAAAAGATGGAATACATGAAATCAAAGGAAACATATAGCAAAGTTGAGAGCTTGAGCAATACGAGAAGTAGAATAAAACAAGACTAAGTTTTTCTAATATTAGTCGCAGTCACATGTTCACGTTGAATATGGTATCACGCACTTACACTTGGCATACATAAGAATCAATGAGATTATATTCTAGTGTTGACATGCAGTCATAGTAATCTAGAGAAATGGCTTCAGCAAATAGAAAAGATCATAAAACCAAAATCAAGAGAGGAATAAAGAGCATACTGCCTAGTAGTTGTAATGGAACGCAGCCAATCTCCAAGACAAACACTATGAAATGCTCTACAGCAATTGCTACTTTCACAAGTATAATCTGTCCCGCTTCCGCTCATTGCCCCAAGTTCGTCATCTACATAAAATTCACCATGTGAATAATATGTATTGGTATATAAGCTATTCAAAATTGGCTAATAAGAAGGCCGTATTACCAGTGGGAAGATATTGTGCATAGCAGACCCCGCATTCATTTTGATTGTCATTCTTCTGGCCAGTAGGAGGTTGGGGGAGTGGAATATCCAAAATGATAGCAAGATTGTCAGTGAACGCTTTGTCTTTGATCCTGTTAATTTGAAACACAACACAAAATTATATTATTGACAAATTGAGATGATGAGAGAGCTCAAGCTACAGGAAAGATTTTATATACTTTGATCTCTTTTTGGATAACAAGGACAGTGCATGAAACATGTGACCCTTCCAATAGCAATGAGAAAACCTTCATTCGAATGTTATCCTTTAGTATTTCTATACTGAATTAAAATTATTCCATGTTTCAGTGCATTGGAATTCATATGCAATAGCTCAGTCTAGTGAACTCAAAGTCAAGGGTTACAACGTGATAGATTCTACAATGAGATTGCCAGTAATCCAGTTCAAGCTATTCTCCTGATATACTTACAAGATGAAACACTGCAGTGGAAGAATATTTCTGGTACTGCGGCAGTGTCCATGGGAAACTTCGTACCGAAAGAAAACATATGGCATGAACTATATTATGACTACAAATTACAAGTTAAAATGAGACAAATATGGCATGAACTATATTATGACTGCAAATTACAAGTTAAAATGAGACAAAGCAGTGCCCTAGATAGGGACAGGTTGAACCCCACAATTTAATTTGGGATTACACTACTTTCCTGCTTATGGTGTTATCACTTTGAGTACAACATAAAGTTACAAATGTTGATTTCAGTGTCGGTGCCCTAAAATTTTCCAAGTGTAAGTGGAATAAAGAAACTAAGAGAAAAAGGAAAACAAAAAACAATACTGAATAAAAAAAAATGTCAATTTATTGGAGCACAAAAATCTTGCATTAGTTCTATTTTCAATCAGTTATGCTGCACAAATGTCCTTAGAAGGCAACAGTTGAAAATGCAAGGCAGAAAATTTATTATCACTATCAAAGAGCTGCTAGTACAGATAGAGATAGTGTACCATCTTTTGCAATTTATTCTCCATTTCTTTCTCAGAAGGTTCAGTTTTGCATCTGAACCCAGAAAGCGACACCTGTTAGGAATTGAAATTCAATTGCCACCACACAAGCAAATACTAATGGTTGTGACAAAGATTTGAAGGAGAAGTATTACTCTGGTAGGGCTCTTGGATCTTTGGCATTTAGTGACAAAATGATGGAGCAATCATCTCCTAGAAGGGGGGAAAACGAGGAACATTAATTTAGTCAACAGACAAATATTGAGAGGCATCCCAAAAATCAAAACTTGTTAATAATGGATAGAAACAAACCTATATTGATTTGACGATATGATATTGAAGAATGCAGCTGCTTGGGTACAGCAACCCAAAGAGTCCTGTCAATATCCTCTAATGTCGACCAAAAGTCCTGCATCTTCTCCAGATGCTAGGCATGGTAATAACAATTTAGCACATTGAAACAAGTTATCAAGTGTCCCTAGCTACAACTATCAATGGCATAACCATAAAAGAAATTATAGTGTAATACCTGTTGAAATTGCACCATAACATCTTTCAATTTGGAGTCTATGGACCATTTGATTTTAAAAATATGAGGTACATCCTACGAAAATTATGTTGAGCAAGTATTTAGTCCTAAAATAAAAAGCCAAAGCATTAAAGCAGCTGTAGAAAACTGACCGCCGATACTGAAGGTGGACATTTTGGATAAGTTCTATCCAAAGTAAGTTCCAAAATGTGCACTCTCCCTTTCTTGTCTCTATACCACAAGAAAGAAGTTTTAGTGCAGTTCAACAAGTTAACCAAAGGCTCAAATTTCATAAAACTAACTCTAAACCAATGATGGGTTTCAAAGCAAAGTCTTACATTACACGAAAGCTAAGAAATGTTAGGTCATCCCCCAATCTCACTAGATGCTCCCATCCAACCTCTTCAACCTGAGGATGAACAAATCCTTCCATAGTCTTTTCTTTCACTTTTGAAAGGGATGCTCGGTTATATAAAGAAAATGATTAAACCATATGGAATCTGCTTTGATATTTCTCCAAAGTATGCCCTCAATAACTAAAGAGATGAAAAATCCATAAACTCAATTCACATCATACACAACTATAATTGATAATATGCAGATGCAGGGACTTCTTTAGTAAATTTGGGACATGAACTCTTATTTATTTTGTTTCTTGGCTTGAGAGGATGGAGGATAATTATCTCAAACCGGTTTGGACCTATTAGAAGAATCACATGTTTTTCTAGTAGAGGTGATTTGTTTTTCTTTAATAACTAAGGGATCTTTCCCTCTAAATTCACCTTTGATAGAATGATGCATCAGTTTCGATCCCCTAGAACCAATTTACTACAATCTACATATGTTGCTGACAATTTGCTTACATCACTCCTATAAAAATGGGATCAGCATCAAAGAAAATTTTAAACTGCCTTATTCTTCAACTTGGACATGGAGTCAGAGCAAAGAAGAAAGAAATTAACATTATAACCCATAAAGAACTAAAAAAAAAGTAACATGAAACTTCTATGATCAACGATTATCCTCTTACGTCAGAATATATCCTGCGTTGAAAAGAAGATGACTTGGCCAGCTCCCGGCATCTGTTCTCGTTACCGGGTTCCTAAAGCACAATGTGACATAAACGAAATGACAGATGAGTCCTCAAATTATAACCAGAAGTATTCTAAACTCCAAAGAAAAGAAACCCAAATTGTACCACCGTGCTAACCTTCATATAGACAAAACAAATGCCAGCAGTGATGTTTAAACTCCTCTTCCGCCAGCAAAACTGAACAACTTGTTAAAAGGTTCCAATCAACCAATCCCAGATACTCCAGATTTCAACAGTGGCTAAATATTAGCAAATGCAGCATCTTTTAGGAGTGGTGAATCTACATTGGAACCAAATATCAAACATCTAGTATGCACTGCACTTTCACTTCTAGGAAAACAATAATGGAGGCGTCGTTATCTCATTCTGCTTATCCTGTTCATGGCTTAACTTACAGGAAATGATTAGAAAGGGAAATTCGGAAAAATTACCAGCTTCGCCGACCAGAGAAAGATTTCATTTTCATGGCGAATCACTAAGAAGAAACGAAAGAGAGACGTTTATAGTGGCTTTCCTTAAGAATCAGGTCCCCCGAGTAACCCCCGGACTACCCCTTACTCTCATAAACGCCGATCAGATCATGTACCCTTTCCCGCCGCAGAAGAGGTTCGCGATTCGTAAAGTTAAAAAGCGGCATCGTTTCGATGCGACGCAAAACCTTTTTAGGTAAATTGCGTTGGCCTCCCCTAAATATTTATACAACTACATAAACACCCCGTATTTTTTCAAATTTCACTAATTATTGAAAATTGTGTTGTGACCATAAAGATTGAAGGGGTGTTAAGATAAGAATTATTTTGAAATGAATTGTTTAAATATAATAAAAAATTATTAAATATGTGAAATAAGATCAAAGAGAAAATATAATGTAGTATAAGTATATGACAGTTTTTAAAAAATAAAAATTATTAAAATTAAAATTTAAATTTTAAATTATAATGGATTGAGATTTTTTCCCAATTAGGCAAAAGAGTTTGTCAAGAGGGACAAATTGAAACTGCACATTATTCTATTAATATACAATGACATATCCTCACAAACATATGTTTTATTACAAAAAGAAAAAGTAATCCTTACCAAGCCATCGGTCTTTGATTCCTTCTTGATTCTAATCATATGTGCCCTGCAATTTGTTAATGATGCAACACTATCTTTGGGCGTCCTTATTGCCAACTCCACATTGGTAAAAGAAGTAAATTGCGGTTTGATCCTCAATAATTTGAAGATGAAAAAATTTGAACACTTAATTTCTGATAGGAATCTAACTCTCATCCATCTCTGTAAATTTGTTAATGAAAAAATGTTCAAACGAGCAGCAACGTTTAGATGTGTCAGAAACTCGGGCAGAAAACGAGCAGCAACGGCTAACAAGACATCCAAGGAGATAACATTGGAATGGCTCTTCATCTGAAGGAGACAGGAAAAGCATCATTCGTAGCAAACGTCTGATACCAATAGCATCTTCGCTTCTCTTGTGTCATCTAGCTATCAGAAAAAGTAGACCAAATTAGGTGGTCACGCTTGCTTGGGAAAGAGCATAATATCATCACCTCCAGCATTTTTAATATTGTTTGCTATCTCCTTGCTGCATTATAGTAGAATATGGTAACCGCTGATCAGTAATTTGAAGCAAATGGAATAGAGTAGTACTTCTTTTGTCTTTGCCTATTTAATTTAACCTTTAGGTGCATACATTTGATGATAATGGGTAGGCAGGCAAAAGGAAAGTTGAGGGTTTTGTTGGCTGAGGATTGTTTAACCTTAAAGATTATGGGAGAAAAGAATTGAAAAAAACTAAAGAAGGTGCAGCTATCTGAGTTTGTAGTGTCATGCGTGATGCCTCCATGGAGGTCTGGTCGAAGGCTCGTGCCATTGCATGTGTGTAGACAAAGTCATCAGTTACAATCATATAAGCGTCCAATAATGTCGCTCTAGTCAACAAGAACAAGAAACAAATCATGCACCCAATGTGCAGTCATGTCGGGCCAGCGAAAGAGCACAGCACAGGTCGTGCAAAGCAATCTTTCATGGTTTAATACCAATATTTCCACACCTTAAGAGAAGACTACGTACAACCCAGATAAAGCAAGAGGAGTCTCAGACTCCTAAATGAACAGGAAGAACAAAAGAAATGCTGATATCTGTTATTTTCGTCCGAGTTTAGTGGTTCTGTCTTGCTGTTGTTTCACCTGTTGTGAAGAGGGTTTGATCCGGCGGGGATGCCTCTTTTGTCTTCAAATGAACTGTTGCAAGAAACGTTGCAAGAAGAACTGGTAAGATCCGCATTATCTGAAATTCCATAAGCCCTGCCAGCATTCCCATTGCTTATGAGGATTAAGATGATTACTATTACCTTGAGCAAACCTGTACCCTCCATTCGAATTTCGTTTGATCGATGATCTCTCCAACTACTGAATTGACATATGCCTATATAAAGCTTGATCTGATTAAACAAAATTTCGAGAGCAGACCAATCTAGAAGAGCACCATTATTCCTGGATGCTACCTAAACTTCAAAGAACAGACGAAACAGAGTCTTCCTGATCGAGCTCCGCAAGTACCTTCTATGTTACCGGATAGAAGCGTTTAGAACCGAAAGAACCATTAGAAGACCTGAAACTGGAAGCTTTCAGGGTGAGAGCTGAGATGAATGCAGCAGTAACTCAGTAACGTATATATTTGTCCTGAAAAAACAACACGACTGAATGGGCGTCACTTTGATGGTTACCATTTAATAATGCATACCATGTGCCGCCTGCCGGCTTAGTCGCTGACCTGCCGTTCACGGTTCTGAGCGTTGTGAGTACAATCTTGAGGGAAAATGGTATTAAAAACATCAAAAAACTTTCAAACTTTTAATAATATAAAATTTCACATCGTGTAATAATAATATAAATAATTATATTATCTTATTTTTTTATAAAAAAATTATTTTAATAACTAAATAATTTTGTAAAAATAATATTTCCATCTCAATTATTTATATTATTATCATATAATATATTTTAATATTATTAAAAAACTGTAAAATGTCCAGTATTTTTAATAATAGAGAGGACCCTTGCCAGCTTGAGGTTAATAGATAAAGTAAAACTTGGAACTCACTGGGCCGTCTTCGGCTGTCAGATTGCCGTGCCCAAAGAAAACAATCGACAGAAGGCCTCTATACTTTGCCTGCATACAGAGTTGGTGTTAACCCACTCTACTAAATACTAAAAAGCAAACTGCAGCCCAATTTGCCTGCAATCTCAACAGACCAAATGGTAGGCTGCTAGCCTAAACCTTGTCTCTATAAAGTTTCAATATCTCATAAATCAAACATTTTATAATTGAAAAATCTCGAGATCATGTTCAAGTAGAGGTGTTACATTGATATGTGGCTTCTTTTTCTTCTTTCTTCATTTTTTTTACCAAACAATATTTAAGAATTCTTGAAAGTTCTTGGTTGACTTTAAAAACTAATAGGTTTGGTCAAATTACTAATAGAGTACAAATACTATTATTTTTATTAAAAAGAAGGAAAAGAAACGTTGTAATTGATAATAATTAAACTCTTATCTAACTAGTTTGACAATAATCGAGAAATTTGAGTTAAAAAATTTATTTCTATTTCTGTCCGTTTATTTCTGTATATGAAAAAGAAGAGGAAGTTAAAGGTCGAAATCACCAATCTTTTTCATGGCAAGAGAGTAATAAAATTGGATACGTAATTAGTTTCTTTCTCATGGCATGCTCCCGTGCTTTTAACGTTTGAGACTGCCTTTCCATTCATTTTCAACAACCATACTAAGTTCGAAAGAAAGAAACTCTTGGAAAATTTTGTCCAATTATGGTATCTGACTCAGGATCGCCCGCTTCCAATCAAGTGTTAAGATTCCTATCGTTGTTCAATTTGTCTCGTCATAATTGTGGACGCCAAACATCATTTAATTTTTAATTAAAAGCTCAATGAACACTTCATGTTATGCCACGTTACGCCATTTAGTGTTATCACATAACCATTTTACAATCTTTTAGACGATAACAACAATTCAATTCACCAACTATACTTACATTTCATTATTAGTGGGATGGAATTAAAAAAAATATTAAATACGTTAGAAAATAATATTAATAAATTTTTAAAAAAATGAAAGATAAAATTTGTATAAAAAATTTTAGAAGATGAACATGTGTCATCCTTAGTTGGTCAATGATTATTGGAAACATTCGCTTTCTACTATTTTTTCTTCATAAAACATCACTTTAATACGTGAGATATTAAGAGTATAAGTAGATAAAAATTGATTTGTGATGAGCTTTGTAAAAATTTATTAAATATACGGGATCAGGTAAAATTTAAATAGAGAAAACATGATGTGTGATGAGTAAATATATTAAAAGTACAAGTAGATAAAAATTAATTTGAAATGAATTTTATAATTTTATCATTGAATTTTATTAAATGATAATTCTCGAGAAACGAAAATATATAAAATAATATTTAAATTAAAATAAAATTTTAATTTAAAATAAGATTGAAAATTTTCAATATACTTAGAGCTTAAGTGTCATAAGAGTGTTTTATTTTGTTAGTTTTAGCTTGAATTGGAATCATATCTTATTACTATTATCAAACTATCACAAATCATCTTTTTATCCGTTTAATAAAGACCGTCAATTACTTACCTAGTAAGAAATTGAACATAGTATCTTATGTTCTCACCTACACATTTAACCTAGTGCGAACACTAATAATTACTCTATCTATCTATTCATAAATAACTAGTTTAATTATAAAAACTACACATATTAACGAATTGTAAAATTTTATAGTAAAAATGATTAAAATATCCACTATACCTTTTAAAGTATTTTTATTATTTTTATCACCTCATTAGTTTAAACCCCACTAATTCTTTAATTACACCACTCTAATAATTACATATATCTCCCTCTTCTCACCTATATCATTTGTCTATCTCTTCTCACTCTTTATTTTAAAGTTTTCTTTTCACCAATATCACCTTATTAAATTATACTTTTGATTATTTTTATAAAATAACTTGATTTTATTGTTGGTTAAAATAATTGTAATATTAATTAATTGATAGAAAATTATGTTAAGGATAAAATTGAAAAAAATAATTAAATAAAATTTATATTTAGAATGTGAACGATTATTTCTAGACAAATTAAAAAAATAAATTAATTATTTGTGGACGGAATGAATATTTGTCTAATAAAAAAAAGTGTATTTCTATTTTCAAAATTTATGGGCTCCCACGGCAAGAGGATTTGGATGTCCCAAAGTGAAAGAAATGTCAAGATTTTCAGTCCCATTGGGAAATAAGAATTAATTTCTCGAGAAGACACGACACATGAAGTACACTAAGATAATTATGTAATCAATCTCGAAAATAACTTGGCTCAAAAACTCCAACAAAAATGGGACCGTCGGATCTGTGTAACGTGAAAAGTCCCCATCGACCACGTTGACAAAAAATCTCCTTCTGTTAAGGCAGTTTGTAGTTAGCCATTTAGTGCCTGTTTGGCGCTCTCTAATTTGCTCTCTATATCCGAAATTAGATTGAGACAGTTTCCTACATTAATATTTAAAAGCGTTGCGGGGTTCGGGGGGCGGGGATAGTAATCAGACAGGTGCATGCCTCTCGTAGTTCTGAAAGGGACGCAAGCCTCCTGACACATCTTCAGCGATGACTACTTACGCGTCGTAGATCGAAGATCGATAGTTTAATTAACCGTATGGAAATGATTGCTGCCTGCCGACAGGGTAGAAGTATGTGTCTCTGTAATTTTCTAGTACCAAGTTGGATATGGAACCAACGTTGCCAAGTGGCTAAAGGTTACTTTAAATGGAATATATTAATCAATCTTGTTCAAAAGGATATTGTTCCACTTAATGAATTGTATTAATCAATAATCACCATCATATCCAATCGGAACAAATGGCAAGCTCCGTGCTCCGTCAATTTATTTGATGCCGGACTTGACAGTATTTAAGATTAATTATTACACAAATTTAAAAATACGATTTCATATAAATTTTAAGATCAACGATTTTACTATTATCTTTATATAATATATCTCTTCTATTCATTTTTATATGTATCATCTTCATATAATATATCTCTACCATTTATTTTTATCTACATATTTTAATCGATTCACAAATTTTAAGAAAAATAAAATTTTTTAATTAATTAATTAACATTTTTTATTTTATCCTCAAAAAATCCCTCCTTATTAAAGAGTAATCAAATTTCAAAGTTTTATGTGTTGTAAACATATTTAATTTACTTCTATTTTTCACTATAAGTGCATAATACTCATTGTATTAAAGAGAGATATTTATAAAAAAATAATAATTAATATAGTCTTAGTTTGCTAATATGATAGATAAATTAAGACAAAAATCTTAATTAAAATAGATCGATAAAAGGAACATATAATTTTTACGAGATCGAAGTAACAAATAACAATCTATATGTCATCTTTATTGGATTAAAATAATATCTCAACTTAATAATAGATTCTTATAAGAATTTTATAAAATATCGAAATATCACACTACATATATCACAACTTATATACTGTTCGTCTTTGGATACAATTCTTTCTCTAGTTGATGAAAAAATAAATAAAAATTAACTTATTTGACCGTTAAAGTTTAGGTCGTGTAATACTTTTGTCCTAAACTTATAACCTGCCAAGTAATTCGTAATTCTATTTCCGTTATAAACTCTATAAAAAAAAAAAAAAAAGTTACTTTCATTGCATATCTATGAACATTTACATGTCTTGATTTTGGAGGAAATCAATTGACGTGGTTTCTTTTAGTCGAAATTTACATTAAAAAAAAAAGTTAAATATCGCTTGATAAATTTCATTAAAGATCGTAACGATAGAAAAAATTATTAAAAACAAAAATATTCGAGTTTTAAATTTTAGCAACTAAACAAATTAATTTATCAAAAAGTGAATGTCTGGTGAAATAAATATTCAAATACGTATTTTACCAAAAGAATGATTAGCTGAATTATTGCCTTAGGAATCTACTCTACTCCCTTAGTGGAAACCAACAACTAGATTGATACTTGTGAAGCGTAGTTGGATTATTACTGTGGAATAAGAATCATACTTTAATCCTAATTAAACATTATTTCGAATCGTCACGCTTCGTCATCGATTTTGATTTTCCTGTCGATCTTGTTCACGATTTTAATATTATTAATCTATATTTTCTCCAAAAAAAAAAGGAAAAAAAAATATAGAACAATGACCTAGCCCACCAATAAATGCCACCCACCAAGCTTTGCTTCAATAAAAATAATTATTTAATTTATCTTACTTTTAATTAATTTAAATCCCAACCGTGCACTTTTCCTCAAATTAGATGGGTGAGGTCGACATGCTTCCATAATTGGTTCCCTAAAAAAATAATATTCCAAGCTTCTGTTGGCTTGCATGCGTAAATCCTAATTTAAGATTAAGATTGGACGTAATGGGATTGCTTCCCACCATGATTAATTAAATACCAACCCACAAGCTTGCATTAATTAATTTTATAATTATATTAATGATAAAGAGATTAGACAGGCCGACAAATCGATAAAAATAAGACATGTGGCTTTTAATATGTCCTTTTCGAATTCTTTTTTATACCTATAAAAAGTTTCCGGATTACGCGTTGGCGCACGAATTATAAATATGTACAAAATCTAAAGAGTACGTAAAGTGGTTATTATTAAACTACTTATCTCGTACTATGTTTTAAATGCAAACTGGAAGTATCTACTGTGCGTGCTATTTTCACTTCTCTATTTAATGTTATCCATTATTGGATCCATCTATCAATTCTTTAACCTTGATAAAATAGGTAAATGTAAAATATATTTTAACTGGTTAATTTCGACTCAATTTCAAAAAATCTGACTCAACAACAATCTATTTACCGTGTAAATATCGAGAAGGCTAGCTAGATACTTCCTCCAATTCTTTAAAATTTTGGCACATAAATTTAAAATACTATTCTCTCCGTCTTTTTTTTTATTTATCTATTTTAATTAATATTTTTATTTTATTAATAAATTAATATTAAATTAATTGTTATTTTTTTTATAAATATCCATCTTTAATACAATGAATATTATGCACGAGAAATGAAAATAAATTAAATATATTTACAATATATAAAGTTTTAAAATTTAATTATTCCTTAACAAAGCGAGAGATTATTTGAGGGTAAAATTAAAAATATTGATTAATTAACTAAAAAATCTTATTTTTTAAAAAACTTATGAATCAGTTAAAATAGACCGATAAAAGGGGACGGAGGGAGTTGTACTCCTTCCATTTTAAAATACTTGTTTATGAAACCATTTCTACATAAATTGAGAGTGTTGAAAATAATACTACAATTTAGATACAATTCATATTCTATCCATATTAAAAATATGATAACTATTGGTTAGTAAAAAATTTTAAGAAGGAAGAAGAAAAAATAATTTTAGAAAGTTGTGTAGTTGATTTAGAATAAATAAGGGTAGAAGAAAAAGAAACTAATCATTAATTCTAGAAATGTATACCTGGACAAATATTTTGAAATAAAATAAAAAGTTTTATAAATACGTATTTTGAAATGGGAGGAATATAAAATAAAAAGTTTAAATTATTTTTTCTTAAAGATTAAAAAAACAATAAATATGGTTATTTAATGAAACATAATAAATATCATAAAAGCATAATTAAAAAAATACTAACAAGTAACTTTTTAATATTTTTAAAATGACGAATAACTTTAAATAAAAAATAAAATTAACACTTATTTTGAAGAGAAATAAGTTTTTTTCCATCACTTTAAATTTTAATTCTATTACACTTTTTAAATATTTTTTACTGCTATTATCACGTTATTTTGTTGGGTGTATAACACCGAAAAATTAAGAATGGCAGTCAAGAACGAGTGTCGGAGACAAAAAAGTTTTGGTTCGACCCTCGCTCTGTCCCTTAATCTACCCCGGCTTTGGTATAGATGTAGATTTCCTCATTTCCACCCAGCCTAAATGGCTGTCTTATCTTTGAAAGTGTGAAAATTCCATTTCCTATATATTTTTTTATTTTTTATTGATAAAATAATCCGTATTCACCACAAAAGAATATTTGAATTCGAAATATTAGTGTAAAATTTTCAATATTAATCATCTCGACTAATTTAAAAGATTAATTACTACTTGAAATGCATTTCTTCCGTTTCAAAATATTTATTTATGAAACCATTTACACGCAAATTAAAGGTAATATAGAAAAATTGGGCAATTGACTTAGAATAAATGAAGGTAAAATAGAAAAAATTAATCATTAATTCTAAAAATATGTACATGAATAAGTATTTTAAAACGGATGGAGTAATTAATTTTCCTGTTGTACATCAATAATCGAACATTGCTACTTTCGTTTTGATGTAGTGGTTCAATTACCGTAAATTTTTACTCATAATTAAAGAAATTAAAATCAAATTTTAGATAAATAAAAAAGACACCAAAAGAATACTTTGAACTGTACTCTTTAATAAGTGAAGTTATGTAGCACCAAAGAGATATGTCACCGTTACATAACCTTAGACAAATACTTGATGAATGCTGTTTTCATATAACATTAAATATCTTATTTTAATTTTGATATAAAAATATACAAATTATTTATAAAAAATATTATAAATAAATAGAAGAAATATTTATATATAAATTATATCACCATATCTTAATTAAAATATTAATATAAATAGATTTTAATTTTTGAAAACAACAAGTTAACTTAGGTGAATGGCCTTCCACATGTATAACATACGAAAATGAAGTAGTAGGCTCTAAATCAAAATTTTAATTTAAATAATTTTTATTTTTTGATAGTTATTATATATTTATAATATATTATATATTATATTTAATTAAATATTTAATAATATTTTATTAAATTTTAATATTTTAATTCAATTATTTTTTAAGTAGAATCTAAATAATCTCCCATGTTTGGTGGGCAGATGAGAAGCATAAGGATGAGGTGGCAAGCAGAAAAGAAAAGTACTTAGGATTTATTTATCTATTTAAATATTAATTTAAAGCATGGGAGGGGGGGGAGGAGTCTGGATGGGAGCATCCACATGGTTGATGATTAGATAAAGACCACGAAATACGAATCATCCAACAGGTCTGGTCAGGGGCACCTTGTAAACTTCCAGGAAAGTCGCCTCATGATTCCTTGGTCCACCCTATCAAACGACATTTCTAGGTACCAAATAATGAATTCTAAGTGGACCATAAGACCACGATAGATCCTTCCAATGATTCAGCCAATGACTTCCCCCATGACCAATCATCATAACGTGTCAACCAAGAAATACACCACTCTTCACACTACTCCCCCTATAGTCCCTGTCCCTACCCACCCCATGCCACCCCTCCCACCCCGGCCTCGACAGGGCCGCGACCGATACGACAACACTCTCCAAAGACTTCATTAATGAATCTCCACCGTCAATCAATTTACATGATCAAAAATAAATATTAAATTTAAAAATATACTATTTAATTACTCTTATTATCTTAAAATACTTGTTAAAAATTTTTATTTTTATTGTATTAAAATATTTATCAATTTTATAAATTAAGAATAATAATTTACTTCTCATTTAATCAGGAATATATATATTTTTATAAATCATTAATAAATATATAAAAGAGAATAACTAATGAAGATTTATTTTTATTTGAGGGTATAATAATTTTTTCATATTATAATCATATAAATTTTAATAATTTATATGTTGATTGGCAAGTATTTGAAAATAAAAAGAATATTATCTTATTTATTAACATTCAGTGTATGATGGAAAAGTGATTTTGTTAGGCTTGTTTTGGTTCGCGAGGAGGGTAAGAGGAGGAAAATGGAATATGAGTGGTACATTTTATTTCCATTAGGAGAAGTTAATATATTTATTCTTATTCTATTTGGTTGGGGAGAAAATAAGAAGGAAAAGAAAGAGAAAATAAGAGAAAATAATTAATTTAATTTATTATTTTTATTAATTTATTATATATTTTATTAAAATTTTTAATATTAAAAATATAATTAATATTATTATTATTCTTATTTTGTTTTATCTCTTTTAATTTTTTCAAATTAAAAAAAATAACGATATAAAAAGAGAATAATATCCCTAAATTACTTTCCCCCTATATATATATATTTTATTTATCTTCATATTTATTTATTCTTCTCATTTATTTCCAAAAAAAGTCTAATAAAACTAAGTCTTATTCTTCCACGGAGAGAGCAGTGGCGGACTGAGAGGGCAAGGGGGGCATGGGGGCGAGGCGAAAGGAGGGGCGTCGGAGGAGTTGGACTGGTGATTTCTCGCCTAAATTTAAGATCCTAAAAATCGACGGGAAGTCCAATTCTTCATAGTCATAATGAGAAGGTGGGGAAAAAAATGAGGGTGCGGTGTGAGCATCACGTGGGGTGTGACCCAGCGGTCCCCTAAAAGTAGGGGCATCTCACGCGCGGCCGTGAGGATTTCAATTTAGAAAAAGTTTTCAACACCAGATCTACAATGAATTAGTACTGTTCTAACAAGTTACTCGTCCCATTAAAATTCATCAACTTACTATTTTAGATTGTCCTATTAAATTTGATATTTTTTTAAAAAAATTTTTTATTATACAATTTATTATAAAATAATCAATACACTCTACATATATTATATTTATATTCTTAAATTTGACATAAAGTATTATGGAATCCACATATTTTTTATTTTTATTATATTATATTATTATATTCTAATTTTTACTTTTATATAAAATATCGTGTCAAGCCAACCATTGTCTATCTTAGTGGGACGAAAAGAATATATTATATATATATATATATATTAAATTGTACGACAGAATTTATTTAAAAGTGTATGATTGACGATAAATTCGGTCTAGTTTAAAATTTCCGGCAAATTTGGAAAACCATCATGAATTTATGTATTTTTTTTTGTTTTAATTAAATTTTTGCCAGGTGTGGAAGTTTTTGAGGGATTTTTCCATTCCTTTCTTTCTCCACACGCCTCTCCTCATCCATCCATCCATCCATCCATCCATCCCTACATGCTCTTTTTTCCATGTTTTGACACTTTCCCACTCGAAAAGAATTAAAGAAAACTACCAATGCTTACAGACAAATACACGTGAGCCAACCCCTCCATCCTCAACTTGCTCTCTCTTTCTCTCTCACGTACGACACACACATTACCCCAACATCATCTAATCTTTTTGCAACTTCCAACCGATATATTGCTATCATTATCTCCCCATATTTTGTTCGGCAAAGATCACCCAAAAAAAATTCTGATGCACGAACCTCTCATCCTACCATGTTTATTCGATATCAAGGATTGAAAGGGATGTATATTGAAATATTTACACAAATCTTCATCTTTTTTGAATTACGCGTTTTTAGTCTCGGTCATATAAATTTTTAATACAATAATTTATAAAAATTAAACTTAAATTTGGCGAAACTGATTAGACGTTAGAGCTTGAAATTACTTGAAAGAAAAGATCAAGCAAGAAAGGAGAGAGATTTGGAAGATGGAAAAGATGGAAATGTTGGCAAGAGATGAATAGTAACACAATCCTTCATATTTATATATAGATTTATGATTCATCATATATATATATATATATATTGTTTCATCATTTACAATGATATGGGAAAAGACAAAGAGATATGAATGGAAACCAGTCCATTAAACTTTCTACAAATTAACTGCGCTAATCTTTCTGATTACAAAACCCTTAACCGATAAAAGGTTGGTTGCGGGGGGTTCTCATCAACTTCTGATCACATATACGTGTTTATCTTTGCTAATGGTGTTTTGAGAGCTAAAAGGACTAACAAGCTGCAGATTGGTTGGTGAAGGGATTATAGAAATGGGGTTTTGGAGCCATAGTGAAGGGGCTCTTGGATCCATTTTCCCCGACTCCGCCGATCCTTTCACAGGAAGGACACATGGTTAGAGTGGCCGCCGGCAGCTGCATGTAAAAGGGTTGTGCTAGTTTCAGCGCTTTCAGTTCTTGTAGCTCCTTCTGCAGCCTCCTGTTCTCATCTGTCAATGATTCGCAGCATTTCTTCAAGAACTCACAGTCTACTTCTGTTTGCTTCAGCTTTGTCCTGCATCAACAAGAAAATCCCATTCAGATTTCAGATTATAACATCTCTTCGGAGAAAAGATTTTCGGATAAACATAAAAATAACTTTTATTTTAAGAAAAAGAAAGATCCAAAAACGAATAATGAAAAACCTTTTTAAAAGACATACAAGGAAATATAAAAAAGGTGGTAAAGTTAAACTTGCTGAACAGCCAAATGGACTAGAAGTCAAAAAAAATAGTACTACTACTCAAGAATCAATAATTATGGGCCGAAAAATACTTGCTAAGTTGGTAAATATCTTTGTTTTCTGGAAATTGAATTATTTATCACCGCTCTTTTTTATGCGTTCCATCAAGATATTCTTATCATTATTTTACTTTTGGGTGGTTTTGATGATTTTGAGGATTAGGATTTCGAACCTGGCTCTCCTGTTCTGAAACCAGACTTCAACTTGCCGGGGCCTCAGATTCAACTCTTTCGCCAAGTCTTGCTTTTGCTTCTGCAGATTCAACAACCCAAATCAGTTTGATCAGTAAGCAATTAGAAAAACAAATGGCTATCAGAGTCTAATGAAATCAAGATTTGCCATATAAGATGTTGAAACAGAAATAATACCGGATTGAGGGTGCTGTGCTGCTTGAAGCTTTCCTCCAAGAGAGCAGACTGTGCTTTGGTAAGCCTGAGCTTCTTCCTACCGTTAGAACCATCATCATCTTCATCGCTTATTCTGGCGGAAACTCTCTCTATCTCCACCTCTTCGCTACCAAGCTCTCTTTCCCTCTTTATGCTGACATTTGAAAACGACGATGCAGCGCTGTCTTGACGGTACAAGTCAACAGAATGATCATTGCAAGTCTTGTTGTTAATGTTAGCATCCGCCTTTTTGGCTACTTTTTCATACGTCTCGCCGGAAAGGCCCAAAGTCAGCGACGGCTCGAAACTGACCGTCTCTTTAGCCAACTGTTCGGACTTGAAGACTGGCCTTTTCACCAACTTATTGTTGTGGCTATCAGTCTTCAGCCTGGTGTTCTCGACAGCTGCCGGAAAACCTAAACCTAGAACAAGACCTGGGCTACACAAATCATCAAAACCCATTTATCTGCAAGTCTGTAGAGAGTGAAAATGGTTGAAAAGATGCAACTTTTCTAAGAGGAGGGGTGGTTTATATGGAGTCTGGCAAGCTTTGGTGGTTTGTTAAAAAGGCATGGGGGGTAGGGTGGTGAAAGACAGTGTCTTTGGTGGAAAAAAAAATGAGGAATGAGAAGGTGAAGAGAATGAAAGAAAGGCGAGGACTCTGTGCTCTGTGGGGGAGAATTGGGTGGGCGGATGGCTATCTATGATTAATAATCAAAGGATTGAATGAGTAGAGAAACGAATATGGTGTGGAGGAATTATGAAAAAGTCTGTTTCTCTCTCCTAGCATGGGTTGACCATTTGAACCCCACTATGTTAACTCCACAATTATTATTACCAACAAACGAGGAAACAAAGCCTAATGTTCTATGTTAGTATTTCAATAATTAAATATTTAATTTATAAATTAAATTTAAAATTTTATTTTTTAATAAAAATAATCATATTACCTGACCCGTAATTTATAAAATTAAACGAGCAAAATAAAAGGAAAACGTGGATTAAGATAAAAATTAGAGACACAACAAGAGAATGATTCGTTCAGCCTATTGCTACCCATTAGCATACCAAATTTCACTATTATTACCACTAACTTTTTCTCTTTCTAACGATTCGTGCTTTCTTTATGACTTGGTTTCTACTTTATGTACATCCCATCGCATCAAACAACGGCATAAACATACGTAAATTATTGATCATTTAGCCAACTTGAGCGACAGGCATGAAGCATGAGGTGATTCTTCTCTAATCACCTCATAGGTTGCGCCACTAATGCATGAGAGAGGGTGACTAAACTGCCCGACCCAACTCGTGCTAGTTTCATTAAACGTTTTATGAGGAGTAGTTTAAATCAAGAAATTCATTCACCGGTCACAATAATTTACTTTTGTTACATTGGTAGCTAACTAAGTTTGCATGCCTTGAAAAGAAATTAATAATGGAATGTGGTATGCACCTCCATTAGTTGTGTACGATGAGGCAAGAGAGAAGGGGATGTGAGATAGAGATGTGCACTATGATCTCCCGTGAGTGTGAGTTTGGGGATTTCATATTTTCTTGTTTGTTGTGTAGGAAAGAGAAAAAAAGGAAGAAAAGCAAAGTAGGTAGAAGACATGAGAGTAGTTTCAAAGAGTTATAATGGTGCCAGAATATGATTCATCAACAAGAATCCGGATCTTTGCTTAACTAGAAAGTTGATGTAGAAGGTTTCTGTTTGGGACCCCTACGTACTGCTAATCTCTCCTCCCCATTTCAATAATGCAATTGTCGGCTATGGTGATCAACAGTTAGGTCACCAAAGAAACCCTTATTATTAAGCTAATTATTTACCATTGTCAGCTTATAAGATCAGTGATGGAAACACACTATTTAAAAAAACCCGTATGGTTCTATCCTAATTGCTTCCAAAGTAGATTTTGTTGAGTTTTTTCTTGGAATTATTCCCACAAATGGCATGGGGATGGTCCCAACCCACCAGTCATCAATCAGAAAGGTGAGTTATGAACTCAGTCTCCACAAGCTTTAATGGCTAATAAGCTTACACACACACACATACATATATATGCAAAATTACAAGTTTGAAAAATGGATCCAACGTCATGATTCTTTTACTGAATGCTAATACAAAAAGGTCTCTCAAACTATGAGTATAACATATCTGTTCGCCATTTTTGCACGCTGCTAGTGGGCACCACAATATATATATTACAACAAATTCTTGAAAAGGAAAACGTTTTCTTAATAACAATTTCGAGCTACGTTCAAAAACTCAATCATTATAGTTGTATTTATGGATTTTTATGTGATTCTTCAAATATATATGAAATTGTTTTATAAATCCATGATAAATAATAATTAAATGGTCAAATATTTAAATTTGATACTCGAAATAAAAAGAGAAACGCTGTGTTTTGCTTTGAGGATTTGCTAGTAGGATTATTCCCATCCCAAGTATAAGAATTGGTGCAAAAAGAGAGGAATAATAAACGGCACATATATATAGATAAATGATGGCAATTGGATTCAGTCGTATGTTGATTCTTGGAGACTTGTTGGTTTATGAGTAGCTAACCTCCATGATTGAAATGTTGATGCTTTTGCTTCATCTTTTGACCATTGGGTTATACGGATTCGTATATCCCCAACAAAGACTCATACCCCAACACTTCCTTTTGTTTTCTTTTTCCTGTCTTCCAACAGAGCAGAAAGGACTACAATATTATGTTGTGCAAAGGCGTGGAGACAAAAGAAGGTAAATAAAGGCCCTCGCGGCATATATTGCAGCAGCATACTTCTGTAGATAACGATATTTTTTTAAGATTACAGATTTAATTTTTTATTTTGTATTATATGTTTCATAATTTACATGATTTGTTTGTTTAAATATTTGATGATTAACATGCAGCTTCTAGATTTGAAAGCTTGTGGCTCGAAATGGCTGGGTGGGAAGAGCATAAGAACAAGTTGACAAAAGTTGACTTTGATACATAAAATTCACGAAATTTGGCATATTACAAATGTGTCACACACACACACACACGGGGAATAGTATCAGCCCAACCTTGGACGTTAGTGGCATGATTGGGAATAATTATAAATCAATTAAACTAATCATTTCCTAATCTAATCAAACATCTCAATGCAATCCATTCAACAAATTAGAATAAAGCAATCAACTAATCTTTTTTGAGGTTTCTTATTTATGTCATGACAACACACCCAAATCTCACACACCATCCATCCATTTCTTTAGTCCCCTTATCTGGTTTAGATTCATCGCACGTTTGAACACAAATGCCAAAAAGTACAAATATTAAGAATTCAATTTCGGAATAAATATTGTCCATGTGTCATGTTCTAGAGGAATGAATAAGAATTCCGCACGATTATTATATAATTAATTTTATTCTAATAATAAGTCATGAATTTAACTCGTAAATTTTTAATTAATTAAAATATATATTATATCAAATTAGAAATTCTAAATTTGAAAACGTTATAAAAAGGAGGAGGCAGACATAATGGACCTACCAATGATTTGGTATCATGGGCATTTGATTCCGTGGGGGATGATGATTATAGAGCGTAGAAATTGGCAGCGATGGAGGGATTGAAACGAGAATTCCTTTCATTTTTGGGATGGGAGTGCGGGTGGTTGTGGTGTGGGGTGGGGTGGGCTGAGGTTTCTTGATGTCCTTTATTAGTTCCTGTCTTTACGGCCAGCCGACCAACGTTGATTACAGTAGTTAGTGTTCATATAATTTGTGCCCTCTTTACCTGTTCCTGTTGTTGCCTCTGTTTTTCACTTTGTTGGCTTCTCTCCCTTCTCCATACTATAATAAAAAGACCAATTGTCACTTTACGGGTCAGTAAGAAAATAATTGAAGTGTTATTGTGACGGTCAGTACTTCACTTGTAAAGTGAGGGTTCGAATTTTTACTTTGACATGAATTTAGCCCATTATGTGGTGATAGTTAAAGACAATTTTGATTAACTGCTCATTGAAGTATATCTACGATTTACTTATTCTATAATCTTAGAAATAGGTCGGTGACAGCCCTCAGAAGTGGAGTACCATCCTAAAAAGACCATTTGTCTATGTTGTCTGCTGCATTTCGTGGATTGATTACATATTATGGTGGCTACTAATGGCCGTATAATACAAGATTCGGGTCCTCCCCTTCAAACCAAATATCTACTCATATTATCATATATTCCTTCTGCTTTTTTTTAAGTCATGAAAAAGGAAAATAAACAATAAGGAAAAAAAAGGATTAAAAAATGTGTACAATAATATCCTCCTCTTTTGACAATTTGTTCAAATGATGATGACTATTCTTTGTTTACTTTATATTAAGTTGATATGACTATGTCAATTGTACTGGTCAAAGAATGAAATTATGCTACCCTTATACTATAAAACAACATGCATAGTTCATACTACTCCTGTATCGAATTTTTTTTAATAATTTGTTTGATAAAATTAAAATTTAATAAATAGAGTTTAAATATTTAATTTTAAAAACTAAAATATAAAGATTAAAATTTAAAATTTAAAGTGTGAACAATTAAATTAATTATTGTTTTATTTTTACATTAAATATAATAATAATAATAATCAGATAAATATTTAACATATTTAAATTTCAAATTTAAATAACTTTTATTCAATTAAAATTTGTAACAACATCATAGTATGCCTTAATTAATTAAATCAAACACATTGAAATAATTAAATACTTAACATAATTGTTACTCTCTCCGATTCAAAATAAGTGTTGTTTTAAAAGTAAATTTTTGTTACACAGTAAGTATCGTTTTGTAAAAAAATTAGCATTATTTTCCTTACTTACTCTTTTAATAATACAATTATGAGGTGAGAGAATAAATAAACAAACAATTTGTATAAATTCTTTTAAAACGATACTTATTTTGAATCGAATAAAGTATCAAGAATACTTAATTAATTAAGCTAACAAATACGTTCCCAATATTTAACCAAGATACTATATCTGAGACTAATTTCTTTCGGATATGCTGCCGCCTCATCCTTATAATGAAAGAAAAGTATTTTAGAAGGCTTTTTTTATTAGCAGTCCTCTTAAAAATCTTATAGTAAAAGTAGGATGGCTGATGAGTCCTTAAAAGTCAGACTACTAATATTCTTTGATTTTGGTTTAAGTTATTTTCTCGACAACTGCTGCCTTATGGCTGATCATTACTTAGATATGTTCTCTTCTGAAAAATACACATCATAGAAAGATGATTTTCTTGAGGAAAAATGGGTATATAAGATTGAAATACAACAATGAAGACATGCTTTTTCGATCTCCTCTATCTCCTGATCTGGACGTGCACCACAAAGCTTCTTTCTTTCTTTCTCTTTTTCTCTCATTATTCTCATGATTATTATCAATTTCAGATTACACTTTATAAACATATTTATTCTTATGCATGGATGGAATCAAGAATATGGGGTTGAGAGGAAGGAATCAAATTATACTAAGAGAATAATTTATATTTTTTAAAATTTTTTTAAGGGACAGTAAAATATAAAAAATTAAAGAATTCTTTTAAAGGCAATTTTTAAAAACTTGGGAGCGCGAATGCTACCTCCGTCCGTGCTCTTATTGTCTCGAATTAAATGTTAGTATTAAGAGAAAAACAATCTAATATATTAGTAAGTATAACATTTACGTGTAATAGGTGAAGAGTTGTTCGTAGTATCATAACTAATAATAATAAACGAGTCAAATAAAAAAGAAAAAAAAATTAAGTCTATTAAAATTGACAAAAATATTTTTATTCGTAAAAAATTTATAAATTTAATATATTTTAAAAATGTATCTAATATTAAAAAATTCGTAAAAAACATATGTAGAAGGAGAAAATTTTGTTGGGTGGGGGAGGACGGAAGGCAAGGGACAAGGGTCCAACCGTCCAAGTCAGAGAAATGTAAGCAAGTTGATTAATTCTAAGTAGAAACAGAAAAAAGAGCATTATCAAATGCACCGACTTTTATTAAAGCAGAGGTTTGGGAATGGCCCACGGCCACGCTGCTTGCACAGAATCACTCTTTCTTTCCAAGACTTTTTGGCAAGGGATTACACAATACTGATTAGGCGCTTATTCATCGGATGGAAATGGATGCATCATTGCTTGCGTTTAAAAGTAGAGAAAGCTGAGACACATACCAACCCCTCTTTTTTCCCCCCTCCCCTGCCCCCCTTTATAAACTTTTTTCTTCCTTTTCTTGCGACCCAGTATTTATTTATCATATGTACTTATAAAATTTGGCAATACAATTTGTTTTTAATTAGAAAGAGTAAGGAAATTATTAAAATTTCATAGGGTGACTAACTTTTCGTCATCATCATCATTGTAGTCAAGAACAACATGCATCTTGGAAGAAAAAGAGAAAAAATTGCAGGAGGGGGGTCCCATGGGAACAACTTGGTTATGGATGATGGCCAAAATTGACTTGGTGGTTGGGGGGGAAGGGGCAAAAACAGTTGAAGACTTGCCGGCTCTATTTGTGGCACAAAGTTATGGCAATTGGGGCCCTAACTTTGGACACTCATTTTCTTTTGAAGGATTCTTCCAAGTGGATATTTTTTAGGCTTTTCTTGTTAAACTTGGTTGTTTGGCCACATGAGTGTGCTTCTCACATAATGCCTCTGCTATGCTTGCTCAGGCTAAACAGCAGTGTATCCCTTAGTCCAGTCAGTTACCACTCAACACTACTTTGGTCAGCTTAAGAGCTTTCTGGAAGGGTAATATGGACATTCCACAACTGGGTTCTCATCGGGTCTAAGACATTCATGCTATTGGGTTTTATCGAATCAAACAAAATTTTTGGGGGAAAAGAAAAAAGGATTGGGCCAAGTTGCAATACGTATTATATTGGGCCTTTGTTAAAAAACCCAAAACTCTCCTTCTGGGTTTGAGACTTCGTCACTTAGTGTTACAATTACAACACAAGGTCCAGTTTTGGATTTCCGGTGAAGATTTTTCAGCCCAGAATGGTCCTTGTTCATGACTAGTGGGCCGATAGTTTTATTTACTACTACTGTTTTTTTTTCCTTGCCTCCAAAAAAAAAAGACAAAATATTATAACAATTCTTAACTTTTTATAAATTTTATTTTCTTCTTTAAATTTTAAAATTTGTAATTTTATATCCGAATATTTAAAATACTTAAAAAATAACATTTTCGTCAATTGAAACTGTTAAGTGTTTACATATATTATCACATAACTCTCACATAATCTGTTTTATGAGTATTCGTCCACTTATAACTCTCGCCATGTGATATTAAATTTTTCTCTAATTCTTAAAAATAATTTTTATATATGATAGAAAAAGATTGTTATGACCCGAGCATATTTCACTTCTCCTTTCAAAATATTTTAAGGTAATTTTCTTCTCTTTTCACATTTATTTTTTTTACAGAGATATAAAAAAAAATACTATCTATCAAGAATCGAATTTTGGTTTCTTTATTATCTATCAAGAATTGAATTTGTTTTCTTTTTTTAAAATTATTTTTATGTCTAAATTTTATTTATTAAGAGGTAAAATCTATAATTTTTGTTATATTGTTAGATTTTGTTGTTTACCTTTGTGTGAGTATTTAACTGTTTAAATTGATTTATTTTTAAATATTTTAAATATTTAATTTTTAAAAGTCAAATTTTAAAAAAAATTCAAGAGTGGCCGCATATTTTCCCCCAAAAAAAAGGCAGCATTTTGCATCAGCTTCCACCGATGTTGTCGTCGTCGGAGTCTGACTAGGGATATCGTCTGGTTGAAGTCTACAGATGATCAGATGATCATGGCAACTCCACATGCTCTTGCCTTCTTTCTCCTCATCCTCGCCACCCTTTCCTCCCTCTCCTCAGCTAATTATGACAACTACCGCCGCCATTCCTCCAAATATGCTCCTCGTTTTCTTGGCGAATTCTCTCGTTTCTATATATCACCAGTCCAAGCTCAAGAGTACCAGTACGAGACCCGATACTTCACTCAGCGCCTTGATCACTTCAGTTTTACCGATCTTCCGACGTTCCAGCAGAAATATTTAATCAACACTAAGCATTGGCTGGGTCCTTCCCAGAAGGGTCCTATCTTCTTCTACTGCGGCAATGAAGGTAAAATTGAATGGTTCGCTGCTAACACTGGCTTTGTTTGGGAAATCGCCCCTCGCTTCGGCGCCATGGTCATTTTCCCCGAGGTAATAACATTTAGTACTAGCAAAATGCTTCTTTGATTGTGGGTTTGGAACTAATGTAGTAAACAATGACTGCTGTGACTTAAAGGTCTTGGTCTTTAGGCGACTCTTGTTATTGATGTTCTGGGAACGAGTTGATTGGAAGTTTATTTGAATTGCTGCAATTTGATTTTGTTGTATTTTGTAGTTTCAAGTTGATTATACTGTGCTTGCATTGGTTTTTCCTCTACATAATGAGATCAGAAATTTTGACTGGCAATTGACAGCACCGGTACTATGGGGAATCAATGCCATATGGAAGTCAGGAGGTGGCATATCAGAATGCTAGTACATTGTCATATCTAACAGCCGAGCAAGCGCTTGCTGATTACGCAGTATTGATTACCGAGCTTAAAAGGAATCTTTCTGCACAAGCTTGCCCTGTTGTGTTATTTGGCGGATCTTATGGTGGCAGTGAGTGATTAGAGAGTTTGTTACTCTTTTGGGCCCAGTAGTTCAGTGGGATAGTTGTTTTCTTGTCATCTTTATTTCTTTTTGTTTACCTTCACTGATATGCTATTCTTTTTATGTAACAGTGCTGGCAGCATGGATGCGGTTGAAATATCCTCATATTGCCATCGGTGCACTTGCTTCTTCAGCACCTATTCTTCAGTTTGAAGATATTGTGCCACCTGAAACATTTTATAACATTGTCTCTAATGATTTCAGAGTATGTTTCAAGTTGCTGGATTTCCTAATTGTTCAGTTTCCGTATGTGAATCAGTTATGGCATTCCCCTTTGACCTGGTGCTTTATTGTGTTCATAGCGCGAAAGTGTTAGTTGCTTTAACACAATTAAAGAGTCTTGGGATATTATCACTTCAGTGGGACAGCAAAATGATGGTCTTACCCAGCTGAAGAAGACTTTCCATATCTGTGGGTACGGCATTGCACATATGGACCATTTCAATATGCACTAGTTGTTGTATCATGTGGCAATCTGTCATCATTGCTTAAGATAATTTTTGACCTAGACATCTCCTTGGGTGTATTTGGCTGATCCAATCAAGATACTTGGCAGGAATCTGGAGAGTGCTGGAGCTCTTGGTGACTGGTTGGAATCTGCTTATAGTTTTTTGGCAATGGCCAACTACCCATACCCTGCTGACTTCTTGATGCCTTTGCCCGGGAATCCAATAAAAGAGGTTTGTTTGGATCTGTTCTTACATGTATATTCTTTGTTCTGTTTATTTATCGTCTCTGCTTGATTTAATTGTTAATAAACTGTTACTAAATATCTTGCTATGATAAGGACATACATAAGAACTTTACCCTCCCCTCACCCAAGCTAAAAAAAAAAAAAAGGGGTTGGCAATAACATTTCATGTTCTCCCAGTGTTTATTGCCCGGAAGTGCAGTGGCATCCCTAATTGTTATATATTTGTTTAATTCATCTAATCTTGTTTTCAGCTCCATTGCCTTCATCCTTCTCTCACTTTTGCAGGTCTGTAGAAGGATCGATAGCTGTCCTGATGGGACTAGTGTCCTGCAGCGCATATTTGAAGGAGTCAGTGTCTACTACAATTACACTGGAAAAGTTGACTGCTTCGACTTGCATGATGATCCTCATGGCATGAGTGGGTGGGACTGGCAGGTGCACAATTGTAGGGATTCAAAGGTGTTCAAATTCCTAAGAGAAGATCTTTGATATGAAGGCTGTTCCCTATTAAAGTGTTTTTTTTGGTTTCCCTCTTAACATTTTGCAGGCTTGCACTGAGATGATTATGCCAGTTGCAAGTGACAAGGACACTAGCATGTTCCCAGCATATGATTATAACTTCACGTCTACTGCAGAATCATGCTGGAAAAATTTCCATGTCAAGCCAAGGCCTACATGGATAACCACCCAATTTGGAGGACATGTATAAGAACATTGCTTTTCAATTGCTTTAGATCCTTAGAATTCCGAGCAACATTTTCCCCCCATTTTTTTTTTCCAGATTTTATGAAAACTTTAATGCTCTAGAATTGTAAAAAGTTTCTGTATGAACAGTTGGTAAGTTGGGTAAGCAAGAAAGGCTGAGAATGGGAAAGGGAAGGGGGGAAGAATAAGAAGAAAATGGGTAAATGGGTGGTAGGTGAATTTCTAGTTTCTATTGGACAATGATTCTTTCCCTAATATAAATGAGATGACCTGGTCACAACCACCTGCAGCTAGTTGCACTGGAAGATAGAAGAAGAATACTGGAAGCATTTTATATAATTCTTATAGCCAGTACATATGTAACTAATTACAAAAGGGCCTAATTTTGAATATTCATTTCATGACCTGTAGAGATGGCAGTATTAGGTTTTTTATCATGCTGCTTTGGTTGTCTTATTTATTTATTTATTGCGCATAATAGATAGAAATTTATTGCCTCGATCCTTTTATCCATTCTTTGATGCATCAAGGGATGAAAATTTTACCTCATGGGATTGAAAGCGATAGTTTTCTCTTTGCTTGTCATGCAGGATATCAATAATGCATTGAGGACATTTGGCAGTAACATCATATTCTCAAATGGCCTGTTAGATCCTTGGAGTGGGGGCAGGTCACCTCTTAGTACATTTTATGGCATTTTTATATGAAATTATTCAACATTCATTGTCAAGATTTTGATGGAAATAAGTACTATGTCTTGCAGTGTTCTGGTGAACATTTCCAAAACTATAGTTGCTTTTGTTACAGTTGAAGGTAGCTTTCTTTTACATTTTTGTTTTCACTATATCAGCAATGCTGAAGTGCTTAAGCCATCACTTATTTTCCTTGTGTCGTCAATTGGCTCAAGTATTGAACTGCTGTTGATTTTTGTTTGCTTGTCTGAATCATGTGCTGTGGTTGAATACTTCTAGAATGTTATATTGTTTCTGTACCATATCACCTAAAAGCATCTTAAGTATTAGTGTAAGCAGGGTTCTGTTCTGTATGAGTAATGTGATTTACATGTGATTGCCTCACGGTTAGAAGATGCACAACCCTGTTATTTTGGTTTGACTTGTTGGTGATGCATACAATAGTAGTTATGGTTTTTTTTCTGGTTTAAGAGTTGCACATAGTTCAGGTGAACCATTGGTCAATCTTCAGCATGCCACCTTCAAAATACCTGTTTTTATCCATAGTTAATCTGTCTGAACATCCATCCATATCCCAGTCAAGACGCTTCATGTGGAATTTCACTTTGCACTATATTGTTCATTCTTTGTTCACTTCTAAATGAGCTTCTTTCTTTGTTTTAACCTTGAGTGGATTGTTCCTGTGGAATTCAACTTTCATCATAAATCTCAGAGCTGGACTAGATTGAATATTCTTCTGTCTGCTTTTCTAGTTTCGGGTGAGTTTGGGATTGTGAAGCCTGCATGTGTTAGTAGAAACTATGTTTATGTTACCTTTGCATTCAGTAAATAGTTGAAATGCTGTTAGTAACTAGCATGATACAAATGAACTGTTGTTGCTTCTATATTGGCCAACATCAACTCAATGCAACTAAACTCTTTCGCCATATTTAGTTGACTACAAGATGCCTTGACAAATAACAGGAGAGGAAGTACTAGATTAGCATCAAAAAGAATTTTCCGTCACTTGAAACCCTTGAGCATCCTTTTAATTTCTTGCTGTGTGTTGTGACTAAAAAGAAGCAGCATAAACTACAATGAAGTGAGCATGGTTTTCTTGCTTGCCAGGTGCCCATCACTTAGATTTACGTGCAAGCACCAATGATGATCCTGTTTGGCTGTTGGGTCAACGAGAGTCTGAGCTGCAGATTATTGAAGGCTGGTTAGGGGACTACTATGCAAAAAAGAAGGCAACATTTTCCATGTGAAGATCGGAGGATCTGTGAGACTATGGTTTCCACAGGCATTGATCGGGCAGCCTGTCACCTGTATATGGATGATGTTCTATGTATCACTGGACAAGTCCATACAATCTATTTCTTCAGGTATCCATTAGCAGATCAATGAAGATAGGTTGCAGAACATAGTCAGAAACTTGTAGTTAAAGAATTGCAAATAAGAACTGAAATGAGGTTTAGTCATTTTTTATCATAACCATCCACAGCGTTGATCCAAATTTACACATTTTATGGCCCCTCGAATCATCTCATACTTTTATTAAAGTTGGAAGATAGCAAGTCACTATCTTTGAGGATTGGCGTAATTTTCAAAAATTCATGGCTCTTGCCTCCTTCCTGGTTCTTGCTCTTGCTCTGCTATTGGCTGCCATGGCGCAAGGGGTGAAATAGTGGGAAAACTGATTAGGACGTTTGTATGCACCATTAAGGGGGTAAGGTGGTTCTAAAAGTAAATTTTTTTTAAGAACGGTTATATTGTTTATAATATATTATATTTTTAAATTTTATTTGAGTCTTATTTTTATTTTATATATTTAATAAAATTTTAATATATTTAAATAAACTCGTATAAAAATAATTACGATTCAAGTACAAATATAGGAAAGAATTAAATTTGGGATTGAGTAATTTGGTGTATAAAAATTAGGCAGTCAATTATAAATATTTTATAGGATTAATATTACATAAATATCATACTGTTATAAAATTAGGGTAGTGTTAGAATAAAATCTACACACTACACACTAAGAAAATTCTAACTATTCTTTGCACAAGAATTTCTCTTCAAACTTCTCTCTTTCTTTCTCTCACAATTCTTTCTCTAATCTTTCTTTCACTAATCTTTCTTTCACAAAATGATGGTGTATTACAAGCTTAGAGAATAGCTCTATTTATAGAGCTCTAATTAGTGAAATACATCATGGCATACATCATCTTCAACTAATCTCAATTAATGGTGTCTCCACTAAATGGTGGACATCCATAAAAATCTTCTAATAATTCACATAAATCCATAATTAGTGGAGCCTCCACTAATTAATGGAGATTCCAATAATTCATAACACTCCCCCTTGGATGTCCATCAATTACATAAAGAATATGTCTCGTTAAAACCTTACTAGATAAAAACCCAGTGGGAAAAAAATCTAGTGAAGGAAAAAGAGTACACTATTCTATATGTCCATTTATTACTCCCCCTGATGAGATGATTCCTTTAAATCTTTAAACCGACGCATACCGATTTTATATCTCAACTTTTCAAATGTTGCAATCGGTAAAGTCTTCGTGAAAATATCTGCGAGGTTATCACATGACCGAATTTGTAGCACATCAATTTCACATTTCTTCTGGAGTTCATGAGTAAAGAAGAATTTTGGTGAAATATGTTTTGTCCGATCTCCTTTAATATATCCTCCTCGTAATTGAGCTATACAAGCTGCATTGTCTTCATAAAGAGGAGTTGGAATACCTTTGATTGATGATAATCCACAACTTTCTCGGATATAATGAATCATGGATCTTAGCCATACACATTCTCGACTTGCTTCATGAATGGCTATAATTTCGACATGATTTGAAGAAGTAGCTGCTATAGATTGTTTCGTAGAACGCCATGATATAGCAGTATTTCCACATGTAAATATATAGCCCGTTTGAGAACGTGCTTTATGTGGATCAGATAAATAACCAGCATCTGCATAACCTATCAATGTTGGACTGGTTTTATTTGAATAAAATAATCCGAGATCAATTGTACCTTGGAGATATCGAAGGACTTGTTTAATTCCATTCCAATGTCGTCGTGTTGGTGAAGAACTAAATCTTGCTAATAAATTGACAGTGAAAGCAATATCGAGGCCGTGTGTTATTAGCAAGATACATCAATGCACCAATTGCACTTGAGATATGGTATTTGAGGACCAAGGAGTTCTTCATCATTTTCTTGAGGTCGGAAAGGATCTTTATCCACATTTAATGATCGGACGATCATTGGAATACTCAATGGATGTGCTTTGTCCATGTAAAATCTTTTTAGCACTTTTGTTGTATATGTTGATTGATGAATAAATGTTCCACTCTCCAAATGTTCAATTTGTAAACCAAGGCAAAATTTGGTTTTATCAAAATCCTTGATTTCGAATTCTCTTTTTAAATAATCAATTGTTTCTTGGAGCTCTTCAGGAGTTCCAATAAGATTAATATCATCAACATATATAGCTAATATCACAAATTTAGAACCAAATTTCTTAATAAAAACGCATGGACATACCTGGTCATTTTTAAATCCCGCTTTCAATAAATATTCACTAAGACGTGTGAACCACATGCGCCAGATTGCTTCGGGCCATATAATGATTTACGCAACTTGATGGAGTAATTTTCACGAGGATAATGTTTATATGCTTCGGGCATATGAAATCCTTCGAGGATTTTCATGTAAACATCATTTTCTAAATTTCCATACAAGTAAGCGGTGACAATATCTAATAGGCGCATATCTATCTTTTCATGTCTTGCCAAACCGATAAGATATCGGAGTGTAATAGCATCAACAACAGGAGAATAAGTTTCATCATAATCAATACCTGGTCTTTGTGAAAAACCTTGGGCTACTAATCGCGCTTTATATCGAACGATTTCACTCTTTTCATTGCGCTTTCGCACAAATATCCATTTGTAGCCAACGAGGTTTTATACCTTACGGTGTTCGGACTGCGAGTCCGAAGACTTCACGTTTTGCCGAGTGCATTTAACTCCGATTGAATCGCATATTTCCATTGCGACCAATCTTTTCTATGCCGAGCATTTATCAAGCGATATTGGTTCGGGATCATCATTATCCTGTGTAACATCAAGAGATATATTGTATGCAAATATATTATCAATAACAGTTTCTATCCGATTCCAACTTCTACGGAAGTGGTATAATTAATAGAAATTTCGGTGTTACTTTCATCAACTTCGGTTCTTTGTCATTAGTTCTCTCTTGGTCTTTATCATTCTTTTCTTCAATATGATCTTACGGATCATTTAATCATCTTTTCTTTCGAGGATTTTTATCTTTAGAACCAAGAGGTCGGCCACGCTTACGGCATGTTTTTGACTCAGTGACTATAAGTATAATATTTTGTTCTGCTGGAACTTCAATTCGAATAGGAGCATTTATAGGTTTGGAATATGCGATTTTGTAACTCTTACGGAGTCAACAAAAGCGTCGGCATTTGATTTGCAATGCTTTGCAAATGAATTATCTTTTGAACTTCAAGTTCACATGCGCTTGTGCGCGGATCAAGATAATTTAATGATGTTGTCCAATCAAGATCCTTTTTATACTTGTTTGGGTTCTCCCCTAATTTAGGGAATAATGATTCATCAAAATGACAATCAACAAATCTTCTTTGTGAATACATCTCCTGTCGGGGGTTCAACATATCCGATAATAGAGGGAGAATCATATCCAACGTATATCCCCTTTCTTCTTTGAGGACCCATCTTTGTACGTTGGTTTGGTGCAATTGGAATATATACTGACACACCCAAAAATTCTTAAATGAGCAATATTTGGTTACGACCCAAAAGCCAATTGCAAAGGAGAGAATTTATGATAACTAGTTTGGTCTTATACGTACAAGTGTTGCGGCATGTAGAATAGCATGTCCCAGAGCGAGATGTTGGGAGATTTGTTTTCATTAATAATGGTCTAGCAATTAATTGTAATCGTTTAATCAAAGATTCGACAAGACCATTACGTGTGTGAACATGAGTTACGGGATGTTCAACATTAATCCCAATTGACATGCAATATGCATCAAAAGCATGTGATGAAAATTCACCGACATTATCCAAACGGATATTTTTAATGTGATGGTCCGGAAATTGTGCTCGTAATTTAATTATTTGAGCAAGTAATCTCATAAACGTCGAGGTTGCGAGTAGATAATAAACATACATGTGACCATCGGGATGATGCATCAATTAAGACCATAAAATATTTGAACGGTCCACATGGTGGATCAATAGGTCCACAAATATCTCCGTGAATCCGTTCGAGAAATGTAGGACTTTCGGCTCCTACTTTTACTGGTGATGGTTTAACAATTAATTTTCCTAGGGAACATGCGGTACATGCGAATTTTTCGATGTTAATATCCTTTTATTTTTTAAAGGATGACCATGTGTATTCTCAATGATTCTTCTCATCATGGTAGATCCCGGATGACCCAACCGGTCATGCCAAATGCTAAAAGTAATAGGATCAGTAAACTTCGGTTTACTAGATGATGAATTTCAATTGTACGAATTTTTACAAAATATAGACCGAGTAGAAAAAGACAGCGAGTTTTCTAATACCGATTTCTTACCCAAATGCATTTGAGTAATAAAAAGATGCTCAATCCCATTTTCCTCATTTGTTTTAACATGATACCCATTTCTGCGGATATCTTTAAAACTCAATAAATTTCTTACGGATTTTGAGGAAAATAGTGCCTTATCAATAATAATTGTTGTTCCTTTAGGCAACAATATACTAGCTCTTCAGGAGCCCTCAATTACATTTGCACTACCGTTTATCGTATAAATATTTATTTCTCCCATTTTGAGATCAGAAAAATATTTCTCATTTTTTAGTATGGTGTGTGTAGTTCCACTATCAATAATGCATACATCATCATTAATAACGACCATCCGAACACAAATATATATATGTAAACGTAAATATTATTAGAATAGAATGAAAATGAAAATACAAAATTATCGAGGTGAGGCTTTAGTTCTTTTGGACACTTGCCATCACCAATTAAATGGTCTATCCTACCGATCCGGGTGTTCAAAAAAATCCGATACATCCATATGGGTAATATTGATATTAAGATCTTCGGGATCACTATCGTCATCCTCAACATTATTTATTGGATGTTGAGAAAAATTTGCTTCCACATTTTTATTTTTCAATGAAGCTTGATACAATTCAACTAAATGCTTAGCCGTACTGACGGTTTCGTGACCAATGACCTTTCATGCCACATCTATAACATATATCCTCATGCTTTTCTTCAATTTCTTTTTCTTTTCCCTTATGATCTTTTCTGTTCCACTTGGTGTGCAGTATTTCTCACGATTTGATTATAATTGTGATAAGGGAAATATCGAGCATGTCTACGACCATAACCATGACCACGGTCACGGCCATGGCCACGACCACGACTATAACGATGAGCCTGCTTGGAGCCAACATCATTCACTTTTGGGAGTCTTTGTTGAGCCGATTGATGCAGCTTCATGATTTCTCAATAATAACTCATTATTTTTCTCTGCAATGAGGAGGGCGATAATTAAATCTGTAAATTTTGTATACCCCTTTTCTCGATATTGTTCTTTGCGGGACAATATTCGAGGCATGAAAGGTGGAGAATGTCTTCTCCAACATATCTTCATCGATCACTTTTTCTCGCATAATTTTAATTGAGATGTAATTTTATACATTGCGGAGCTATATTCATTCACGGTTTTAAAATCTTGCAACCTCGGGTGCAACCATTCATACGCGTGCGAGTAGGTAGTACGACCATCTTCGGGTGGTCAAATCTTTCTTTTAAATTTACCCACAGACCATATGGATCTTTTTCGGTAAGATATTCCATTTTCAAATTTTCATCGAGATGACGACGAATAAAAATCAAAGCTTTAGCCTTGTGTTGTGCGAGATGCATTATTATGTGCTTGAATAGTTTCACTAAGGCCTTCGACATTTAGATGCATTTACGCATCGAGAACCCATGACATATAATTTTTTCCGGAAATATCAAGGGCTACAAATTCGAGTTTAGCGAGATTAGCCATAGAGATCAATAAATGCGTACTGTCTTACGGCTTTAATAACGGCGATGACTCGTGCTTGTCTTCGGCTTTAATAACGGTAGAGACTCGTGTTCGATAACGTGTTATAAAATTAGGGTAGTGTTAGAATAAAATCTACACACTACACACTAAGAAAATTCTAACTATTCTTTGCACAAGAATTTCTCTTCAAACTTCTCTCTTTCTTTCTCTCACAATTCTTTCTCTAATATTTCTTTCACTAATCTTTCTTTCACAAAATGATGGTGTATTACAAGCTTAGAGAATAGCTCTATTTATAGAGCTCTAATTAGTGAAATACATCATGGCATACATCATCTTCAACTAATCTCAATTAATGGTGTCTCCACTAAATGGTGGACATCCATAAAAATCTTCTAATAATTCACATAAATCCATAATTAGTGGAGCCTCCACTAATTAATGGAGATTCCAATAATTCATAACACATACATAATTATATAAATATTGTATAAAAAAATTTTAAAATCATTTTATTAAATATACACGATTATTTTCATCATCGTTAAATCTTATAACTTTTAAACTGAATTATAATATGATTGCAAAATTGCCATATGCAATGGCCCCCAGTCCTAAAGGGTTGGTCAAGAAACATTACATTAATTTATTCAGATGTCAACCAGGAATGGACATCCACCCCAGAGTTGTCACCGTTTATTAGCTTCCAACACAAGACTCAGCAAAGCACACTCTATAACTTATTGAACACAAATCCGCAAAAGCATTTTACGCTGTGGTTTATGGTAAATATAATTGATTATTTAAATACTAAACTTATTTAAATTATAAGAAGGAAAAAAAAATAATCGCTTACTTTAAATATCATACTGTATTTAATTTGAATTATTAAAATACGAATAAATTTAATTATATTATATGATGTTTTAGAATTATAAATAAGTTATTTTTAAAAAGATTATTGATTGATTCTGATTAAATATGTAAAATAATAATGTATTATTATATTATTTTCATAAAGATAACTCTTAGATATTATTATTTTTAAAATAAAAAGAAATTTTGATTAAACATTTGGAAAAGAAAATATAACTTGCAATAATTTATGTAAACGTGACGCAGAAAAAAAAAGAAAAAAAAAAGAAAATGTGAGCTACGAACTTGTGCCTGTGGTAAAGCGGCAAGGGCAACGGGCAAAGGTGGTCGCTTTTGACAGCGGGTTGGTGTCTTCTCCATTTCCCCGGGCGTCAAAGTAAAAACCTCTTAACCAAACACTAAAGAATCTAAACCCAGTTCCCAACTCAGAGCTGCCAAAACCCAGTTGTCCACTCTCTCACTGAACTCATCACTGAGGGGAGAGAGATAAAAGGGCACAAGGAGAAGGAAAAAAGAGTAAAGGTTTTCGTTCGTGGGAATTCACCACTGGCAGCCGTGGAAAAACTCTACTCGATTTCGATCCAAGTGGGAAACTTTAGGAAAGATTGTTAGGCCCATTTCTTTTTTGCTTCTGTTTTTTCTTTGGAGTTTCGTTTTGAAATGGCGAGTCCGCAATCGGACAGATTAGCAATGACGCCCAAGACTCCGGCGGCGACCATAGCCGCTGTATCCAATTCCGGTGGCAGTAGGGTTTTGCGCACTCCTTTGAGCGATGAATCCATATGGAAGCGACTTAAAGAGGCCGGCTTTGATGAGGAATCTATTAAACGTAGGGATAAGGCTGCTCTTATTGCCTATATTGCAAAGCTTGAAGTAGAGGTCTGTTGATTCATCTATGCTTTTTTTGTCAGGTCTTTATGCACTTGAAAATTTGGTATTTTCATTATTATGCTGCATTTTTACTTGTCCGTGATCTTATCTACTTGTGTGTTGCTGCAAATTATTCTCTTAGATGATGTGAATTTGGATTTTGTTAAGTTATTTCTTGCTTTAAATAATCGGTAAGGAAATTGAAAAATTCCAAAAACGCTATGTTCTCATTCTTGAATGGCGGCTTCTTGTTTGTATTCTCAAACTTGTATGAATTTTTATAAGTTCGCGTCTTTGTCTCCTTGGCTATTTATTCATTTTTCAAAAAATTCTGGGTTTAAATTTTCCCGCAAGGGTGAGATTCGAGAAACTGAACTGAATGTATTTCAAGGACGCCTGTTTTCTGCTGTTATATTGCAAAAACTATCAATTTGGCTGAATTTTCTAATGCATTTTGGTTTCTTGTTCTGCCTTCGGGTTGTTAAGGGCTGCTAATTTCCTTTGCATGCTCAATTTGTAGCTACACGATGTTCAATATCAGATGGGCCTTCTCCTTCTGGAAAAAAAGGAGTGGTTTTCCAAGTATGATCAAATTAAAGCCACTGCTGATGCTGCTGAATTGACCCGTAAGCGAGAACAGGCTGCACATGCTTCTGACTTGGCTGAGGTGAAGAAACGAGAGGATGCTCTGAAGAAAGCCCTTGGCATTGAGAAAGAGTGTGTTGCTAATGTGAGATATGCTTTTGATGATTGGATAGGTTTAAGGTGTTCTGACCATTATGTTTGGCCCTGATCCTTTTGTCATTTGTAGATTGAAAAGGCTTTGCATGAGATGCGAGCAGAATGTGCGGAGGCAAAAGTAGCTGCTGAGAGTCAATTGGCAGAAGCACGAAACATGATGGAGGATGCTCAGAAGAAGATGACTGAGGCTGAGGCAAAACATCATGCAGCAGAATCATTAGAGGCGGAGGCTAGCCGGTGTCATCGAACTGCTGCAAGAAAATTACGTGAAGTTGAAGAACGTGAAGATGATCTCAGAAGGCGGATGGCTTCATTTAAATCTGAGTAGGCCACTTTAAGCTCTTTTGAATTTGTAATCAGTTACTGAAAAGTTGCTTCTTCTTTTGTGGATTTTGTTATGCCTTGATTCTGTTATTGTTGTTGTTATTATTATTATTAATTTTTTATTTTTTTTCTGTAAGAATATATGGTTTTCTATTAAAAAGGGAATAATGTAAAATTAATTGGATGCCATTTTCATAGTGCAATCAGTTGTTTCTTGTCTTTGTGCTGGACTTAGATCAGTGTAATTATGAAGTCCTCAGGGTTGTATTGGATAATTATGATTTCGGTACAAGTACTACTGGATCTTTGGGTTTATTTTAGTTTTGCATTTCCTTTTCACAGTTTGTAAGGTGATTATGATTTTGTCTTATTGTTGCTATTTTAGTTGTGATACTAAAGAGAATGAACTGCAACTTGAGAGGCAATCTTTACGTGAAAGACAGAAAGTTTTACAGCAGTCCCAAGAAAGATTACTTGATGGGCAGGCATTACTCAACCAAAGGGAGGAGCACATATTTGATAGGACTCAAGAAATAAATAAGCTTGAAAAGCAGTTAGAGGCTTCAAAAGCAGCCGTAGAGGATGAACATAAAGGCCTAAACGAGGAGAAGCAAAAATTGCAGCTTACAACTAAATTGTTGGCAGCGAGAGAGGAGGTAAAAATCCAAATTCTTTCATAATGTTGTGTTGGGCATTAAGGGTCGGCTTGGATTGGAATTTTTCGAAATTCATCCCAATTAAAAATTTTACTTTAATTCAAACAAATTGTAATTATATAATTTTCGTTTCTTGAAACTTGTCATGTACTCACACCACATGATATTCTCTCTCTTTAACCCCACTTTGGATCCTCCCTGACCGTACACATTTAATAATTTTTTATTATATTCACAAACTCATCTCAATCCAATCCTTATCCTATTACACTTAGTTTTCATGTCCTTGTCACTTTATCTATTGTTTCAATTTAACTTTTTGCTCCTACAGTCTGTTGTAAGCAAGGAGTGTGAGCTCAAGAAGAAAGAGGAAGAGCTGCTTCTTCTGCAAGGAAAACTTGCAAGCAAAGAGTTTGTAAGTAGTAATTATGAAGGAAATGAAATCCTTCTTTTATTACTTGTGCAAACTACCTATATCTGCTTCTTGATGAACATTTCAGGATGGAATTCAACAAGCAATAGCTAATCGCGAAGCCGTTCTAAACTCAAAGAAGTCAACTTTTGAGGCAGAGTTGCTAATGAAACGCAAAGTGGTGGAAGAAGAAATTGAGACCAAGAGGCGAGATTGGGAATTGAGGGAAATTGACATGAAGCAAAAGGAGGAACTGCTGCTGGAGAGAGAGCATGATTTAGACATTCAATCCACAGCATTGCTAGAAAATGAAAAAAATTTGGAAGAGAAGTATCATTTACTAGATGAGAAAGAGAAAAGCCTCATTGCTGCTAAAGAGAAGATGGAGTTAAATAATTCCATTTTGGAGCAGGAAAAGGAAGAGATCAACAGAATGAAGCTTGATCTCCAAAAGGCTTTGGAATCTTCGGAGGAACGGGAAAAACAAATTTGTTCTGCTGAAGAGAGGGTGGAGGCAATGAAGACCGAAACAAATGAATTACTGGTTTTACAAACAAAACTTAAAGAAGAGATTGACATAATCAGAGCCGAGAAGCTGGAGCTTGAGGCTGACGCAGATCAGTTAAAAGCAGAGAAGGCAAAATTTGAAACTGAATGGGAACTGATTGATGAGAAAAGAGAGGAATTGAGGAAAGAAGCAGAGCGTGTTGCTGAAGAGAGGTTAGCCATTTATAAGTTTCATAAGGATGAGCGTGCTAGCCTCAAACTAGAGAAAGATGCAATGAGGGATCAACATAGACTTGATCTTGAGTCGCTTTCTCGTGATCGTGAAGCCTTTATGAATGAAATGGAGGCTGAACGATCGAAGTGGTTCAACAAAATTAAAAAAGAACGTGAAGACTTTTTACTTGACATTGCAATTCAAAAGAAGCATCTAGAGAACAGTGTTGACAAGAGGCGTGAAGAAATTGAAAGTTACCTTAAGGAAAGAGAGAAAGCCTTTGATGAAGAAAAGAGGAAAGAACTGGAGCATATTGCTTCCCTTCGAGAAACTGTGGCAAAGGAAATAGAATTTGTGAACTCTGAAATGAAAAGACTTGAAAATGAAAGAAAAGAGACTAGTTTGGGTAGAGAAAAGAGAGACAAGGAATGGGCTGAGTTAAACACCTCCATTGAAGAACTTGAGTTGCAAAGGCAGAAATTGGAGAAACAGAGAGAACTATTGCATGCCGACAGAGAGGAGATTCTTTCTCAGATTGAAGAATTGAAGAAGTTGGAAGATTTGAAATACATACCAGATCGTATCGCTTCAACTAATGTGCTACAGGCTGACTTCCGATCTAATTCTTCAAAGAGATTATTGAAGCAGAGGTCTCACATGGATCCAAGTCAGAATGGAGATGTTAATGGCAGTAGATATGATTCAGGTGGCAGAAAAAAACCGGATAATGCATCTTCTCCGCTTGCTGCTCCTTTCTCGTGGCTTAAACGATGTGCTGATACATTGCTTGAGCAGACACAAAGTAATAAAAAGACGAGGCAAGAAATGGGTGTTGCTGTAGACTCGGAGATCCTTTTGCAGAGGTATTCTTATCTTCCCAAGTATTCTATTGATGCCTTCCCATCTGATATGTAATTTCATGATGTTATTGGATAAAACTTTATTGACTACATGTAATTGTAGCCCGTTAACTGGGGAAACAAATGAGCTGGATTCTGGGGGCACTGGGATGCCAAATAACCAAACTCCAGCGAGTGGCAAGGAGACCACTGTGTATATTGATAAAACTACAATCCGAGAAGTGGTGGTTGAAAGAGTTACAGGGGAAATTCAGGTAACAAAGTGGGTTGGTTGATGCCGCCTTAAAATTTTGGTGATTCATGATCAAAATTGAAAATGTAATTGCCTATGACGCTTGTGTGGGTCTCAAACAAGTAATGTCATAATTTGTGTAAGACATGATGGGAAATATTTATGACTTGTAGTACACAGTAGTTTCTGTTGACTGTACCCATAGTTGTTTCTTCTTGGGTTTTTAGATTTAACTCTTCTTTCCAGGAAGAAAGATTTGGTGAGGTCAGGTTTGTTTGCTTGTGATAATCCTCCCCCCCCCCTTCTAATCTGCACTTGACACAGAACTAAAACTTGATCAAATGTTTGGTGTTGATGTTTTATGGGAGCTGCATCTAATTTACGTGGTTATGATGGGTATAACTGTACTAAAGGGTTATGGCACTAATATGTTCTGATACTTTTAGTCTTTTTGATGTTCTGTTTTGGTCTAGTGAAGATGAATACAGCTACTGATGCATCTATTCACTTAAACCACTATCAGTGATACCTCACACTTAAGAGTAACTTAAAAAATGGCAGCATAGGTTTGTGCTGCCTTCGGATTTTGTGAGAGACTGGTTATCTCTTCTGCATTTGAAACTTCAATTTTCTTTCTGAAGATTGTGTATTTCCACTTGATTGGCTGGTCTTGTCAAAACCTGTATCATGTATTATGATCATTAGTTAATGTAGAGTATCTCCCATCCCAAGGAAACATTGTCATGTTTGGATTTTATTATTATTACTATTATTTTTTGGCGTTGGGGGGGGGGTGTCGGGTGTGGGGGAATGGGAGGGGGTTCTAAGCTGTTTATTGTGGTTGCTTGCTGAATGGGGCTGACGTGCTCAGCCCTTTTCTGCTCCCGGAAGGAAATTGTGAGCATTTTAATTGTGCAGGAATCTGAGTCCCAAGAGGGAGACAAGAAGCTGGAGAACAATGGTGAATTGAAGATTGATAAGAATGGAAAGCTCAAGACAAACAGTTAGTGAGGAGGTTGAAAAAGGTAGCAAATACAGTTGCTTCATTCGATGTACCTCACCATGTCAGTGTAACTGTTACAGGTAGAGTACTTCTCTTCATTGACAGCTCCTCACACAAGTACATCTCACATGAAATGGGTTTAACCTTTTCTCATAACTTTAGCATGTCAGGTCTCAAACTGTGAAGATCAGCAACTATATATTCTTGTCTCTCCTGATGGATGGTACTTATCTTGCTTGAAGGTGTAAATGATATTAGCATGACACTTAAATAGGCTAGCTGAATATGTACATTCTGTGCTGTGTGGGCTTTTAAGTCTGTGTAGTATTAGGCAGGCTTTTTTGGGGTGATATCTGCGGCAGTGGTGTTTCTGAGTGGGAGGGTATCTCCAATGGTGTTGTGGTTGTTCTAACTGCCTGGTTTCTGTACTTAAATAGGGTGTTTTTGACAGATGATTCTATCAGAAATTTGACATGCAGTTATTAGAGTTTTGGGATTGTGAATTTGGTTTACTTTTGTTTCTTTGTTGTGCCCCAAGGAAATGATTTGGTATATGCCGAATTGCCAAATGGAAAGTGGGAGAATAAGTGGGCAAGAATTGGAGAAGGATTTGACTTTGTCTACTTTTTTGGCCTTTATAAACATACAAATTTGTGAGTAATTCTTCGCTAGTCAATGATCGGATCAACCAGGACGAGGACACCATTTCCGGGTCTTACAATAGATCACTCTCTTTTGCTTTTCTACGGTTGACTATTGAGTAAGATCTGTTTGCTTAGTATTCACCGAAAACTATATTCTGAAATTCTAAAATTGTTTTTTCTTTTCCTTTGCCCGTAATTTTAAATATATTTTTTTGTTTGCTTACTTATTGAAAATAAATATGTTCTTTCTTTAATTTTTTATAACTAATTTCTTCCTAATAGTTTAAAATATATTAGTTTTATGCGCATCATGTATGGAGGTTGGCCTTGGGGCGAGGGGAAATGGAGGATGATGTTTTTCCCTCTAAAATTTTCAAAATTACTTATTCAACAATAAATGTCTATAAATTATATATTTCTCTCTTTAAAATTTTATAATATTATTTTATAATTCATGTTACTCTTGAAGTCAGAAATTTTCACTTTGCTCTTTTGATCATGGAGAAAATATCGAAGACAAAAATAGAAATTTGAGGTTCGAAGACAAAAATAGTAATGTTGGAAATCTTGTAAAAATTCTGTCAGAGCAAAATTGTACCTAGAAATACTAGAATTGAGGTCACTGCGTATGTTCATTAAAGTAGTGGGGGCATAATATAATTTGTCCTAAAAGCAGAGGAAGAAAAGATAATCGGATATTGGAATACCAAACGCGCCGCCAATGCCAGGACCACAAATTACACTAATAAAACGTTTAAATCGCTCCTACTCATGCTTTGCCGAAACAAACAAAACCCGGAAAGAAGAAATTACCCTAATTAAGTACCCGCTTTCTAATTAATTAATCAATTAATTAATAATAACTATACATACATATATGTGTGTGTATCAGTGTATCTCAGTTGCCGTTGAAAAATTAAACACTGATCAAGAGCGAGAATCGAAGCTGCTGCTGCAAGGCGAGTCGAGTCGAGTCGGCGTACAGAAAGCAATGGACGGCGGCGCCGGCGCAGTGTTTGCAGGAGTGCCCCCAACTGCTCCCAATCATCTCTTAGGGCCCTCCCGATGTGCTAAGTTTCTTCCTCCTCTCCTCGCTGACAAGAGGATGTTTTTCCCCCTTCCTCTCAAGGTTAGAGTTCATGAGGTTAATTTCGGAATGGTTTAATGTCGATGTGCATGTTTTGATGTTGCTGTGTAATGCAGCTGCAAAGGCATCTGCAGTTGGGATCTTGTACTCATGGGAATAATGCTCGTCGTGTGTCCTCTCCGACCTGGTACTCTGGATTCTGTGGTTCAGAGATTGATATTCCCTTTTTTCCCCTCAAAGTTATTTTTCATTGTACATGCAGTACTGGTGTGGTGAATTTTGTGGACCATTTTGCTATTTCTACATTAAAATTGTGGAGTAATAAGTAACTTTGGAAATGGAGCATTCATTACAAATTTAAGCAAAAAGTTCGTAGCTTTCTGTACGCATGATCTCCCATTCATTATATCATGAATTTGTGATGGAATATTGGGCCTTATGCTAGATTCTTGCACCTGATATTTCAATAAACGGAAGCAACAAAATGTACTGCTACTTGAGGTTTAGACATTTAGTACAGTTTATGCAAGCATTTGGAGAGCCAGAATTCCTTTTTTTCTTTTCAATAATAAGTGAAGCTTGGGAAAAATTCTTAAAACTTTTAATCTGTTTGAGGCGAAGGAGTTACTCTACATGCTATGTTTTTTGAAAATGTTTTTACTTATCTTACACTGCATAAATCTTATTAGTTTCTGGTTTTTAAAATTTCAGCAATGTAGGCACAGAATTAGCTGACATTGATTGGGACAGCCTTGGCTTTGGCTTTATTCCTACTGATTATATGTACATCATGAAATGTACTCGAGAAGAAAACTTTTCAAAGGGTAAATTACAGCGATTTGGAAACATTGAGTTGAATCCATCAGCTGGGATCTTAAACTATGGGCAGGTTAGCTCTTGATAACTTGGTTTTGTGGTAACATGTTAGATTTTGGAACTGTTTATCAGGTTCTAGTGAACGTTGAATTTGAATTTTCTTTTGATGACCATGATTGTTCTATTCATTTGCTGTCTAAGTGAAATAGCTACTCTTGTGGTAAATTCTGTGTAGGGGTTGTTTGAAGGTCTAAAGGCATATAGAAAACATGATGGTAATATTTTATTGTTCCGTCCTGAGGAAAATGCTTTGCGGCTAAGGATGGGCGCCGAACGCATGTGCATGCCTTCTCCAACTGTTGAACAGTTTGTGGAAGCTGTGAAAAAGATTGTTTTAGCAAATGAAAGATGGGTATTGTGTTGATAATCTTTTTCAATGATGTTTTCTCATCTCGTTAAGTAATCTTGTTCATTGTCTTTCTTGTTCTTCTGCCTCATTTTAGGTTCCACCGCCGGGTAAAGGTTCCTTGTATATTAGACCATTGCTTATGGGCAGTGGAGCGGTCCTTGGTCTTGCACCAGCTCCTGAGTACACATTTCTGATATATGTATCTCCTGTGGGCAACTACTTTAAGGTATTTTTTTTCCATCTCCTTGGCTGTTGTGTAAATAAGTGTAGTTCCCACATTGAGCCATGGCTCCTTGTTTGCTTTATAAGTTCCATTTGCTGTAAGTTTGTTCTGGAAACTGCACCAACACTGCTAGGTGACGTGGAATGGTTAATGTCATGGTTTCCTACCCATCGAGACCGATAATATTGATGAACATGCATAAAATTTGTGTAGAAAAGGTAATTAGGTTATCTGTGTACTATGACAAACATTTGTGGAATTTAGAAAGTACATAATAAGTAGAACAAATGCAACAAAGTAAAAACATCAACACGAATATTCGGTCAAAGAAGAAAAGATGTATGAAATCTGATCAAATTTGTGACATAGTTTAGATGGCACCTCTAGAGGAAAAATGAAAACGATTTGACACACTTTAGCCTGCGAAAGTTAAGTAACGTTTGCATGTAAAATTCATCCAAGGGGATTTCGTTACTATTCTTTCTTTTCATACTGCAGTCCTTCTACAAATACATATTTTTTCTTCAGATTATAATTATTTGTATATTTTCTTTGACTTTCTTTGATACATATTGATAATGAGAAACTCGTTTGAATTAAAACACTCTACTCCCAATAACGACATGTTGTGGTAGTCTTTGATTGTAAACTGTATCTTAAATATTTGCTTTTGGTGATCAAATCAGTCATGGTGCCTTTATGTGTCCTTTCTAGTAGAACTCTTTGCTCCATTAATGATATTGAATTTAATTGATTAACAAAATTACAGGAAGGTTTGGCCCCAATAAATCTGATTGTTGAGACTGAAATGCATCGTGCAACTCCTGGTGGTACTGGAGGTGTCAAGACCGTTGGAAACTATGCTGCAGTAAGCTAAATTAGTAATTTATGTTTTATCTGATTAACCTCTTATCTTCTGGCTTATTTCTTTTCTCTGGCTCATAATTTCCAGGTTCTAAAGGCACAGAGTGCTGCGAAAGCCAAAGGCTATTCTGATGTTCTATATCTTGATAGTGTTCACAAGAAGTATCTGGAAGAGGTCTCCTCTTGCAATGTTTTCATTGTGAAGGTATTATGCTTATTGGATTTGATCGAAAGCAGGCTTAATATTTTTGGGGATTATTATTTCTGGGGAAAAGGAACTATGCCATAAAATAGTGCTTTCATTTTAATTTTATGTGAAATGCCTGATTTTTCACTCTATGTAGCTGTGATCTCGATTCAAATACGGTTCGGTATTGTATAGGTTTTCATATTGTTTCATATATTCTCACCACGGTGGATGTTTTTTGAATCATTGTCTTAGATATAATAACTATGTGATGATGAGTTAGAGAGTTTATCTGTCTCTTGACAACACAATTCAAGAGTTGTCAAATTACCAGCTGATAATCAAATGATTCTATGATTGCCTTGTAATTTCTCTCTCACTGGATGTCATGTTTTACATGCATCCCAACTTCTTTATTTGATCAGAATACTTTACCAGAAATGGATTCTTGTTTAAACACTATGGGGCTATCATTATTTTATATGCTAAAGAATCCCAAGTCAACCACTTAACTAAAGCATTTTCTCATATTAGATGGGTTGGCCAAGTTAGATAATTTCAAGTTTCAAAATTTATGGGTGCCACATCTTGTGTTACATGGACCTGGAATGGTTATTTGTTTATCTGTAACAGATCTTGACAATTAGCTCTCAAGAAGTGTGGTGTGTTCTTTCCAACAAAGGAAACATTGGGTTTTGGTGATGACTACAACATAGTCCTCAACTTTCATTAGTTTAGGAAATTCAGCTTGAGCTTTGGGTGGGATTTGAAAATGAGAACCTGAATTTTCATGTATATATTCTGGAGTGGATTCATATTGGTGTTGAAACAGGTGGCTATTTGGTGTAAAGTAGGATGTTTGGATGCCCTAGTTTCTTTGGTAAAACACACACAATTTCACGTTACCCATTGTAGCATTGTTGCAATGGTTTCTACATTACATTGCTGTTGATTTACTTAATTTTATTGTAGTAAATCTTAAATTTTTAACGTTAAAAAGCTGTAGAAAATTTGTAGTTTCCCTGTTGATAATGCAATTTTGAATTTCTCCTTGTTACCAGGGTAATGTTTTATCTACGCCTGCGATAAAAGGAACCATTCTTCCTGGCATTACACGAAAGAGTATAATTGATGTTGCTCTTAACCAAGGTTTCCAGGTATTCACTGGCTGTCATCAGCTAAATGAACAAATTATTGTCACCTCTTTCATTTTCCAGGCTGAACTGAACCTCTACTTTATACTGGCATTATAGGTGCTGTTTGCCCCCAAGGTTCTTATTATATCCATAAAGTTTCCAGTGGAGCCATCTAACTTTGAAATTCAAAAGAATATTCATGTTTGATTATTCGGGATAGTGATTCTGTGCAGCTTCAATTCATTTTATTTATTTTTCGTCATAAAGAGTCACGTAAGCTCAACTGTTCATATGGTATGGTGGTTTGAATTTTAATAACTGAAAGCTGCCAATGATGGCTTTTCTGTGTCACTGTAATTTGAATGCCTTGCCAGTTGCCACCATGATGGTTCACTTAAGATACAGGATTCACTTTGAAGAGCATAGAGCAGTAGTTCGTTGGCAACACGTAAGCTACGTGCATAAGCACAAAAATATGAACCTCTTTACCTTGAGCTCAGTAGTTATTGTCTCAACTAGACCTGGCCAGTCTTGGATTAGTGGTCAGGTTAGTCTGATTCTCACTAGAGAAGCTTGAGGTTTCATGCTCAGAATACCCGCTTCACTTCTTGCAATATACATCTGACCTTGTGCTGAAGGATTCGTTTAATTCTTGGCCCCATTTTACATAATATGGAATGAATATTCACAAATTTTGTTGGATGGTTGTGACTATTTCCGTTTTTTCACCCTTACTGGTCCCAAAATAGAAGATAAAGCATTTTTCCCTGCTAGACTAGTCGAGTGACTAAATTAGACAGATATATCTTACAGTTATATAATTCTTTCAAATGCTCATTCCTACTGTTTCTGTAGGTTGAGGAGCGGATGGTAGCTGTGGAAGAATTGCTCGATGCTGATGAAGTGTTCTGCACAGGAACAGCTGTGGTTGTATCTCCTGTTGGCAGCGTCACTTATCTTGGCAAAAGGTTATTGACTGTCTATTACAAATGGTTCTGGGGTTTCAACACATCAACCTCTCTTGATGGTTAAATGGATCATTAGTTTCTGCCATTTAGCCACTTTGGTTCACAAGTTAACTGCAGCTCCTTCGTTATGGGCAAATGTCCATTCCTTTACAAAGTGCCTTGCATGTAACCTTGGAAAGTTATGTGTGCTTTGGCCCCTTAATTACCTGCTCATATCCTCCAAACTGAATGATCTACGCCACCTTTCTTCCCTTATTTGTGAACTCATTAAAAAAATTTAGAAATACTCCCCAAATTTTTATCCTCTTTTATGATTAGCCCACAGCGTGCTGCTTTGCTCACCACCTAGATTGCATCGTCCTCTTCCATTGAAAAGATAAAAGAAAGAAAACAATTGTTGTTCCATTCTTTCCACTCATCAACAATGGAGGCCTTTTGCCAAAGATTTTCCATTCTTGACTATGCAACTGCTTCTGGATTAAAAAGTCTCACCATGAAGCTAAGCAATTAGGAAATCCATTGCCATGATCAAAACTGTCATGAATTTAAACTTTATATGGCATGGCCACTACTGCTGCATTCACGTAGTAAAAACCCATAGCAAGATCTTACTTTTCTTTTTTATCAGAAACTTGTTTCAGATACCTTGAGTGTAGCAGTACACTGACTCTATCCCACAAGTGACAAGTCTAGAATGCTTTGGAGATCTGAGGTTTTGTTTGTCCTGGTTTTGGGCAGATAGGTATTGATGAATGTGGGAACTGGCCTGAGTTGTGATATATGCTGAGAGATAAAACTCAAAGTCAATTGCATTAAGCAGGGATGGGATGGTGTGTAGGATTTATGAACCCAAAGTGGGACAGGTTATGGACGTGGAAGATTAGAGTTGTTGAGATGGTGGAAATAAAAGAAAAGGGACTGATATGGGGGAAGTGGTTAGATTCAAGATGCTAGAGGAAAGGTGTGTAGGGGGTTTGGTTTGTATTTGCCATTGGGTAGTGGGTGGGTTTTTAGGTTTTGGGATTTGAAATGTGACAATAGAGAGTTGATTCCCGAGTCTTTTCTAATTGGTGGAAAGGGTTATTACTTTATATATATGACTTGTGGCGGACAACTTTACATTGAATATTCTAGAGATGTATAAATTTCACATACTGCATTAATATGCCCTGCCAGCGCTAAAACTTGTTTTTGGCATCTTGATCATTTGCTTTCATGCAATTATTCATCATTTAAGAACCCCTGATGAGTAGCACCTTGTCTGTATGCAGGGTAACTTATAGTGGAAGAGATGGTGTTGGTAAGGTTTCACAAAAATTGTATTCTGCTTTAACAAGTCTGCAGATGGGACTCACAAAGGATAAGATGGATTGGGTGGTTGAGCTGAAATAGGCTTTTCCACAAAATTCATCTTAGCTGAAGGATAGTCTTGGTGATGGAATCAATTCCATCCTGCATTTTCACTACGTGAAAAGGCTTTTATGTAGTCAGTGCTCTTTTCTGTAATGATTTACGGATAGCTTTTCTTGATGTCTAATATGTTGACCCTCTAGATTATGCAATTCCAATTTTAAATGATTGTGAAACTAGGCCTTTTTTGTTGTTTGTGTTGTTGGGGGGCTGGGGTGGGGGCTGGGTTGGGGGGGTCCGTGCAGGGGTGTGGTTTATTTCCAGAATGCATTAGCAAGGATTTTGTCGGCCCACTTTTGGTGCCCAACGTGGCCAGGCCCAAAATCATTTTTAACGTATAACTCCGTGCCATCAGAGAAATAATGGCAGGTTAGAATGGAAGTATGGCTCTAGGAGAAGCGATCCCTGTAAATAATTTAGCCATGCATTAACATGTGTAATGTAATAGTTCATTTATTTACTTTATCTTTTCATGTATCAAATCGTTCTCCTCTATATTGGTGACGGAGAAAGAGGAAGGATAGCCCCCCTCCACCAAGCTATAGCTAGGTGCATCAGGACAGCAACATGTGAGATCTGCATTTGAGAAGTCACAAGGTGTTAGATACTGTTTCCTGAGTCATTATTTAATCACTCACTCTTACGTTTGTGATGGAGAAACGAAAATATGAAATGATTGATCTGGTCAATCAATGTACTTTAGAGGGTAAAGAAATTTCCCCAGAAGAAAGTGGGCTTGATTGAGGTGTGGAAGAAGACTATCCAAAGACTCTTTCTAAAGCTAGTAGGCCCTCAATCTTGTATAAGATAGGAGAACAAAATGGAGACCATCACGGAGACACCAGAGAGCGAAATCCAGATAGACCTCTCCCACCAAAGAAAGAAAGATGTATGAACACCAGAACAGCACTGAATCGAGAACTGACTTTTGCTATAGCCTGGAGATGAAAATGGTAGAAGTAAAAAAAATGGCTATTTTATGGCGTTTACCAACACATGCCTGTTGAAATTTACCGCATTTTCGAGTATAATTTGCTGTAGATAAATTAAAGTTGTTGGCGATGAAGAAATGTAAACAAAGGATTTTCAACGCAGAAAGATCAAAGATGGAAAAGGCCAGCTTGGTTGGCCACCACCATTAATTCTCTCTCATAAATCATGTGTTTAATTCTCATTCACTGTCTTTGGTAGGGAAACCATATGATGATCTCCTTTCTAAGGGAACTTTCTCATTTTTTTGTTGGCAACCACCACCAATAGCTTTGCTTTCATTTTATTTTATTACTGTCACTTTCTTGCTAAATTTTTAGTTGGAAATGAAAATTTATCTCATTGAATTGGCAACTCTTCTAGTAAGTCACTGCCTTCCGCCTTCTGCTTACCTCTTCTCAAATTTACTGTTTCTGAATGATTCAACTTTCAGCACTTGATTACCATTTGTAATTTTAAGAACTCCATGACAATAACGTAGACCTTATCTTGAGTTCATAGCTTAAAAAGATTTATAGAATGGACAATTTTCCTATTATCAAGAACATAAATGGTTGTCTGATTCGATCTTCTGTCGTTTTTTATCCTTGATTAAAATACCAAACAACCTTAGTCAAGGGCGCCATCTGATCTTAGATGAGTTGCAACAGCCAAAAATCATTCAGCGGCGGGGTGAATTGGCGATGGATTCCTCTTACAAAAAGGGGGGGAAGTAGGTGTAGATACGGAGCTCCTCAAAAGAGAGAAACCTCCTAGAAACCCCTACACTGGAAAAAATGGAGCAAAGAGGTCAATTCAGGCACGGCAAAGGCGACCCGATGGTCCATTTCTTAGTCTCGGCATGCACTGTACCAGGCATCTTTGGTTTTAATGGAGGTCCAAGTCCAACATTGACAATTACAGTTCTACAATTACGCCAAAAAGCTCTTTTCTTTTAAATTATATATATAAAAAAAAAGCTAGCTAGTGTATGTTTTGCTTCAAACTTTTCTATGCAACAAGGCCTTCAAATGAGACTCTAATACCATTGATACCTTCCATACCCATGTCGAGAGAGGACTGCATGAAAGCTCCCTTTCTCCTGCAGTGTTTTTCTTGATAACATAGCAGCCTATATTGGACTATTAAGCAAAACTTCTGCAGGAAGTAAATCATTTGATTTGATATACTTATCGAACCCACCAATTTTTTCCGTGATGATCAAGAAAATATCGACTACATCCTTCACAGGCCACAAGGCGGGGATAATGGAAACGTTTATAATAGACTAAAAGAAAATGTCAACTACAACCAAAACAATGGGATTATTCGGGTGATATTCTGATAGTTGAAATCACTATTTAACCTATACATATGGGGCACCATTACTGTACTATATTTTTAGTAGTTAAAAATTCCATCCCTGCCTAATGTGATGGTATGTCCAAGATAGATGAATGCGGATGGCTAATCAATCAAGCCATTTGCAAATGACCTCCAGATAATGTTAAAATAATCAAGTTAATTATTTTTAGCTTGAGATGATAGCTCAAGAACCAAGCGTCATGAGCGGTTTCTAGCAGCAGAGAATTAACCAAAGCAAAATCACACATCAAGTGAAATGGACGATGAGGATGAATCTTGATGTGAATCAAAATCAGATGTTGACAGTTAAGATGTTTTCTAGTGTGTGTCTCAGCTTGTCCGCTTGGAGTCTAGAGAGATAGAGACTTGCAAGATGGATGATGAATTATATGAAATAGATTCTAGACTAGGAAAGACAATAAGAAAACACTTAGGTCTCCAGCTCTGGCGTTCAAATTCCTTCGTTATTTTAAACAAAAAGATTCATCTTTTTCCCACTCCCCTTTTTGAAATCTGAGGATCATTCCATCCCGTCTCTTTCCTTCTCCAGCTATTATAGTCTTCACTTTCCTCTTGCCAACAAGTATATAATATTCAATCCTTGCCTTGTAGTGACGGTGTGAGGAGAAGCCAACACTGACTTTCACATTTACGATTGCACAGCCAAAAATCATGGGCAGAGCTCCTTGCTGTGACAAAGCCAGTGTCAAGAAAGGTCCGTGGTCACCTGAAGAAGATGCCAAACTCAAGGCTTACATTGAGAAAAACGGCACTGGGGGCAACTGGATTGCCTTACCTCAGAAAATAGGTACGTATGGATCGAATGCTTCGGTTTTTTGTATTTTCCTTTCTAGAAATCTGATCTGAAAGCCTTGTTGATCAGTTGAAATATATACTAATAATCTTTCGTGCAAACTGATTGATTATAGGTCTTAAGAGATGTGGAAAGAGTTGTCGTCTTAGATGGCTGAATTATCTGCGGCCCAACATCAAGCATGGAGGGTTTTCAGAAGAAGAAGATAACATTATTTGTAGCCTCTATTTGAGTATTGGAAGCAGGTTACTTCCAGAACATATCATCCTGCATTAGGGTTTATATCATTCTCTTTAAAAGCTAATTCATTAACATAAACATACTGAAATTATATGAACTTTCACCTTAGGTGGTCAATTATCGCGGCTCAGTTGCCTGGCAGGACAGACAATGACATCAAGAACTACTGGAACACAAGGTTGAAGAAAAAGCTACTTGGCAAGCAACGCAAGAATCAAAGAACTCGTTCTGTTGTCTGTGTTAAGCAAGAAATTAAGAGGGAAAGTGACCATATTTTGGCTATGGAAGCCATCAACATATTCCCTCAGTTCCAACAAGCAGTAGCTTTGCCTACTGTGGTTCCTTTTCAAGAGGAACTACTCTATGGTGGCAATCACTTGACAAACGGGATCACTGACAGCATTTTGCACCCTAGCGATGCTTTCTATACTGAAGGACGGCCATGCCAAACTTCCTTTGACATGCCAGCCAATTCAACATCCCTTAATTCAATGAGCAGAACTAGTTCTCCCTTGCCAAGCATATACAGCCCCATCAATGGGATAGTTGCAACTAGTTTTCACTGCCATAACAACTTCAGTTCAGGGCTAGATGGAACGGATTACATCAATCCACAACAAATATGGGATGGTTTAGAGAGTTTATCTTGTGTGGGCATGGTTAATAGGAGCACAATCACCACCGCATCACCGGAAAGTACAAGCATCGAAGACATAAGCTCCATTGTGTTCTCTCCTCTGGTCTTCAACTACGAAATCTCCCAGCAAGCTATTCCTCAAGAAAGCACATTCCAGGATTCAAGGCAACTCGAGATGCAACAGCGACAGTACTGTACTTCAATGATCTAGATTTTTTTCTTAGCTTTTGGAAAGTTAGGGCCATTGTACTGTTCCAGTGTACTTCCACTGGACTCGAATTCGTTTGCATTTCACTAACGCATATTTTCATGGCAATTGATGAGTAGGGAGATTCTTTGTTTCTGCATTATTTTAGCTCACTATAACTTTGCTACATACTAGATTTCTTCCATGGCCTTGGATTAAGGTTGCGGTTGGTGCTGAATAAGGACTCAGTCAAAAAGTTTGAAGTGCCAAAATTTTAGCTTGTCCTAGAACCACTCATTCTCCTGGTTTTAATGCATTTAGAAAATTCCTGCAGGGACAACATATGACTGTACCCTTTCATTTGTCACATAAGGCAGTCTAGTAGTTCTGTCAGCAAGTTTTTGGCATTGCAGAACCTGATAACAAGGACATAGAATGATCAAATTAGCAGGGTATTTAAGAACAAAGACCAATAATAATAAAGACATAGGCTGGGTTCTTTTAATATGGTATAAAGTTGGGGTCTAATTAAGGTACATGAACTAGAATTATCTGTCAAAATCCCCCATGAAAAGGCATGACCGATCGACGTTAGAAAGTGCGCTCACATTTTTGGCTACAACTCAATGGCGTTTGCTGGTTGGGCATCCAAAACTGGCTGTTTGCCTTTAATGTTTTCTTCATGGCTGCTACTACAACAAACAAGAGCTGTGATAGCACTTAGCTCCACTTCATTCCCTAGTTGCCCCTAGAGATCAGATTATTTATTTATTTATTTATTTATTATTATTATTATTATTATTATAATAAATCTGAGCTCAAATATGTTATCCAGCATGTAAATGTTTCTCATTTTCCAATTTACGCACAGTTTGGTTTATGGAAGGGAAGAAAAGAGGAAAGGTAGGAGAAAGGGAATGAATACTTTATCTAGGTAAAGTATTTGTTTTTACTTTCTTTTGACGGAAAGTATGAGTGAGAATTATTAATTTAGTTAACGTTTTTGTCTCTTATTTTTTATTTTATCTAATTATTTAAAACTAAAGTGGGATCATTCTTATCATTAATGTTAATTTCATGTCATTTTCTCCCTCTCAAATTATCAAATTTGGAGGAGAAAAAAAAAATACTAATATCATATGGAGAGAACGTATCTCATTCTAATTTACTTTCTCTCCGCATTTTACCCCAATCAAATGATGTAAATGACAAAAAGTGAAGTTTACACATTTACTTCCTGCCTTTTCGTATGTTCATAATTTATTCCAACCAAACTTAGTTTTGTTCTCTAAGAGTGAAACTAATTCGAAATGACAAAGTGAAAAATTTCTTGATTAACCTTTATATTTAGTTGGGACAAAAAATAGAAGAATTTGAGAAAGAAAAATAAATGTAGAAGCAAATGAGCAAAACCTCTTGTTTAATTGGAAGTAGATACGGAAGAGAAGTAATGAAATTAGCATAATTAACATCAATAAATCTTCTTTAATTTTAAAGGCGTTGAGAAGTAAATATTATTAAAAAATAATTGCATTGTTACTTCATATCTTTTAATATTTAAACTAGTAAATATAATAGATATAACAATAAATCTAATGTAATAAAAAAATCTTTTATTTATTTCTATATCATCTTAATTAATTATTTCTCCTAATATAATACAAGATGGAAATAAATACAATTAATTTCCCTAATAGAAGTAGATGCACCACTCCCTCTCTCTTCGTGAACCAAACAAAGTATAAAGCACACCTCTCCTATGACCGATTAATAAAGAACTACTTATAGGATAAACTAGTGGATTATTATAAGAGGTAACGAGGTATCAAATGTCGTATGAGATAAGTCAAAAGCAGATAAAAAGTAGTTGCAGAATCATTAAAAAAGATTGACTGCTTCCTGAGTTTGGTTGCTTTAGTGGACTACTCTCGAGCATTTGCTCAGTCAACTATTCTAATCTCCATTAATTAAATCGTGTTTAAATTAATTATACTATATAATTATTTTAAATTATCACGACTCGTTAATCCAAACACAACATAATTACAACCCATATCTATCACCTAGCTAGTCTTCCGTTCTAAAGTATACAAGGAAAGAACTGAGACATAAAGGGAACCCCGAAAGTTGCCTGTGAGCTTTTAATCCCTGAGAGAGTTTTTAGCCTTCATGTGCTAGATTCAAAGCTGCTGTCTCCTTGATGAGGATTGATACCAAACTTGTCGATTATAAGATACGTAACGTGCTCAAACATTAGCAGAAGAGAGTATGTAGAAGTTCCTATATATGCATATATACTAGTATTGATATTTTCTTGATCATTAAAATTTTATGTATGGCCTTCGTGGTTAGAAATGAGGATCATACCGAAGATGCAACAAGTGTCACTATTAATTAAGCCGCCACCTTACCTTAATTGCGAATAAATTGTTGGGGCGGTCTCTATTGTCACTGTTCTTTCTTTTAGGGCCTATTTGGATTGAGAGAAAGAAAAAAAAAATGAGACAGAAAAAAAAGAGAAGAAAAAAAGAGGAGATCAATAATTATTTATATTATCTCATTAGATATAGAAGGAAAAGAAAAGAAATTATAGCATTTGATTTTACAATTTTATCTGTTAATTTAATGTAATAATATTAAATATTTTATTTATTAAGAATATTTTAGTCTATTTATATTAAATAAAGTTTTTACTCTTTTTGTTTCCATCCATTCTTAAACAACGAAAAAAATAAAATAAAATTTTTATATTAAATCTAATCCCTTCATTCTCCTCCTATCTATTTCTTTTTTTTTTTTTATAAAACACTAATTCAAATATTTAAAATTTAAACACTTCATCTCCGCTCTATATACTTCTCCATCCATTTCCCTCAATCCAAACAAACTGTTAAAGTTTTGTGTCAGGAAAGAATCAACCTAAGAACCAAAGAGAATTAACCTTCAAGAAGTTTTGTCTTCACGACATCTCTTGAAGATAACGGCGACGCAGAGGAAGTTTACATAATCAAGTATTCTAACCGAAGTAAGAATGTGAAACAAGTTTCCTAACATTAATGTATATTCAAAAAAGTACGAAATTCAAGGGCTTTTCTTGAATGATTTCAACCACATATTTTTAACGTTTACCAAATGCCCGTCAAATCAAAAGGTCATGATTGTTGTTTGAAACTTTGAACTCAGAAACACTAGGAATTCACTCTTCGTTTCCGTTTCTTCTTTGGCTTCTAAATTGATGGTTTTGGCTGCTGATTTACCCATTGCAGGTATATTTTGAACTTCATAGTCCAACCGAACGAAGAGTATATAGAATAGACGTATAACATGTTGTCTGGTGACGAAATGGGCTATTTGTCTTCTAATAAACGTTTCAGCTCAGCTACTAAATCATTTTCATCTTCTCTGTAAAAGCAAAATGGTCTTTGGTTGACACAGTCAAGGCTGTCGGGGTAGAATCAGTAAGTCATGTTGGGTGGAGATATTGGGATTGGTCTAGCTGGCTGGCTGCAAATGGTGGCCACCATTCAACTTGTTAAGTTTTTCGCAATTTTACATAGGATAATTTAAAAAAGAATAAAGATGGCTTTCCTTATAAATAGATTATTATTGTTTTTAGGGAGAATACACTAATTCATTATTGAGTCTAATAAATTAAGAAATTTTTAGGTCTTGAGTTATTTTATAAGAATTTGTAATTTTGTCCGTTCAAAAATTACATAGTGGAGTGTTTTCTTTCGGGGTCGTGAATGTAGGTCTAATTGACAGATCGAACCACGTTAAATTTTTATATTGTGTTTTATTTATTTATTTTCTTTCATCTTTTTTATATATTTGTGTTGTTTCCATTGCCCATCTTGGTATCCAAGTTTAGTTCCGGCTTGGGAGAAGAGTAAGGTTTGGATTTAGAGAGAAGAGAAAAGGAGTAGAAGGTGCATCATCAGCTAAGTAAGAGGTAATTTTTTTTGTATCACGTAGAGGTAAGATATTTTATTATGGATTCTTTAAATATCACATATATGAAGAATGAGATTTTACCTTCATTGTTTGATGGAAGGATTGACTTCACTATGTGATAATGCACAACTCAAGACTACTTAGTGCAGGAGGGTCTTAATTCTGCATTAGAAGATGAGAAACCAGAAGGAATGAAGGATTTAGATTAGAGTATTATTCAGAAAATGGCGGTCAATACTATTCGGTCAGTATTAACTCCACATATTAAAGTTACAGTGTTGAAGGAGACATCACCTAAGAAGATGTGGGAGACTTTAGATAAAAACCATGCATCGAAGACACTGACTAACCGCTTGATGATGAAGATGGATCTATATTCGCTTAAGATGGAAGAATGAGGTAACATTATTAACTATATAAATAAATTTAATGAATTAGTATCTCGACTTGAAAATTTAGGAGAAAAGATTGAAGATGAGGAACAAGCATTGCTCTTATTGGCTTTTCTATCCAAATCTTACACACCATTGGTGCAGTCACTGCTAGCAGAAAAATGCACATTGCAACTGAATGAGGTGTCGAAGTCGTTAAAAGAAAATCATTATATGATAAAAGAAAATCATTGTGAAGATAGTCGAATACTAACTTCAGGGAGTTGGAGAAGAGGGAGGAGTTGAAACAAAAGAAGAGGTGATCAAAGAAGGGGAAAATCCCACCAAAGTGATAATAGTGACCTTGAGTGCTATTACTGCGGAGAGATTGGTCACATCCAAAGTCGTTGCCCAAAAATAAAAGAGGATTTAAAAGCTCTAAGAGAACAAATGAGGGGTAAGGCAAAAATAAGTGATTCCTTTACAAATATGGTCACGGGCGATAATCTATTATTGATGAGATGTTTGAATAATACTGTTGATGAAAAGTATTCAAATTGAATAATGGATTCTGCATCAGACTTGCATATCTGTAAGGACCAAGACATGTTCGATAATTTACAATTGGGGAATTTTTGCCACATTAACGTGGAAAACAATTCGAAGATGAAGGTTGAAGGCGTTGGACGAGTCCGCTTTAAACTCCACAATGATAAAGTCAAAATACTTCCTAATGTAAGGTATGTTCCTGATTCAAGTATCAACATTATTTCATTAGGTGTGATGGCATCAAAAGGATACAAGTATATTGGAGTTGAGAAGTCTTGCAAAATATACAAAGGAAACTATCTGATTATGCAAGGGAGAAAGAAGAGCAAAAATATTTACTATATTGATGGTCATTCCTCGAAGAAGCGACTTGAAGGAAGTAAAACGAAAGAAGCAACAGAGAAGAAGACTATAAAGACTGGGAATAGAGTTAGATTTTCAAATTCTGTTATAATTTGGGAAATTGAGAAAAATGAGGATTTGTTGAGTTTTTCTCAATCCCATATGGGATAATTTAAAGAAGAGTAAGGAAGGCTTTTCCTATAAATAGGTTAATATTGCTTTTAGGGAGAGTATATCAATTCATTGAATCTAATAAATTGAGAGATTTTTGGGCCTTGAGTTATTTTGTGAGGGTTTGTAATTTTGTCCGTAAAAAAATTACATAGTGGAGTGTTTCCCTTCGAGGTCATGGATGTAGGTCTAATTAAGAGACTTTATTTATTTTCTTTCCTCTTTTTTATATATTTGTGTGTTGCTTCCGTTGCCCATCCCAGCACATCTCATATGAACTCTTCCGGGTAGAGAAAACATTCTTAGGATTAGTCCTGATTTTGCTATTTTTCAAGTTACAGTCTCTATTAAATAGTTCGTGATCATTGAAATACTACAAGAAAATTCGTTATTAGCGATAATTTTTTGACCGTCACTAATTTATTTCGACAGTGTAACGAGAATAAAATATGACAAATGACTGACCAGTTATTGCAACACTGTTACTAATTTAGTGACAGTTTGAAAACCTTTGTAAATTAGTACGGCATTGTGACGAAAATCTAAAATTTGAAAATAAAAATATTATTTTTTAATTTTTTAATGAGTCATCGCTAATTCGTAACTAAAATGCGACGGTTTAACAACAACCATTTATAGTTATATATTAACACTAATTAATTATAAGTTGTCGTAAAACTATCACTAATTAGCTAGGGCATTACAATAGTATTTGAAATTTGAAAATAAATTTTTTATAAAAAATTTTTCAATCAGTCGTCGCTAAGTAGCTGCGATAACCTAAACCGTCGCAAATGTCATCACTATTTAGCAACTATACCTTAATCCTTCTCAAAGTCGTCCCAGAATTACGATGGCTTAGCTACATCACCTTAAGCCGTTGCAATGCTGTTGCTATTCCATTGCAGGATTGTGACAATATATTTGTCCTAATTTTGATATTTTATCATTTACTGAATTTTTCATAAAGTATATAATTGATAAATATATTTAAAATTCATCATGAACTTTGTCTATGTGAAATTGAAAATTTTAAAAAGTCTCAAAATTTAATTTCGTATATATATGGATATGTGTATAATTATTTTTATATTATATACGTTGCAAATATATATTATTGGATATATTATATGTGTGTAGTAATTTTTATAATATTAGATTGATATATATACACACACTAACACATATATACCCCACTTATACATATTAACACTTATATATACTATTATATATATACACACATATATTAGTATGTATTAGTATATAATAAGTATCTAAAGTAATCATATGTATAATATGGATATGTGCTATACTTGTATTTAAAGTTCATATATTGCTTTATTTCATTGATTAGTATAATACACAAAAAGACATTATTAAGTGAAATATATTTAAATATATAATATAAATATGATATATTATAAAATATATCATATAATATATAATATATTATATACAATAAATTATAATAAATTATAACATATGATAATTAAATTTATAATATTCGTACAATATAAAATATGTTATAATATTATTTAACAATATATATATATATATATATTATAATATATTAATTTTCAAAAAAGATAGTTGTATAAGTAATATAATTATTTATTGTATTGTATAATTTTATTATTTTTATTAATTAAAATTTTATTAATATTACATAATATAATATACTATATAATTAATATAAAGTAAAAATAAATATAAGAGCAAACTTAGCCTAACAGAGGATCACATGCTTCATCACGATAAGGACGCGAGTTTGAGCTTTACATCTAGCATAATTTCAAGTTTACTAGCAGGTCGGGTTGCTATTCTATTTTAGTGACGACTTAGCAACGGGT